>VWZT01011600.1:1477373-1532461 GCA_013397055.1 Pachycephala philippinensis
GGTCTTGTCACTGGTCACCACAGAGAAGAGATCAGTGCCTACCCCTCCTCTTCCCCTCACGAGGAAGTTGTAACTGCAATGAGGTCTCCCCTCAGTCTCCTCCAGGCTGAACAGACCAAGTGACCTCAGCCATTCCTCTTACAGCTTTTCCTCAAGGCCTTTCATCATCCTTGTGGCCCTTCTTTGGACACTCTTAAACAGTTTAATGTCTTATATTGTGGCACCCAAAACTGCCCCCAGCACTCGAGGTGGGGCTGCCCCAGTGCAGAGCAGAGCAGGACAATCCCCTCCCTTGCCCGGCTGGCGATGCTGTGCCTGATGCCCCCCAGGACAGGGTTGGCCCTCCTGGCTGCCAGGGCACTGCTGGCTCACATTCAACTTGCTATTGACCAGGATCCCCAGATCCCTTTCTGTGGCACTGCTCCCCAGAATCTCATTCCCCAGCCTGTCCATACATCCAGGGTTGTCCCATCCCAGGTACAGAACCCAGTACTTTCTCTTTTGAACTTCATATGGTTGGTGATTGCCCAGGCCTCTGATTTGTTGCAGTCTATCTCTCTGCCCTCAAGGAACTCAACAGCTCCTCCCAGTTTTGTATCATCTGTGAACTTGCTCTGTGTCCCTTTGAGTCCTGCACCCAGGTCATTTGTGAAGATGTTGAAGAGCACAGGGCTGAGGGTGGAGCCCAGCAGAACACCACTAGTGACAGGTCCCCAGTCTGATGTCACCCCATTCACTGTAACCCTTTGTGCCTGACCCGTGAGCCAGTTGCTCACCCATCCCATGATGTGTTCATCCAGCTGTGTGCTGGACATTTTGTCCACAAGGATCCTATGAGAGATACTATCAAAAGCTTTACTGAAATCCATAAATATTACATCAACTGGCTTCCCCTGATCACCTAGGTGGTGTACCTTGTGATAATAGGAAATCAGGTTTGATAAGGAAGACTTTCTGCTCATGAAGCTGTGCTGAATATGCAGTTCTATCCTGGCTGATTTTTTTTTTTTTCCCAGTGGCTGGCAAAACATGTTCTTTCTTCCTAAGTACTGAAGAAAATACCTTAAAAGAAAAAGGAGTAATAGGAGGTTTCAGTTCAAAAGATGGTGTGAGGTTACAATTACAAGCAGACAAGCTCAAACTTCATGGGCTGAAGGAATGCAGCATGTGGATTAGAAGGAAGCAGTGATGGGACAGTTGTTGCCTAGAGCCTCTAGCTGTTGTTTTGTTCTGCCTGCACATCAAACAGAAGAGTTTTGGACACCCTTGATTTAAATTCATTTAAACTGACAATCTCCCTTGTATCACTTGAAAGCCACAATGTTATTACAGCAGTTTATTTTAACTTGGTTTGAATTATCCAAATATGTAAATTCTTTCTTTCCACTAAGTGGTAGGATTTACAAAAGAACTGAAGCATATTGGGTAACTGTCATAGACATAAACGCTGCTGCGGCTTCTACAGGACTATACCTCATTTAAAAAGCTTATTAAAGCATCTGCCAGCTTTTTGTGAGGGTATACTCTCTGCAAGTTTGACTTGTCCTTTTGACTGTTTTCAAGTTCCAAATTAAATTCCTGTTATTGCTGTGCTACCTATGTTTGTGAAAAGCACTGGGGTACTTTCTAGGGGATATGACATCTGTGAGAACATCTCCTTTTTTCCAGAAACAGTGGCGTTTCCCTTTAGTGTAAGTTATTTGATTAATATTCCTTTATCTCATCAAAGAGGATCTTTCACTGAGAATGTATACCTTCTGCAGGTATACAATTTAGTGGAATTTATAAATGTATTCCTGAATTTAGAAATAATTAAGATTTGTACCATGTCTTTATTTAACACAATATGGTTTTGAAAACAGCCACAGAATCATTGCAGTATTTCAAGCTGCATTGATTTGGCTAGCTTTATGTCTGCTTTTTAGGGTGAACTGGAAAGTGTGAAAACTTGTTGCTGTTCTCAGAGTTTACAGTTGATCTGAAAAATCACCGGGATCTGAATATTTCAATTGCTCAGTGTTTTGGATAAATAGAATTGAAAAAGGGGACTGCACATTCAGGACATACCAACATTGCAGTTAACTCCCACTGAGTTCAATGAAAGTTGATGGGAAAGCTTCGCCCTTCTGAAAATAAGATTAATTAGATGAGGGTCTTAAAATGCTCGGCTCATAAACGTAAGGCCCATCACAAACCATTTAAAATCCTATATTTCTCTCGTGTGATATACTTATTTTCATATAACTGTATTATTGAGATTTTTTTGTCCATACTGATAATTTGATCAATGTTGAACCCTTGGCATAGATTACTGTGTGTGTAGTAATGTGGAAAGTAGAAGAAAATGACCAACCAAAACTTTTCCTCTCTCTCGTCAGTTGCAGCATATCTTTAAATGAATGAGATAGGTGCTTACGAGCAGCCAGAATTTCAGCTGTACAAACTATTTGTTTGGGAATGTGGAAGACAGACAGTACTTCAGATGATTAAAAGGACCTGACACAAATTGCATTTGAAAATGTTTATGCAGGATATGTACTGTAAAGTCATTGTGCACACGAGTATAAATACTGTTAGATCTTTTCTTAGGAGTTGTAAATAATATACAAGGTTTTCAGTAAGAGACATCAATGGTGAAATATTTATTTGGTATGAGTTTATAGCTGTAACATTAAGACTAAAATACTGACCTGAGTTAATCTTTAAGTGTCAGGAATACTATAAGATTTTAAAGCTCTGTGCGTTTATAACATATAATGAGGTAGTAATTTGGACTCCTCCAAACTTAGAGGGAAAAAAAGTGCAAGAATCATATAATTTCTCTTTTTCTTTTAAATTATCATGAAATTGATATTCTTGACTGTCTGAGAGTTTAATTAATTAATGTTTATAGTACCTGGAGGTAATATTTAAATAGAAAGAAATTTGGTATGTAAACGTAACAAAAGCTGTATTTATTTTTTTTAAAGACAGGTCTTTGCTTTGTTTTCAAATAACAGGGTAGTGACTGTGGGCCCTAAAAATACAAGTTTACCCAGTGTTATTTACAGCTTGATAGAATTCAATTATAGGAAATGTGGGAGGACAATACTTTAAGAACTAGTTATTTCTTATGGCAAAATTCATGTTGTTTAAAAAGGAGTGACATTAAAGAGCATACAAACTGCATCACTTTTTTTCTATCTTCAGAGGCAATCTGTTTTTTGCAAATAAAAGCTGAGGGTGTTTTGAAGATTCTGCTTCTAATAATCTAGCCATTACACTGCTCTTAATTTCAGTATCATTGTTCTGAACTAGAAAATAACTTCCAGGATCAAGGCACCATGACATTGGCTTGTTTTCTTGTGAGTGCATGTGGTGCGTCTGTAATTTTTTTCTTTTAATTAAGTAGTACATTTTTTCTCACGATGATACTTTAAAGAAATCAAGATGTATGAAAGCAAGGTGAATCAGTGCTATATTGGGCATAAGAGTAGTGTGTATCTTTTGGTGCTGTTCCCTCGCTGTTCTAATTGGGTCGAAAGAAGAACTTCACTTTTCATGACCTAACAAAAATGCCGCTATTCTGGGTGAGGTTTCTCCATGAGCAAAACAGTCAGAGCCATGTTTTAGTATAATGAATTCAGCTGTTCATCTGCTTCCTAATGCTCCCCAAAGCAAGCTGTGTATGTGCCTACTACCTCATCTCAAACAGTTCCTGAGAAGGGAACGCTTTCACTTGCCATAATTTTGCCATCACAGTGGCAACAATATTTCCATTCCTATGGTTCATCCTTAAATGACCATGCAAGTATGTGTTGTGCTTATGTACTACATTATAACCATAGTTGTAATGTTTCAGCTAATATTTTTGCTTAATAGTACAAATGAAATAAGCTTTATGAATTATTATAGAATACACAGATAAGTCTATAAAATAATTAATTTTGTATTAGTTTGGCAAATATAATTATGTATCCTTAGTAATAGGAGGAAGTTATGGTAGATTCCTATCAATTTAATCAAAGCTCCATCAAGGGAATAGTTGTTCTATCATGTGTGTGGAATGATTGCACACTAGATCTTTGTACAGGAACTTTTTGAAGTAGTGCCCTTCTACAGTGGATTTCTCTTTTTGTGGGTGGTGAAGGGGATCCCTAGGTCTTGATAACAAAGTAGTAATATTTTATCTCTGGATTTGCAATCTTTATCGCTGTAACTGTGGAACATCTTCCCAGCATGGGCATTACATTTCTTTTAGGGAAGTGGAAAGCGTAAGTCCTTAACTGATACAACAGTGTAGTAGCATTTGCTTCTACATGTTACAAGCCCAATAAAAAAAAAAGTGCATGTGCATGGATGGGAGTTGTTCTAGGAGATGTACTTAAACCAAAGCAAAACGCCCCCTTATTGTTATAATTCATGTATATTGTATTGTAAAATGCCACTGTATGGGAACCAGAAGTAGTTTTATGAGGACAAACTTGGAGCAGGGTGTACCCCTGCTGCCAACTGAGTGCTGTGGTGCCTGTGCTGGAATACTGTTGCTTATTCTGCTTCTGGCTTTGTCACCTCTCAGTATCTGTAACACCTGTGACCTGCTGCAGAAGCTTCTCTCCCTCGTTCACCTGCCTCCAGCCAGAGCTCCTCACTGCCTGCAGGCTAAGGCACTCTGCAGGGATTTAAGGGTTGTTGGTTCAAAGAACTTTGGCTATGGAGGGTAATGTAGTACACTTTTTACCTTCTTTGCAGGTGTTCCTGCTACTGGGCATAAAATGGTTGTATAAAATATTGTGTTTGGTGGTTCCTTTTGGCCTGTGTTAGCAATATACTGATCACATCCATAGTTTCAGACTCTCTTGGATGTTTAGGCACCCCTTTTCACCCCTCTGGTCACTGAAGCAATGACAGCGTACCCTGAGATTTTTCATGTTGTGTTTCTTTGATTTAGAGGAAATTAAGATAGGTCAGAATATGTTGTAGGTGCGTGCCCTGAACATGAATGAAAGCAAAGCTCAAAGACATTTTTCCTGAATGCTAGAGGAGAAAATTGTTTTCTCAGTTTCAATAACAGGAGGAATGCTTGTCCCATTTATATGTATTCCCAGATAAATCTCAAGGAGTCTCTTATCAGTTGATCTCTCACCAAGGGTTTTCATGGTTTGATTTTTTTAGGTGAAGAGACCACAAACCAGAAGCCCATTAAGTTGCTATGTTGTATATATGACAACTTGAAATAATGTACTATTGGCCATTATTCTTTTAAATTTTCTTTTAAAGTCAAAGACATGACATTCCTCCATGTCAGGAGGAAGCAGAATATCACTCTGATAGCTTTGCTTTACAGCTTTTACTTAGTTAAAACTTTTCTTATGGAGATCACTTAAATTCCAGCTGATTCTTTTGGGTTTTGTCATTCTGTATAAAGTGTGTGCTATATATACATTTTATGAACATTTATAATATAATTTTTCTGAGATAAAGAAAATGCTTATGAGTACAATAGATTTCCAAGGAATTAATTTCAAGTTCTTGTTATCATCTACCATAAAAACCCAACAAATCAAATTTGCCGTGCCCCCCAAAATTCCACCAAGCTCCAGATATTTCATTCACCTTTTGTAGTAATTGTAAGTTTGGAAAGTATCGCCTACATGTTTTATAGTTGACATAAGGTTGATATTCTTTGTCAGAACACTTCAACTTCAGAAGGGATTTGACATTAACTGGAGAGCTCCAACAAATAAAATTTGCTGATTTTCTTACCTGTTACAAAAAAAAAAAATGCCCTTTCCTTTCCCCCTTCTATGCTTAATCACAAAATTAAAGCAACTAAGAATTTTTGTTACCTAGCAGGTATTGAACTTTATGGAAAATTATATTTTTCTTTAAATTCTTTATTCAAGATACTTATTCAAGATAATTATTTTTTACGTCAGTAAACCGACTTATTTTTCATGTGTTACATGTGGTATTTGGGATTTAGTCTTCCAAAAACGTTCTTATAGGCAGGTTTGGGTTTTTTGGTTTTTTTTGATGTTTTACTGTTCATTTTCTGAGGAAGAGCTGTAAATGTTAATCCAGTTTTCTAATATTTTTATTTTTAAATGATGGTTTTTACAAACATATTGACTATAGCTTCAAAAGATCCTAATTAAACACGTTAAGTGCTCAGTGAGGGATGGTTATGCACAAAACTGTTCTTGAATAGCAGTTTTGACTCCAGTTTGTCGGTGTCTCTCTGGTGGTATTTCAGACTGACTTGGTAACCTTCTCGAGTTGAAAAACACTGCTTGATTTCACCATGTTTTTTCTTTGCCTGACTCTAAGGAAGCTCCTGTTACTTGTAATGTATTTTCCTTAATGGTTTGCCAAATAAATCAATTAGTAAGGTTTAGTTGATTCCAGTGCTTCTAGTAAGGAAAGTTAAAGAAAGAAGCACATGTCTGCATATTGCATAACAGAGGAATTCTGAGTGGCATAGAGATGGGAGCTCTCACCACTCACTTGTACATTCTGGAAAATGCAGCTTTGTTGAAATGAAAGTACAAACATATTACTTCTAATAGAAAGATTATGAGGAAGTAACTCCGTTTACATTTTTCAGAATTCTAAAGAAAATAATAAAAGTACTAAGCAGTAAGATGAGAAACAAACAAAAATGACCCCAATTTTCATATTCCTATAAAGTTGTCTTTTTAATACTGGTTACAAATAAAACCAAATTTCAGAATATTGGAATATTTATTTTTCTTGGGAAATTTTACTTTCCAACTTCTTCTAAGAAACTAATTGATTAGATTTGGGTATTTTAAAAAAGTACTTGTTTATTGTATCCAAATAGTGTGCTAGCTGATCTTTTCTAGACATTATGTACTTGCCAAGTTAGTGTAGTTACATGGCTTCTCGAATGGCATGCATTCATTATTCCACATTTTGGCTGTAATCCCCAATCACTGTCGACCAGAGGAGGTCATCAATGTTGCTCTATGAAGAGATCTGCCTTTCCTCAACCTGGACTGCTTATTCCTATCCTCATACTGTTTTACAACATAAAGGTTCACACAGGTAGACAGGATAACTTGACTTTGGTAAAAGTTGTCAGTTTGTGTTTTGGGTTGGTTTATTTTTTTGTTTCTTTATTTGGTTTGGTTTTGGTTGTTTTTGGTTAATTTTGTACTAGTTTGGTTAGTCATTCCTTTACCTCTTGAACAGTGTTTGTGCTCTCTAACCCATATTCATCCTCATGCCTCTCAAGTTTTCTTCTGCATTTTCTTTGTGGCAGCTTTACTCTGCCCGTTTATCCATGGTGAAAATGTAACCATCTGTGTAGCCCTGTGACCTTTTCCTGCTGATAATATATCCAGTATTTCTTGAGCCTGTCTATCACATGATAGGATGACTGTGCCTAAAGAATTTGAGCTGATGCATTTTTAATTACCCTTTGCTTCCCTCTTTGTTCCTCTTACTAATCTCTGCACCCTTCCCTGCCCCCCCAACCAATTAAAAATCCATACAGATTAAAATTTCCCCAGCTGCTGTCATGCTAAGTGCATTCAACTTACTTATGAAAATATTTGGTTTCTACTGACTTTGGAATGCTTGGATATCTTGCAACCAAGTTAGAGTATGTGTGTCACAGTCATTTAAACAGAAGCATTGCAGGATTGCTTGTTTGCTGGAAAGACATGCCAGGGACTTGGATGAGTTTGACTATCAGGTACATTTGTTAGCTCGTGTAGCAGCATGAACAGCGCCAGCACTATTAAGTCCTCAGAACGGCTGTTCACAAAATTACTAAGCCATTACTCTGTAAAATAATGTGACAGTGGTAGTAAAGGAGAAAGAGTAATGCACTGGTATTTATGACTGCTTTTTGTCATTGATACCATATCCTTGAGAGACCTCCTGCTGCCATTTTTCTTGCAGTACAACATGGAGTCATTTTTTAGTTGTCTTGGGTGCACTGGATTTTCTCCAGATCTTTCATGTCACTGTCAGTTAAATTGAATAGTATTAAAATTTATATTCTCCAGCCTACGGAAGTTGCAGTCTTGGAGGCTTTCCCAGAGTGAATCTGAAGGACTTTAAAAATAAGCTACCTATTTGTTAAATCTCTTTATTTTGTCTAATTTGAAATTTTTGAAGTCCTTTCATGTACTTCTCTTATTGAATATTTTATAATACAGCTTTTAACTGGCTAGTTTTGGCAGTGGATCAGTCTGTTTGTGTGCTATCAATGTGATTTTTTTAGGTATGGCTTTAGTATTTTTTTTTTTCATTGTATGATATTGTAAGGGACCTATCATGGACTCATGAGAACTATTTGGTTGGTCAGCGATCTGGACTGAAATCAGAATCTCAGGCCTCAGTACTGTAACACATTAAAGTGAAAATTTATGAACAGCCCTGTGGAAATGTGCCTCAATTTTGTGTGTTATAGTGTCTGTCTTATATGGACATATTTATAGTTTTGAAGTCTTTTCTAATGTAGTCAATGGCCAAGTTCAAATAGGCTTTAGACAAACCAGGTTGTTACAAGGCGATTATTAGAAGCAATTCTACCAGATTTTTTTTCTCGTTGAGTACTTTATCATCTTTGCCTGTGAAAAGTTTGTATAAATTGTTATAGAAAAGGCACAGTTCAGGATATGCATCCTGTGAATGTGGGAATTTTTTTTAAACATGTTTCCTGGGTCCTGTACAAATACAAGCTCCCGGTTTCCTCTCTCCTATTTTCCTTTCACTTCTGCTCTTTCCAACTCTTCTCCCCCCTTCCCAGTTCCTTTTTCTTTTAAGGATGCTTTTTTGGAGGTGAACACGTGTTTGTGAGCTACACTGTCTCCAAAACAAACAAAAGAGGGTGGGGAGATGATGAAGGGGAGGAGGACAGGGAAAAGATGCAGCTGCTCATTTTTAATTTTTGAAACTAGCTTTGAATTCTTGGCATTTGCTTAAGCTTTATAATAAAAACTAGGGGCATGACTGAAACACTGCGTCTTTGTTCTACTGTGGTTGCCAACAAGAAAATCTTAAAATAGTAACAAATAGATTATTTGAATTCTTGTCTAAAATAGTATCGATGGAAGATGTTTTGCCAGATGAGATTGCATGCATAGAGCATTGCCACAGTAGTGAAAGCTTTTGGAACAGCAGCCAACGCCATATGTTGTTTTTTATTCTGTGGTGCCAACATCCAAGTCAGTAGAAGGTATTTTCATTTATTTCACCTGCCAGGAAGTAGAAATCCCTGTAGCATTTCTTCCTGTAATTCTGTTGAACCTGCTCAAGCTGTGTGCCCTCCCAGCAAAGAAGGCCAGCAGCATCCTGGCTGCGTTAGGAAGAGCACTGCCAGCAGGTCAGAGGGTGATCCTGCTCATCTACCCAGCCCTCGTGAGACACACCTTGAGTACTGGGCCTAGTTTTGTACTCCCCAGTGCAAGAGACATGTGGACATAGTAGAGTGAGTCCAGTGAAGGGCCATGAAGATGATTGGGACTGGATTGTTCAGTCTGGAGAAAAGAAAGACTTGGGGGGGATCTTATCTGTTTGTATAAGAATCATATGGAGGGGGAAGTAAAACAGATGGAACAGGTTCCGGTTCTTCTTGGCAGTACCCAGCAGGAGAACAAAATGCATTGGGTGCAAACTGAAACATGGGGATTTCTACCTGAACACTGGCACAGACTGCACAGAGAGGGCGTGGAGCCTCTTTCCATCCTTGGAGATACTCAAAGCTGCTAGACCAGGACCCTGAGAAACCCATTGTAGGTGACCCTGCTTGAGCAGGGGGTCGATTTGGTGACAGTGTCTAGAGGTTGCCATCCTCAGTGAATCTGCAGTTCTTGTGTGCCTCTGATTTGGTGTCTAGCTGAAAAACTGGATTATGTCAGATACCACTAAACAAGTTGTATGCTCTCACATATTTTTCTGAGTGGTAATATTAGCGAAATAATATTATTAACACTATTAGAGAAAAATTTGTGGTTGAGGAACAAAGCTTGAAACAATGTGTGGAATGAGACGTGTTTGGGGCTTTGTTGCACAACCCTTCACATGTTAGTGAGCTCTTACCCACATAAGTAGTCTCACTGACGTCAATAGGACTACTCCTGTACGTGTTCACCAGTGCAAATAAGGGTTGCACAATGTGTCCTCGTCTGTAACACACAAGTGTATGTAACACTGTATTTAATTATCACTTCAAACCTCCTTTACTTCAGTAGCGTATTCTTTAAAATACTTCAAATTATACTGCTTTTCCTAGGCTGTACTTTACTGACATAGCGATATCATTACATCCATCTCCATACAATTGAGCAGAGATAGCATCTCTGAAAAATCATCTTTCCTTCTGTTCATTTATACAGCTGAAAAAAAGAGCTGACAGAAAAAAAAGAAAATAATTCTCTTCTTTGGTAATGTTTTAAATAAATTGGAGATTCTAACTTTTTTCTGACAGTTTGATGGAGTCAGTGCTTTACTTTCAGTGCTTAATTAGTCTGAAGGTAGGCTTTCTATTCCCCACAAAAGAATTAATAGGTTTTTTTTAATTTTAAATGTCAGTCAAGGCTCAATTTTGTATAAAGAGGCATCTTGTATCTATATTTTATAGTAATACAAAATGTAGGATAAAAAGTAGTATCCAGGTTCAATTAGGTGATGCCAACTTTTTGTATTTCAACTTTATTGCTAAAATATCTGCTGTGTAGCACTTTTGGTGGTGTTGGGGGAAGGCTATGATGTACTCTCTAACATTCAAGTGATAAAGCCGGAGTCTCTGTCAGAAAAACTTGATTTTTTGGAAGATTTTTAGGAGTTTTCATATTTTAGAAGTTCTTTTCTTGTTGTAGATATTGAAATTTTGTCAAGGTACTTGAATTAGGTTAGAGAGTTTGGTGGAACTACTGTAGGACTAGTTGAATAGTCGCATATGGATACTTGGAGTTAAATCTCTTTGGAAATGTGAAATGTTGTAAGAATACAGTGTTATAATTTAGAAAAATGAGCCTGTTCCAGTGTGTAAAGAGGATAGATGTTATTCATTCAGAACAGTGGTACCTTTACAAAGAGTTGATTTGCAATGCTGAAAGCCCTTTCAAGGTAATCGTTAAAGTATGAAAGAAAAAAATTAATTGCTGGAAGCTAAAATAAGAAAAATTGATACTGAAATTCAAATGGGATTTTAAAATTTTATTTATTTATTTAATACGTCCACCCATTTTGTAGCTATTAGTAACCTGAAGAGCCTAAATGGAAAATGCAATAAACTCTTTTACAGCTTAGTCTTTTATTTAAAATCAGATGTCTTTTTAAAAAAAAAAGATGTGCACCAGCTCAGCCTTCAATTTGTTAGGCTTAATGTACATCTAGCAGACAACACCCTTTGTGTTAATCAATAGGTCAGGATCTTGGCAGCACTTTCTATCTGTCTTAAAACAAATGAACCTGTAAATATCATGGCCAGTCTTTAGATCAAATGAGAATAGCACCTTGCACCCTGCTCCTTGCATCCTTTCTGAAGTTTTCCATTCAACAACTCATCAGGCTTGTGCACAGTAATCTGTTTGGACTTCAGCAAAGCTTTTGATGCTATCTCTCACAGGATCCTCCTGGACAAAGTGTCCAGCACACAGCTGGATAACAGTGTTACATGATGGGTGAGCAGCTGGCTCATGTTGGGCACAAAGGGTTACAGTGAATGGGGTGACATCAGACTGGGGACCTGTCACTGGTGGGGCTCCATCTTAGGCCCTGTGCTCTTCAGCATCTTCATAAATGACCTGGATGCAGGACTTGAAGGAGTTACAGAGTATGTGAAATTCATCATTTAGACTAAGTTGTATATTTTTCTAAATGTTTTGTTTTAGCCATGATGTCTAGAAAAATGCTGGGCTGGCACGGTTTTTTTTTTGAAGACCTTCCTTCCCATGAACCAGATCAAACATTTCTGGATGTGGCTGTGTTATATTTCTTCTATTAGTACCTTTTAGTGACTGATTTCTCTGGGTTTTGTACCTTCTCATATTGTAAAGGATGTTTGTGTGTTTCTCTTTAAACACCCTTAGACTGTAAGTTTGGAGGGGATTAAAAAAGAATGACAAATCCTGGTCTGTGGTGCTGCAGATACGGTCCTAGTACCACCAAAGTAGAGGCTCTCAGGTGTCCAGCCTTATTGCTAAGTAGCGTGTTATTTGACTGTGTGTAGGTGTTGTTTCAGAAGAGTCCTGTGCTCTGGGAAACTGTCCTAACATGTCTACTAACCTAAGTGTTAATATGAAGTGGGGTGCTTCTTTCAGAAAGAAGAACATTCTCTGTCTCCAATTTAGTGAAATAACAGAGTGAGACTTGGCACAGGCGTATAGTATCCCTCAAAGGTTTCATCATAGTGGATCTTGTTTGTGGAATAAGTTAATGTGCAGTTTATGAACAGGACTGCACATTTATATTGGTAAGTATATCATAAAGAATCCCTGGAACTTTATTCATGAAAGTTTGTTTTAAGTAATAAATCAGCAGTAAAACATTGGTAATAAAGGGAATGGGACTACTTTTAAGCCATAAGAGTTCACTCAAAAAGGGAGATTTTTGATTAGGTGTCAGGTGAGAGGAAGACATTACATCAGCCAGAAGGTATTACTGGAGAAGACATAAATCAAGAACTTGGTCCCAACACCTGTTCTCAAGGGAGGAGTTAAGGCATTCTTACCTTGCATAATCATTAGATTTTAAGTAGTTTAATTTGCAGCTGTATATGCTCTTTTAAGAGATTAATTATGTACAACTTCTGAGTCACTTTACATTTTTCATAATGAGTTATTAATGTATTTTAATATTTATTTAGTCTTTATTAAGATATGCATTACTCTTTGGGTATATTTTGGGCAGGAGCAAGGTACCCTGGCTCTGTGTGTTGCACAAGAGAAAGAAAAAGGCAAATAATTATACTGAGATGTTCCTTATACATCTACAAATACATTTTAACCTACTTCAGTATAATGCATTACTTATAATTATGTTAATAATTATTTTTATCTGTAACCTTAAGATGATACATAACTTTCTCAAGCAAATGCTTGAAATTATTTGATTACAATTTGCAAGTCCTAGAGCATGTCTGTAGTCCTTTTGTTAGCTTTTTGCAGAGTGTTAATTAAATTTCCAAATTTGGTTCCATCATGCACCTGGAAGGAGAATAAAGCTTTTTACAGACCCCTCGGAGTTACTCCAATGTGCTAATGAGAACTGGAGAGAAGCTGCTCTCCAATCAGGAAAGTAAGACAGAGTTTTAAAGAGCCCCATACATCAAGTAATGGATGATATTGCAGCATAACAGTGTACATGCAGGATTATGCCATTCAGACAATTTGAAGTGTATTTTGAAACCCTATGAAAAATGAATATTCAAATTGAGAATATGTTGACTCCATTAGGCATATAATTCCTATGGAAAGATTACAGGCCTTTTAGCTCTAGCTAATGAAAACTGATTTCATCAAGAGTCTTATATGATTTTTTGCTTTTTAAGTTAATACTGAAGCAGTGCTCAGAGCTGCCAGTACTGTGCAGTTCTTGAGTGTTAGATTTTGGGAGACATAAGCAGATGAGTATCTGCAGATGTCTAGGGCTCAGGCTTGCAAGATGCTGATAATATCAGAAAAACCACCATGAAAGTTGGTGGAAACTAAAGGCCCTTATGTCCATGCCTAGCTCAGCATCTGGCATGTTCAAGTGCATCCATGGCTTTTTCATCAGGAATTTGGGATTTGAATTACAGGATACAGTATACGGTGGTTGTTGATATTCTTTCTGTATGAGCACATTCCAGTTCTGTTTAGCTGAGCTGGTCTTTATTTTCTCTCTCTAAAACTTTAGCAGTGCTGCTGGCATCCTGGCTGAGATGTCACATGGCTACTGCTGTCATTTACATGTAAACAGAGCCTGCAGGTTTATGCAGTGACTGGAGACTGGTGTAATTAAACATTCACCTTTTAATGAAGATTTGAATTGATTAATAGTAAAATCTGTTATCTGTGAAACAAACATATGCCCTTTTAAAATACCTAAATCAGGTGTTTTCAGGTACTGCATTATTGGTTTTCGCTGGTGATATGCCGGAGCCAGGTGTTGGGTATTTTCTAGCAATGCAGGTGGGACTTAGGGGAGGAGGGGCAAAAAAGGCGACTGGAGCTGCTCACAGACAAGCTTGTGAATTGTTTTTTCAAGAAAAGAGAAATCAAAGAGGTTTGACCATTCTGATTGCTTCTTGTTAGTGATTATACTTTTTACCAGACCAGTAATGTCAGGTTTCAGAGGGTTTGGGCACTTGGTCACATTACATTCCTGCGTATTTAAATGGATTAAGATAAAAAGTCTGACTTGAAAAGGATATTTCAAAACTGACTGTGCCTGTGGTTTTGAATCCTGATGCTTTGAACAAAGAAGGGATTGATTTAATGGGATTAATGCTTAATCCAAATGAAGCAATGTACACACATGCCTTGAATGCTTTTGAGAATAACTACAAATATCACTTATAAAGTTCTGTAGAAAAATACAGAGAGGTGATCTTTGTGTAAGTAAGAGATGGGACAAGACTGCTTTAGATAAAGGAGAACATAGGCAAAGCTGTGTTCAAATTAGGTCTTTTGGATGACTTTCAGATATTTTAAATTTTCTTTTTTCATACAAGTATGATATTTATTTTTAAATGCTGATTTAGAGGAAGTGTGACACCTCTCTTCATCATTTTGTTGTTTCAGATGAGAAAAAGTATTTTCAAATTAGGTGTTTTTTCACTTTTATTTGAGATGAGGTTGTTTTCTGTTTCAGATGATGCTTTATCTTTATCACCATGATTATATTTCTTTTTCCCTTGGCTTGAAGGTTTTCTTTGTGGTACAATATATTGTTAGGTACTTGGAGAAAATAAGACTTTGCCCATATCTGCTGTGACTCTATGGTCCCTCTAATTTCAGGGAAGAATTGCTTATTAAACCAAACAAGTTAATTTGGTGGAGTTTTTTTGTTTTGGTTTGGTTTTTTGTTTTGTTTCGTTTTGTTTTGTTTTCAATTAGTTTTTTGTTGGCATTAACAGATGCAACATTGACAACATTTATAGTTATTTCCTTTCATGTTTATTAGTAAAAGCCTTCTTGATATGTGAAATCCACCTGATTTCCTATAAGGACCAATGTATACCCTCACAATGTGCTTTCAAACCATTGGATCCTGTCTAAATGGGCAAAAGTTGTGCCAAATGCATGAAAGACTGTTGCAAGGGTTTTGAGGGAAGCAGTGACTGCAGTATTTCAGAGTGCAGCCCTCTAGGATAAAATGCTGACCCTTGATAAGTATTAGGCTGGTTCATCAGTTTTTACCCATTCTTCCCTGACTCCCCATGTGCCCCCCCAGACTGTGAACCAGAAACTTTAGGTGAAAATTAAAATTCTTGCCTAATCATGAGGTTTGATTAAGCTAGTGGTTTTAGAAAAAAGACAAAATATCACAACGCTAATGAAAAAATTGCAAGAATTGCTAATGACGTGTGTGACTCATGTTGCTAAATGGAGCAGATTTTTAAACATAGCTCTAGGCTTCAATTCTTTCAGCTCATTCACAGTCAGTTCTGCTTTATACTGGGCTCAGTGAAGCTATTCTCAGAGGAGAGTGCAGTGTGACATGGATTAAGAGTCAGAAAGCAGAGCCATTAATCGATTCAGTACTACACAGGTTATCTAATATCTAAGAAATGTTTTAAATACTTTAGGCAGCATAAAAAGCTGAAAGCAAAAATACAACTGTCTAGTGATTTCTGACTTTATTCGTTTTTTTTTTTTTCTTTAAAGGAAGCCTGTTGAAGACTGGCTCAAAGGCAAGGAATAATTACTGATAATTGCTGTTTGAAGGAGGTTTTGTTTCTTGGTTTATTTTTAAACCCAGCTATGCTATATCTGAGTTAGTAAACAGTGCGCAGGAGCATTCTTATGTACTAGAATTGTTTTTTTGTCTGGAATGGTTCTTGGCATTGCATTTTCCAAGCCTTCTAGTGATGTCCTGGGCAGGTCTCGAATGTTGCTCTGGGGTAGGGTCAGGCCAGGAATGGTTCCCAGCAGGCAATCAAACTTTCAGTTTTCCCTCAGCTTCATTGTTGGAGATCAAGAAAGCTTAATAGTAAGGATGAAGCAGTTATAGGCCACTTGGTTTAAGGTCAGTGAACAGCCCTAGACATATTGTTTACTGCTCTAGACAAGCCCACAGTGTTTCCTTGTAGTACTATTATAATTCAAAGTAAAACTCACTGTAAAGTGAGTTTTAAGATGCTGAATTTGGTATAATTTGTCACATCTGCCAAAAAAACATTTTCTTCCTTAAGATAGAAGTCCTAGTGTTTTATGCTTTTATTTTAAAGTGTTGATAGTCATTTTTCAAAGAGCATTCCTCTCACTTCTTAAGAGGACAGCAGCATATAGGACTGCAGCAGTGTTTATCATTTCTGTCTCTCCTAAACTCCAATGTAGACAGTATGAGGATGGTGGTAATCAACAGGGTGACTATTGATCACATTTATTATAAGAATCTCTCTGTTACATAAAATTTGTCCATTGTTATGCTTTATTCCTTCCTGGTCATTCAGATACACGTTTTGTTTGAAACTACTTTCACACACTTGAGGCTTCTTGAAAAATTTTTGGGTTAGTACCTGTAAAAAGATCTACCTGCACAGTACTCCCAGCTGTAACAAATATTTCCTAATTTTCTCTTATCTTAATTAGTTTTCTTTTAGTGCTGCAGATTTTGACTAATGAAGCTGTTGATATACTTACACTGGACAGTGGGAGATTGGTCTGTGAAAGCAGCTGATCTCTCTTAGGGTTCTAATTTATGTTATCTGTAATGAAATGCAGGAGTTGTTGAAAAGCAACTTTGCTGGTAGATCAAAAGGAGAGACAAGTCTTGAGCAGGCTGGGCAATCACTATTAAGCAGCCTGCAATATTCACACTAGCTTTGTGTGAGACAATGTGTCATTGCTAGTTTTGATTGTGGAGTTTGTGTGTATGTTTGCAGTGTGTTTTGATGCAGCAGGCTAACAGCTGAGAGCCGACTGATAAGTTGGCCTTAATCTATGTAGAAAATAGGTTTAAGTTACTCCTTTTTAGCTCTGAAAACATAGTTATAAATCCTGTTCTTCTTGCTCCCATCTATAAATCACACATTGAAAAAGCACATCTGTGCAGATGCCTTTAGTGAAATAAAGAAGGGTAATGTAAATACTGTTTAGGATTTATTGTATCAGCTCCATGAATCACTTTTCTGCATAAGGTTAAAGCAGAGATTTTACCTTTAGGTTGCTGAAGTTGCATGATATCTGGATATTAAACTTGAGACCTGTAGACTGAAGTCTTATTTCAAATTGACATTTTACTGGATTTTGATATGTGTGTTACAAAACCCACAGCATTTAAAGGTTTGAATCAAGAAAGAAAGGTTATTTTCACTGAAGAAACAAATCAGTCCTTTCAGAATTCCAGTTGCTTATTTTACAATCTTTTCATGTAGTAGTTTCTTGCTAGAAGCAAAAAAGTTTTTCTTTGCAGTACAAAGACAACTTGGAAGTAGCAGACATTTTATGACAAGTCTGCTTGGATTATTCTTCATGTAGAACTTAAAGGGCAGATAAATTTTGACGGCTTTGTGATGGCTTCATCTTTAAAATGCGGTAGTCTTTTGAATGATTCTTAAAACATGTTTCCTTTTCAAATTTTCTTACTATGGAGGTAGAAATACTTTTTCAAGGTACTACATTTTTCTCATTTGAACAAATTACATAGTTATATTAATGAGTTCGATTTTTTCAGAATATGAGGTGATACCTGTATTGGCTTTAAAATTATCTTGTTCCTTTGGCACTTGTACTTCTTTATAGCTGCATTGTGATCTAATTTTACAGGTTATCACCTAAGGTTAAACAATCAAGGTAGTGGGGTTTTGCTTGTTTTTGCCTCACTTGCTGATTATCTACTTCTCTTATTGACTTAGGATAAACCTGTTCTTCTCTACTAATCAAAATCAGGATGCTCACTCATTTAGCTCCTATTCAAGTGATTCAGATATGGGGAATTGCCTTAACTGGCAATGTTGTTCTTTGAGGCTATGATATCCAACGGGAACTGCTGCCTTTGGATTAGGAGCAAAGATAGTTTAAGCCAGCTTTGAGCTGTCGGGGGCTGATGTGGTGCAGTTGGTGTGAGCAAAGTGGTGTAGGTGGTTGACGCTCTGCGGATGGGAGCTGTTGGTTTCTCTTCTGGTGTTGCTTCCTGAAGACTTTAATAGTAAACATTTATAAGAGATCTTAAATATTGCCATCATTGACTAGCATTGAAATTGCACTCCTGCTCTGTTCATCGCATTCTGATGCTGTGCAAAGCATCAAATAGGAGAACTGATCTTATTTTGTAGCATGGATACTCTCTGAAAGAGGTCAGGGTTGTTCAGAGAGGAGTTTCTATTCTGCTGAACCTTGGCTGCTTTCTGCCGAGAATTTACTATTACATTTAAATATGCAAAACACAAGAGAAGACGGTGTATTTAGAGTCACGACAGTGGTTGTTACTCCTCCTCCCCTCATATCTCATTAAGGCTTTTGCATTCGGTGTGCCTGTGCCCTCTATGATAGCCTGGAGCCAAGTCCCTCAGGACAGGCATTTTTTATTGCTTCCCCCTTTGGAAAGCCTCTGCACTGCTGGGTTCGCTTCACTATGGCCAGTCGTTTTACTTGGGGCATTTGTGAAGTGTATAACCAGATTATAATATTGTGAATTTGAAAATTTATTTATGAATGTCAGGGATCTGACATTCTGAGATTCTGAATTTTTCTTCTTTTTCTAAAATGTTTACTGGAGTTTTCTTTTTGTTGCAGATATTGTAAATGCCTTTTATCTGCAATTATTTTCATTTGATAACTAAGTTACTAACGTAATGGAAGCATGCACGTGAAAACAGATTATACATCTAAAGTAACTTAAGTAATTCTAGTATTTGAAAATTGCATATGATTTTCATGTTAGATAATAGTTTGTGTTGATTTTGCTGCCATTTGCTGTGAGAATACTGAATTTGGTGCTCTATGAGACATCCCAGTTCACTTTCTTCTATCTCCTTCTAACCAGTTTCTTTATCAATATATCATCTTGCATATCTTGGAAATAAATATTTTTATAGTCCCAATCATAGTCATGAATTCCCACCTGGCTGTTTCTCCTGGGTAATGTCTATGTGTCTTCAGGGGACTTTTTGTACACAGTATCTTGTATGGATACGCTTGGCTTCTACCATTTTCTATATGACAGCTCATTTTTTTGACCGGGTATTGCTCTCTCTGCTCTATTTAAATAGTCTTATATTCAATCAGTGTGTTAAACAAAAGGGTATTGATTCTTGCTGGTCTCTAGGTATTTTTTTAATATGAGGGAGTTCATACCAATAATGTAATCAATTAATGTTCTCTCTTTCAGGCTTAACAGATGAAAAAGTGAAGGCGTATCTTTCTCTTCACCCCCAGGTACTGGATGAGTTTGTGTCAGAAAGTGTAAGTGCGGAAACTGTGGAAAAATGGCTAAAAAGGAAAAATAACAGACCAGAAGGTAAGTACTTTGTATTTGTGATTAATATTTAACTTTGAACAGCTCAGTTATTTTCTGATTTAAAAAGGAAACCTGGTTTTGGTATAACTTGACTATTATAATTTTTGTGTTCAGGTTCTACCATTTTAGGCTAACAATTTTCAAAAATACTTTGAGCCTTTTGTTATTCTTATTTTGAAATATACTGGTATTAATTTTGGAAAATTAGTTTACCCATTTTGAGTTGCAAATACTATCCATCAACGTGTAGTGTCTGTTTTGAGAACATAACTTGGTCTTCTTGGATCTAAAATTGATAAGTTTCAAATTAAAATTGTCCAGTATGCCTCAGTAAATTACTGGATATACCATCTCAAAAGTTCCTACTTGCAGCATGTAACGAGTCAGTTTTAGATAAGAACATTGACATGGGGGTTATAACCCGGTATGTTGAATTCTGGAGATATTTCTGTTGGATTGCTTTAGGTAAAATACCTCACTAAATAGACCCAAAAAGCTTTCTTTTGAGACAGCTTGGGTTGACAATGATCATAAATTTTGTAATGATCTTAAATTTTGTGAGATTGTCTGCAAACATATAATTCATCCAATTCTAACAATGACTGGTAATGTACCAGGTAAATGCAGAGGAGGAAATTACCAAGAAGGTTAGGGAAGAAACACTGATTTTGTTTTGTGGCTGACTTATAAAGTGTTTAGGGTTTAAGTTCTGGTGATAATTCTTATTTTAAATAGAGGGGCTATTTTTACTTCCTAGAAGACAGTGTTTTCTGCAGAATTATAAAAAAAAAAAAATTAAAAAAAAAGAGGGTGGTGGACAANAATTTTTGTTGGTTTAAAGAGATTACGTAACGGAAGAATAGAAGTATATAGCAATAGACTGTTCACTAGTTTCTTTGTAGTTTGCAAACTACAGCACTGCAGGAGGCCTACTGTTGTAATCCACAAAAGCAATGAGAAAAACAGTGTTATGAATCAAGGGAATAGGTTGTGACAATGCTTTTTGTAAGCAGAAGATAAGAAATACTTTTATATTACCAGAAACTAATACGTCTTACTTTTATGAGCTATGCTCATTTAAAAATAATGATTTTGTCTAATGTGCTTGAAATCTCTGTAAGAAATCATTGTATGTTTGAAACACAGTTTATAGGCTGGTCAAGGATCTTGATGCTAAAACCAAATAAATGCTTTGGAAAATTTTTAGCATCAAGGATCGTATTTTGCTAAATGGAATTTATTACCAGTTGCTCAAATTTTTGGGGGAGGCTGTAAACTAAAGATACATTTTTGTGGGAGTCCTCATGAAACTTTTTGAAGCAACTGCTAAAGCAATGTAACTACTGACCATTTTCCTAGCAAAGTTTTAACATGAACAGGTACAACAGTGGGATTTGTCTGTTTTTTTCTTACACTTTAAAAATTCTATATTATGGCTAATTTGCCCCAAACTTGTATTAAAAGTGTCAAGCAATAGTTATGCTACCATTATCATTTTGCTTTATATCTTTTATAATCCAACAGGTCTTTTTGCCTTCCCTGCTACTTCCCTTTTTCTGACAGTAATCTTTTAGGTGGCAGTATTTATTACACCAAAGACAGTCATGCAGATGTGGTTTCTTTACTGTTGGATTTTAGATAAAAATAAGCAGAACCAGGTTTAAAACTACACTTGCCAAGTCAAAAAGATTATTTTGAATGCATTTTGTTTATAGAATGAAACAGATACTGATGAGCTTTGTCTGTGATTTTCTTCAGGAAAGATAAAGTCTATAGTCATATAAAATATTTCTGATAACAAGATATCCTAATTTTTCAGAATGCAATATTTTCAGCAAAGAAATTTGCTAGATTATTTACTCAGCTCATGTTATGTATGTACAAATTCTACTGCCTGAGTTATGGTGGTGGTGAGAAATGAGGGGGAAGGATGGAACTGATTCTTTTGGTGTCAGCACGGATCTGTGGTGACTTAAAGTGGCTGTGTAGCCTTAGTCACTTTACATCAATAAGGGTATAATTTTCCCTCTATCCCTTTTGCTTCAGTCTAGTCTACTTTACGAATGCTCACATCATGTAATGTGATACAGCCAGAAAAATAAGCTTTGTTTTTGTTAGAAAGTTGCCAGGCAGGCAAAATGCTGTTTTGAGGTCTCTGGCTTAGTGTCTGTACTCTTGCACGTTGGTGACGCAGAAGAGTCATTAACCTATATGCAGAAATGGTGTCCTGCCTGATTTACAGACATCCAGCTGTGTGTACTCCTCAGCCAGAAGTCAATGGGCCTGCAGCCAGGGTAGTTTATCTGAATTTCATTAGCATGAACATGAACTGAAATGTCTGGTTTGGACTTAAATGAACCAAAATTTATCTGTGACTGAGATTCACTGAATTAATTACTCTAGATGGTTTGGGTTTTTTTTTTAACCTAAGTTATTAAAAAGAGAGGAAATCAGTAAATACTGCAGTGTTTAAGGTATAACTATATCCCAAAATATAAGGAGTTCTATCCTCGGTATGTATGGCTGAAATGTTGTGTCTATCATGGTAAATGTTCGATTGAAAGTTTCTCATGACAGGTTGATGGTGATCTACCTGGGATAATAAGACATTTTTTTCTTTGTCTTGGTTTTTTTGTTTTCCTGGTATATTGGAGAAAATCTTCAAAGGTAGAATGGGGAAGGAATGCTGCTTACGCTGATGTATGGGTATTCACTGCAACTTTTTGAACTCTAACTGTTATCTACCAATAAATTACGTGCTCAAAACACACCCAGGCCTTGTACTGTAGCACACAGCATTTCCAAACAACTCTATTTGTAATGCACAAACACTCGAGGTTTAAATTTTTCCTATCCAGATCATGGCAGAGTTAATGTCCCAGAAGGAGATCTTTACTTTTCCTAGATATAATACTCACAGAACTCATGAGAATTCTTCCATTGTCCTCTTTCATATCTTTCAAGCAAAAGTGGCAGATGATTGTAGCCAGAGCCATAATATGAAGAAAGCTTTAGAGTCTGCTGCTGGATAGATCCTCATCTCCCAACAAATTTCTCAGAAAAATATTTATAAATTCCAACCTTAATTATATTATTTGAAGCTTCACTGCCACAACAATAAGCACATTGATATTAAGCCAGATGTGCATCTTTTACACTGTTGATACTGAACTTCATAGATGTCTTTCCTAATCTTTTTAATGACCTCTTATAATAAGAAGAAAGGACAAACTGTACTGACACAGAATTTCTACATGCAAAGCTGCCTATATCACTTAAGAAACTCATCGCTTCCCATGGCCCTCATGTTCATCACAGGGCATGATCATGTGCTTAATTACTGTTGAATCTGGATACATTAACAGCTTTATACATTATTTTTTTCCAGCAATATTTGCCAAAAACATGTAAAGCTATGTATAGTGGGAACCTAAGGTGCTTTGCTGTTGTTAATACAAATGCTGTTGTTAAGGAATTCATAAATACAATTAAAAAAAACTTAAATGGAAAATAGTACATTCAGTACACGATATGATACTGATTATACTCAAAAATTATCATCTTTTAAGTGCAGTGGACTTACTGCATTACCAGGAACCTGATATTTCATAATTGACCTGTTTAAAAAAAAAAACAAAAACAAAACAAAAAACAAAAAACAAACAAACAAACAAAAAAAAGGCAGAAATTAGAATTTAGTTGCTTAATACAGCATTAATATGATATTGCTGTAATGTTTGAATTGTACTAGGCTGCATCATTAACACGTAAAAAATATAAGTTCTGTAAGAAAAATGATTTCTGGCACTGCATTTTCAGGTTTTAAGATATCAGCATGATGGGCTTTAAAGTTGGTTTCAATTCCGTAAGAGACAACGTAGAGAGTTTTTGAGAGGTGTTGATGTGTGACTCTATTTAGGGAACAAGGCTGTACGTAGGTTTTTATTGTTAAGGAACACCAAGGTACATATTTCTACATTAGATCATAGTTATTCCATTATTTACTCTTTTAATTATGTTATTTATTCCTGCTTTTAAAAGGTGCTGTGTAGAGGAATGTTATTTGCGTTTTGCCTAAGGTTAAACAGGTGAAAGGATGGCTAACATGCATTTCCACAAGCAAGGATAGTGTACATAAAAAGATCCATGTACAGGGGATATGTGTCAGTATGTGTATCCTAAATAGATGTCATCTTGCTGCCAGAATTATAAAGGAAAAAATGGAGCCTATTCTTGATTTGTTAGCTTTTGAGAGCTGTGCCTTTTTGCACAGACCAAGCAGAGATACCTGTTCTGTAGTAGGGTAGTAGCCGTAGAAGTGTAGATGAAGGATACTCAGAATCTGGAGACTGTCACCGCTGTGGTGTTCCACAGCTTGTTGCAATTCTGACTTCTCCCCAACCTAGGCAAGAGGAATCGATATGGCAGCATGTTAACAACCTCCTTGATTTATAATTAGGGTGCCTTAATATTTCATTGATGCTGCAGACATGCTGTTTTATTCTAATGCATCCCTGCTGTGCTTATGTTTGTGACATCCAAGCAGGCAACAAATACTTGCCAAAAGCAAAAGTAATTGTGGGAATTATTTGTGTTGTGCGTGACTTTGCACCATTGACACCATAGTAGTAGTTCTTAAAGCGTCTTGTTACCAAGCCCCACTATTTACATATTTTGATGCCTTTTTTGGATTTTTTTTTTTTTAATTTTTATTTTTCTCAAAATAAGACAGAAAGGATGTCTTGCTCTTCACTCAGCATTTGCTAATGGCCAGTTAGATACAAAATGTTGGTCTAGGTGGTTTTTTTGGTCTGAACCAAGGTGACTTATGATACTGACAGGCGCTACTTTCCTGGGATAATATCCAGACTGAAAAAAATTGTCTCTTTTGTGAATGTTTTTATCAGAAAAATTGCAACAATATCTGGGGGCTTGACTATGTAGGACCTATTTGTCTGTGTATTTGGCATAGTCCTCACTTCCACAGAGATAAAACTCATTGGTAGACTTTTGTATGGCATAGTTTGCAGGTTGCCATTTTTCATCTGTCTAGATAACTTATGTTAGTATCAGTAATTCAAAGGCAGGCAGGTGAAGGCACTTCCCAGTTCTGTGGTGGAGCTCTACATAGGAATCCCATTTTGGTCCAGATAATGAAAATGGCATACATGTGTCAGAGGCACAGAAGAATTTTGGAGCAGATTTCTGGGGAGGCTGTTGTATTGTACCGTTGCTTTTTAAATTTTTTTATTGCTGCATCATTTCTTGAAAGACTCAGTATAATTGCCCAAGGTGAAATGGTTTCTTTCCTGTGTGACCTGTTCAATGCTCTTAATTAATCAGAAGGGAATAAACTTAGAAGTGGGCTCATTTTGGCTGTGAAAATATTGAGAAGGAGTTAGTGAGCAAGTTTTCCTGTGATGATGTCAGTCTGGTTTTTTGGACAGAAAAGGTTAATGGAAAGGCTATTTAGATTAGATAGCTCAGGATTTTTTTAATGTACTGCTAGTACAGAAATACTGAGCAGTGGCATCTTGGTAGATAAGACTGAGGTCTTGAGTGGTGATGAAGTTTTTTGTTCAGTGTGTATCTTGATGTTGAGGCAGTTACTAATTTTATTCTTTGTTATTTGAATGGCTATCACTACAAAACTCCAAACAGTGCTAAAAGGACCTCGGTATATTTTTTTCTTCTAATTTGCTGAAAAGTGTGAGAGTTTATTGTCTGATGGTTTTTTTGAGTGGGTCAGGTGAAGGGGGTGATTTTTCTGTTTTTCTGGAGTTCTGCATATTTAGAATTATTTAGCTGGTCAGAGATTTGCAGAGGGTAATCCTTTAATGACGATATGTTTGGCCTTAGGAAGTAGACGTCACTTCTTGGTCTGAGTTCCCTCTTGAACTAATTATGTTAATCACATTATATCTAGAGCAATTATTCTCAACATGTACTTATACTAATGTTTGTTGTGTCTTTGTTAGTCTTGAATTAGGAATGTTTATGTTTTTTCTGTCTGCTCAAAAATACTGTTTCTCCTTACTTATAAGCCTGGCTTCACAGAATCATTTTCTACTCAGTACTGCTAGCTATATTAGAAAATAAACAGACATTGATTTTTGTCGTTTCTCAAATTTTCAGTAAATCACAACATGGAGCTTCTTTTAGTATCATACTGTGGAATAGGTATTCCAGTTTTCTTACTGTTTCTCTTTGGTTTACATTTTGAACATTTCCAGATGATCAATATCTTCTGTAAAGAGTGGGCAGTATAATAGAGATTGTATTGCAGTAATGGGTTAATTAACGTTATATGCAATACAAAGCCATTTCCCTACTGAGCGAGACAGCACTCCTGAATGTTGTCTGGCCCTGCGGTTCTTTGTTTTCAGATTCTTTGTCTCCTGTACATGGATCTTTGTTTTTAGAGTAAAAAATCAAGTGAACAAAAGAAAAAAAAATGTCTCTCACTAACTGGTAGAGAAGATCCATTCTGCTGACATATGTGGAGACTATACACCCACGTAGCCAACACTTTTTAATAATGATTATTTATGTCAATGTTAGCTAACCTGTTTTACCTGCATTGAAATGGAGTAGGAACATTCCCATGGTCTGTAAGCTGAGAAAGAAATAAATAACAAGGGAATAGTCATTAACTTTTATGGGACTTTTTAATCCAAGTATAAAAGTATTAACTTGATTAATGTTGGCTAGACAAGGCCTGTAATCAAAGATTGACCAATAAGGATAAAATGACAAAATGTAAGATAACTGTAGATTGTTATAAAATAATATTGCTTGTTCTGTCCATTAAATGAGACTTGCATCTTTGAGAAAAGGGAAGTATGCAGTCACACAGTGTGATAGTCTGTTACACTACATGTGCACAGAGAAAGGGTATTTATTCATGGATGTTCTGTATGTGAGTAGTGAAAACTCAGTTCAGCAAAGTTCTCAATGCCTTATCCATATATAATATATGTGTAAAAATTCTGCCATCTCTTCTATATCACAGGAAGTACAGGAAGCCCTGAGGATGAATGAAAATTCATCTTTTACAGCAGAGATATCTAGTTGGATATAAATGTCAATGCCATGCTTTAAATGGATGATTTCATGTTTCTGTGGGCAGAAGCAATTAATGATACTTGTCTTAACCTCATATTGGCTATTAGTGAAGATTTTCAGAAGAAATTTTACTTCTGAAACTGCTCTGTTGTCTTAAGGCTTTGAAATCAGATTGTATATACAGAACTGTAAATCACAGACATAGTATGGGCTTAATGAAGACCAAAAATTTTCAGTGTGTGACTCTGTAGTGATTTAGCTAATCACGATAGTGATTAAGTTACTTTACCCTTTAAAATATCTATGATTGGGTGGAATTTTAGGCTAGTTGTCCTGTGTTTGTCTATCTGATCAGATTTAGTGCAGCTAATTTAAGGTGGATACTTTTCATGGTGAGTCATAGATACTCCCTTTATTTGTCCTAGTGGTCATTGGTAGATCAAGGGCTTTGTCCAAAAATTACTTCTGCCTGCTCTGCACGATGAAATAAATCTTGGCAATTAACTTTCAACTGAACTATAATAAATTGGTTTTGGTTTTGGTTTTTTTTGGGGGAGGGGTTTGACTGTTTTATGAATGAATGTTAAATTATATTCCCAGTTCATTCAGCAAGAGGATGGCCTAAGCATGACTTCATTCCCACAGATTTACTTCTGTACATTCCCTAATTACTCCTGCAGGAGATGATACCTGTTTAAACGTGTTGTAGGAGGGATACATATATTGCACATAAACAGTTACCTCTGCTTAACTGCCATAGAGTTTTGTTGAAGGAAGGTTCGTGTCACAAATATTATACAAATGCTTTGAAGCTATTATTGAACAAGTAGATAGAAATTATTTGGTTCAAAATGTGTACTCAAGTTTCAGACAATAAAAAAATCCAACAAGAAGCAAACCCACAAAACTTTGAAATTAACTTTTTTCGATTATCTTCAAAGATACACATATTGGACAAAAAAATCCAGGTATTGGAGAAAAAGTTCTCCTGAAGATTATGATGTTGCTAAGAATTTGGGATTAAACTCTGGAATTCCTAGACAATTTTCACTACAGAGGACTTTAGTATTCTGAGAGGGATTTTTATTTTTATAAGCTCTATGAAAAAATGGATGCACACTAAGATGGTAAAACTTCAGATGTACTGAAAATTAAACCCAGATGCCTAGAAACATAAAAGAATGTCTTAAAGTGTCAGATAAAAATAAGGTTTCGTTGATCTTTGCCTCTGAGGCCTAGTTGTCACATCTCACTTCTGAGGCCTAGAAGTCACATCTTCGAGGCTAAACTGCTTTTTTGTCACTCCCAAATATGATGCATCCAAGCTACCAACTGGAATAGTCCAGGGCAGGTGTTAGTCCTCTCATCCAATCCCAAATATTGTCTTGCAAATTGGAAACATCCAAGCCATGCTGTGGGTGCAAAGTTGATCAGGTACTGGTGGTATTCAAGCCCAGTCTACAGCCCTAATTCCTCCATTACTTTAGGCCTAGCCTGAATTAGCTATTACAGCTCAAGGAGGGATGCTAGGAATATAGTGGAAAAATCAGCCATTACAGCTTGGGAACAGATAGAGAGCTCGACAAATGCAACCAAACAGGAAACATCGTTAAGTCACTGTGGAAATTTGAGGTTAATTTGAAGTTCAGGTGCTCTGTACAGCTAACACAACCTTGTCAGGATACACAGAAGAGCAAAGTTAACCAGATATGTAGATATCTCTAATCTGTATTTCTAGAAGTCTGAAAAACAGGCAAGAAAGGAAGGTTTTTTTGTTTGTTTTTTTTTTTTTTTTAAATAGATCCCTTCTTTGATACAGTGTATGTGACAAACTAACATTTCCATCAGCACAGCTGAGGGGGACAACGAACTGTTTGACTAGCGGCATGTGAGGCTTGGAGGAACCACTTCACCTGTCTTTATCCATGGTGAATAAACTTGGATAACAGTACACTGAGTTGAATTGTGTTTAATTATTTGAATTCTTTAGACAATTTGAGCAAAATGTCTGACTGTCAATTATGGAACAGGAGGAGATTGTGTATGGTAATTTTCTCTAGGTCTGAGGGGAATGGATCTTTTTTTACCCTGTGGAACACTTAAAGCTCAGGTGTAAGGAGGTTTGGCAGGAAATTATAATGGGTTATAAAACCAGTCTCAGTTGGTGTTGAGCCAATGATAAGTATAAATTTTATGTGAAGGATTTGTCTTGTTTAAACATAAGAACAGAAAAGCTAAGAAAGAATTAATTAAATAATTAGGTTAAAGAATAATTTTTTCTCAAAAGTATTATTCAGTTTCTGTTTTTTATAAATTTCATGAAGACATTTACATCTACTGAACTAATCATATGGCATTTGAGGATGCTCATTTACTATCCATAGATCTTGTGATCTTTTGTAGGAGGTTTGTTGTTACAGTGGAGGGAAGTTAGCAAGGTCTGAATTTCTTGCACTGGTTAGTGCATCTAGTTCAATCCAGCCAGAAAAAGACCCCCAATTCTGATCGTGTTATTAACTCTTTACAAGGTCTCTTTTCCTTATTATCTTTACATTATAATGGCTTTTGAGATGCTGCTACCAAACAGAGGAGGATTCTTTGTTCTGAAAGAGACCTGAACTGTAGCAGAAGTTTTATAATTTTGACTGTCATGATGAAGACAGTTGGCAGATTTACCTTTTCCATAACAGAAGAATGAAGGGCACCCTGCAAAACAAATTGACTACAGATTTGAAACAACAGGATGTCCTTTTTCACACAACCCATGCCTAAATTATGAACCCATTAGCATAATATATTTGAGATGTTAAAAATGTAAATGGGTTCAAAAAGTGATTAGACACATTCCAAAGAAGAAATACTTCATCAAGAGCTGTTACATACTATGATCCTGATGCAGCCTCCAGCTGAGAAAATTCATAAGCATCTGATTGCTCTGAGGACATACTGGAGTAAGTATACTCTGTACATCTGTAGTCTGTGTTTTCTCTCCTTTTCATATAGTGTAAATTCTTTATATTTTTCCTGTTTCCTTTCTAAATGAGCTGTTACCAGCCATTGTTATAGACTACAAACTTGAGTAGATGGACTTTTAGTTTAGCAGAATAGGGTCATTATTCCCTGTCATTATACTTCTCCTGCCTGTCTGGGATTTATGTACCATCCGTCGTTCAAATTGTGAGTCAGATTGTCTTAATAACTCATTTGAATATGCTGGAAAAGAAACTGGGTTTTTATATTATAACACATTGTTTATGGATCTTCTTAGATAAGCTGTAAGAGGTCTCTTCAGTTGTAACAATAAGGCATCTTTGAAACTCATTGGAGACAATACTTTATTCAGACTTAAGTTACTTAGCTGTAGTACTGAGCAAAAATATTTTATTCTTTCTTTCAACCTGCAGTTTGCAGAGATAGCCGTAAGTGATGATCTTTGGCTACAAAAGAAGAAGTTTGTCCAGTTGAAATTGCGAAGTAACAGTGATTTAAAGGCTTTCTCACGTTTCTTTTTTAATGCAAAGGTAGAATATTTAGTGTGTTTTATTGTTTGTTCAGGTAACAGAAGGGAGCTCTTTTACAGGGTGCTTGGTCCTCATCCTAAAGTGCTTTAATTTGTCATTAAGTATGGGGAGTGAAAAGGAAAGAGAAAAGGAATGATGGTGTTGATGAACAAAAAGGATTAGGAAATTAATAAGACACAATTCAATAGTAGGTGTGGGAGAAGGAATGTCTGTGAGTTTTTGAAGGGTTTATAGCAATTGGGTGTAACTGACATCAGGTTTTGGTGACTGGGGTGGGGAAGTGACAACAGACTTGTTACATTTATACTAACTCAGTTCGAGAGGGTTCATTGTGAACCCTTGGAAATATCTTCATGAAGTGCATCAGGTATTTGTATAGCAATAAAGAGATGTTTATTCTGGGGGACTTGCTGGGCAGTGATTTTGGATTTACAGTGAATACTTGTGGAGACTTGTCAAAACAACTTTTTAAGCTAGTAACTACAGAGTGACCCTTCTTTTTAAATCAGAGTTGTCATGACCCACACAGTGAATGCCCTTCTGGGAGAGGAGGTTATTTCAAATGCAGTTTCAAATTACCAGAATGTGCTCTTTTTGCATTGTATAACGTAGGAAGCCATGTCATTGTGACACCTGCTGGTTTGCCATTATGTATATATTTCATGGTCAATCATGCATGTGCTCAAGAAATAATCTGAATTCTCCCTATTGTCTGCTACTTTTCTTAAAATTTTAGAGATAATTGTTTTTAAAAAAGTGTACTATTGCCAGGTTGTGTTTCCCAACTGTTCTCTGGCCAAAACAATTTTTGGAGAAAATAACTGTCATCTTCCTGCATGCCAACATGATTGTGTTCTTCAAAAAATTTTACTTCTGAGGAGTAAACAGTGGCCATAAATCTCTGATACATTTCAATGTTTAGGGTACCTATTGTAACAGCCAACTGTATACACCGAGTACAGTGAATATATATATATGCGCATTCAAGTACAGATAAAACGGCGCTGTTTAATATAGGAAAAGGGTATTTACAAGTATTTTTTCATGTTCTGAGGGTTTTTTTTTCCATTAAAAACTCTTTGTTGCACTGATTAATAACAGTTATCAAATTTTGAATCAATGTGGTTTGAGCAGGTACAGAAACAATTATGGCTCTTCAAAATTCACAATAGGTGGCACAGAACAGTGTTGTAGAGCCACAAAAACATACGAAATCTTAGAAACACTGTTGTCTGTCATGGTCCAGTCCAATATCTTTTAGTGACCATTTTTAGATCTAAACACTGATGAATGAACCACTGGACCATGTTGGCAGTTTTGTACGTCACAAATAGGTCTTTATGATTTTAGAATGGATAAGCTCAAATTTTGGAATACATACTACAACTGTGTGTTTCCACACAGATTTATTTAAGCGTTGCTGAGGTTGGCCCTTTAATATAGGGACATAAACAAGATTCTTAAACACACTTTGAAGAAACTCACCAAAACTAAGCTTTTTTTTCCTGGATGATATAGGTGATTTGAATGTTTTCTTTGCAGTGTGGCAATGGCAATGCATCTTCTGTTCACAAATGTGGATGACTCGTTATCATTCTGAATTCAGCATTTCTTAGTTTATGTAGCTGTCCATCAGCTACATATGGAGATGCTTCTGGAGCACTTCTAGGAAAATAGAAGTGCTGACAGAATCTAACAATATTTCTGAGGGCAGATTAAAAAATGAATTGGGCAGGTTTCTGATAGAAGTGCCAAAATAATTCTTTTAATAGAAACAATGAAAGAAGAAAAGCTATATACACAGAATCCTCAGGAATAAATGTCACGTTAGAAGTTTATCTTGTTTCTTTTCTTTTTTCTTGTAAGTCTAGTTAAAGGAAGAGAATATTTGATTGAGATTTTTTTCTTCATTCTTAATAAATGTGTAAAAACTCTTGGATGGTACTCGAGTTACGATACTTGTTTTTCTTTATTTTTATGATGTATTTTAAAGTAAAGGCTCATCTCAAATAATGTTATATTTTCTCTGGAAGTTTTCTCAGCTCCATAATTAATTAGTTGAGTTTTTGAAGAGCTCGTTCTTCTACAGACTGTTAGGAAATTATTGGCTATTTCTGAGTGATTGTCTTTATGTAGATCTTCAGGCATTGAAATCAACACTTGCTTAGCTCAGCATCATCTCATTTGTATTCATACCTTATTTTCCTTTCGATAAATAGGCAGAATGAAGCCTGGTGTTATTTCTCTACCTCCCTAGGCTTATAATTTTTAAAATATATATTAATATATTTCTTAATTCTAAGATTGTTGGGAGAGACACAATTTTACTAAGCTTTCATTCCAAGGTCTTCCATTTCTTTTTACGTGTCACAGTGAGGGAATGATTTTCCTTGATCTCAAAGTTTTCTCTCTCATGATACATCCAAATCCCTCAGATATGGTTGGTTGTCTTTCAGTACTCTTTCTGAAGATAGATTTTCTTAAAGAATGCAGAAAGAGAAGCTTTTTTTGTACAGTAGTTAGGTGAGATTTGTCTCAGAGACAGTCAAGAACTTTCTGACTTCATTTCATAAAACTTTCGTGAGTTCTGACTCCACTTTTACCTCTTAGAAAAAAGGTATTTAATAAGAGTTCCTGGCCTGACAGTTTTCATAACCTTGAGGCTTCATTTGTGCATCTCAAAAGGTTAATGAAAACCTTTGCTGTGGTCAGTGACAAGCTCATACGTTTTAATAAGGAGAATAAAGTAAAAGAGGGACCAGCATTTCTTCGTTCTTACCAGGACCTCTTTTCAGACATTTGCCTCAGATATCACCTTGGGTTTTGAAAATGTTTTTAAAGCATGTCCAGGATCCAAGCCTAGAGGAGGAATGAGTGGAAAATGGCTTGGTAACTCTTGTGTTTCCTTAAGGAAACAGATTAGGAATCTAGAGAAAGTAATGAACTTCTCTTCTGACCTCTCAGTAATCTTGTTATCTCAGTCTGACCTCTGCTTTGAAAGTGCCTCAGATTAGTTGTAAGGGATTGTATTTAGTTAAATGTATTTCATTTGACATCTTTAATCTTTGGAAATTTTCCTTTTGGTGGTTGCACAAAGTATATGTTGAGTTCCAGATACTGGCATCTATATACACAGGAAAAAAAAATCACAAAGCTCCAGTTCATTTCATTAATTCTAATAGAAAGGCCTGGGTTAATGCAAAAGCAGAATGTATTTTTTAATAGAAAAGATACCTGGAATTCCTTATAACCAGCTGAAATGCTGCAGGAAAATACATGCTGAACAGTGGTGCCTTTCTTTGAGTTGATACAAAGCTCTTGTTGTTTTGCTCCTAAAACACATCTAAAGATGAAGTCTCAGTAACTCTCCAAAGAGTTACTACATGCAAAGAATAGGTTAAAAAAATTGTCAGTACGTAAGTATTTGTTCCTGCGTTTCATACTGAACTCATATCTGAAGAACCCTCCTAACTTGCTTATTAATCCTTATCTTATGGAGTCCTTGAACAAATTCAGAATCTTACAAATTTTTCACTACTAGTTTTAGCATCTACTAGAAAATTACTGCTCTGAAGATTAGTGTTTCAAAGATACTGTGGCATAATACATGAAAAACTGAGCTGCTCTGTAGTAGAGAAGCTTAGAAAACAGCTTACCTGCTTATCCCACTCATGCTTCTTGTAAACATCCTTGGCTACGTTCCCAGTAAAGATTGGAATATGAAGTGGCTTTACCGAGTGGTTTCTTTCTTTCCCTTATGTACTGACAGGAGAGCCCTTTGGGGAAGCATAGGACAGATGAGAAAAGGACAGAAACAGGAGTAGATCCATGTAGGCTATGAGAAGGAGGAGTGGGTTGTATAATCTATTGGTGGTGGCAGGCTGAGACACTCACCCTTTTCAACTAATTAGCACCCCACAGATGCAAACAAATATGGAGTATTTGTTCTATTTCATTTTCTTGCTGATTTTCATTTCCGTGAAGTAGGATGCTACAGAGCCCGGGTTTCTTTGGGCTTAAAGAAAACCTAATTTCCAAGATATAACAAGTTGCAATTTAAGTAATAAGTCCTGTTTATGTTAATATTAGCTGTCAGCTTAAACCAACACCCTAGAGTTTCTAAAGGAATGCATGCAGTTATATACTTGTTTTGTGTTTGTGGGAAATCCTTTTATGCATCAAATTAAAGGACAATTGCTAAATTATGTATGGAACAAGAAATAAGTTTAGTGACTGATAATATTTCAGATGGGAACTTTTAAAGTATTCAATATGGATTTTTTGCTTGTTTTCATAATTACAGAGTGATATTAAGTAGGAGAACACAGGATTCCGTCATTAAAATAATTATTTTTGAATATTTATTTTGCTGTGTTTTCTGTGGATCAAATTATATACAATATGATTATGACTAGCATTGACCAGCTGATAGACTAAATTGAAAGACTATTTTGCTTAATTTTTACCGTCTAAACTACCTTCCAGTATGTTGCCAAAGCGACTGTGTCTTTGGGGACCGAACCCAGTCTGCACCAATGGCTGACTGCCAAGCCTTTCCACTGGAAAGCCAGCCATTATTTTCTACTTTCTACTGCACAGGAGGGTGCACCCACCCATTTATAGCATTGAGCCATAGTTTTTTATTTTATGGTTATCTTTTGTATTAGATATTCATAGGAATAAATTTTCTCTAGCCATGTAGGTCATATTTCTCCCCAGACAAAACTGAAACATAATATATGCTTTTTTTTCCTAAAGTGTCTTTGAAAAAATTGTAGTCTCTAGCAATGGGTTTTTCTTGGAACTGAACACATTTTTGCCCTGTCATTGATATCATAGGCACACCTTATCCAATTTCATTGCCGTACTACAGTCGGCAAGCAAACAAAAGTAAATTAGGGAGTAGGTTTGCATTCCTCCAGTAGATCTGGAATTGTAATGGAAAAAGAAAGTATTAAAGGCAATAATACAGTGTAAATCAGTTACTGGAATCACAGGCATCTTTTAGAACAAGGTTAGGGAATCTGTCATTGTGCTGTCAAAGCAAGTTTCTCTCCATGCCTGTTTTCTACTTGAGATTCGGCTAAATAATTCAAAGTTAGGAGGCTAAAGATAATTTTCAATCTTAATCACCTTTCTTTTTAACTGTTCCTAAAATATTATAATCTAAAAAATCAATCCTAAATCATTTAGATGCAGGATTGACCAAAAGAATGAGTATACTCAGAGGTACGACTTACCAGTGTTTGTCTTGATTGTTAAGAAGTATTTCAAGATTTGAAGAGAATAGTGTGAATTCTTACATAAACCTTTCTCCGCATGCTTTTAGGTACCTAAAACATATTAAAACTTCTTATTCATTCCAGTCCTGTGCTACAGGAAACTAATAAATAGAATTGAATGTTGATGTAGATCATCATGTTCTTGGAAAGGAAGAACCCATTAAATCTAGGCATCTCTGCAACTGCTACATTTTACTAAAGATGATGTGTCTGTGTCTCCAGCCTGAAGGAAGCCATAATTGCATTTTGTTTTATTAAATATTAAGCTATTACATATGAATGAATGTGTTATGTTAAAAAAAATAAGTACCAATCGTCTTAGCAAAGAGAACTTTCAATGCCTCCTTGAGAGCCGTCAGAATCTCAGGCTCCTTTAGTTGGCACCGACCAGCCTTGAATAGTCCAGTCATTAGGAAACTGAGATGCCAATGAATCCTGTCTGCTCAAGCACTGTTCACTTGGGCCAGAACCTTCTTGTTCCCAGGAAATAACTCTGGTTAAGCCTGCACTGCCTGGCCTCAGCTTCCATCCCTGGGTGTGTATATCCAGCCTTTCCCATGCATTGGTCATTTTGCTTATGTAATGGTAGATTTTATCTACAGCTCACTGCTGCAGCAGTTAATTGCCCCAAGGCAGTGGGGAGAGCACAGAGGTGGCAGTTGAGGCTTAAATTGGTTTCTGCTCATGTGGACCTGCACCTTGCCATTCCTTTCTAGATAGTTCATCTCTTCAGGAAGAGACAGTTTCAAATATTCTAATCTGAAATGGCATGGTTGTATCTGATTAAGTAATAGACAAACATTGACAAAATGCTCAATATGGTTTGGGTAATAGAATCACAGACTGGTTTGGGTTGGAAGGGACCTTAAAGATCATCTAGTTCAAACCCCCTTGCTATGGGCGGGGACATCTTTCACTAGACCAGGTTGCTCAGAGCTCCATCCAGCCTGGCCTTAAATACTTCCATGGATAGAACATCCTCAATTTATCTAGGTAGCTTGTTCCAGTGCCCCATAACCCTCTCAGTAAAGAATTTCTTTGTAATGTCAAATCTAAGCCTACTCTCACTTCAAGTCCATTCCCCCTTGTCCTGTCACCACATGATCTTGTATACAGTCTCTCTCCGTCTTTCTTGTGGGCTCCCTTCAGGTACTGGAAGGCTGCAATTACATGACCCCGAAGTCTTCTCTTTTCCAGGCTGAAAAATAGGCCAATTTTCTTGCCATTTCCTTGTATAAGAGGTGCTCCATCCCTCCACTCAACCTGATGGCCCTCCTCTGGATTCACTCCAACAGATCAATGTTCTCCTGTGCTAATGGATCCCTCAAAAGAAAAGTGCCATGCAGTTATTTAAATTCTGGAGAAAGATTCATTCTTTGAAATTGTACATGTCCCTCTTTGGATCATTTTCCATGTAGGTATCAAAGCAAGGACTTTCCAAGAATGATGTGTTAGACTGCATAAAATATGCGCAGAGAGGACAAGGTGCTTAAAGGAGTTAAACATTAACACAGATTGTACTAATAAAAGTTGCAGAGAGAAGTGGTGTGCATTTGGATAAATCTGCACATATGGGAACTGGTATATATTAATTTGGAGTGAAAGCTGAATCTTCAGTTTTTTAGCTATCTCTTTTTATAGGAAATCCATTTTGGCACATTTTGAAGGTGACAGGAATTTGCATCTTATTCAAGTTAATTAGAATCCTAACAGACACCACTTTACGAAGTTGAGACATTGCCATGGCTGGAAGAAAGACAATAGAAAGTAAGGCAATTACAAATCAGTGATTCCAAAGTGAATTCAGTCTAGGCTAATAATTCAAAATAAAGAAGAGAAGAGCAGATAAAGTACCTCAGGTATCAAATTAGTCAGTGGGGTGCAGCATTTAAAAGCACTGACCTGGGTGCTAGATGCATTTGGCTGGCCTTTTGTTTATTTTCTAAGAACATCACCTCACAGAATAAGACTTACATTTCTGTGTGGATTATTTCTGGAGCAATTTTATTCTTACTTATTGTACATCGCAGTATAAATTTTATATATACATTTAAAGAAAAGCAAATGTAACAGGCTTCTCCCCTTTCAGCTGTCTTAGAGACTGTCAAACTTGAAGTCCTTTTTATAGAATTCAGGCTCAGAATGCATGGAGTAACTTGGAAGTGACCCTGGAAAATAAATTACTGTTTTATAGAGCTTTTTCTGCATTTCTTTTGTGCTTTTGTTTCATTTGGTGTATTTGTTTTTGTATACTAACTCATAAATGTGATTTTATAACCCTTATGTGTACTTTTATGCTATTTTGAATCCAGCAGCTTTATTTGCAGTATTGCTGTCTTTTTTTGTATAGTTAGTGTTGTCTAATGAACTTATAAATACTTCATTCTACTAGAATTTTAATAATGCCATCTGTTCACTTGATGGAAAATGGCAAATCACACTGAAGCAACTACCTTTTTTTTTTCTTGATGGCTGTATTTTTAAAGCTTAAGATTTAAGTTTCTAGCATTTTTTTTTCATTAACAGTAGCAGCGAACAATATTGCAAACAAAAAGAAATTTTTTTGTTCAAATCTTACTTTGTGACTTACATGTATGATTTTCTTTAGATGCAGTTTGGGTTTTTTTTTTTGATCTGTAATTTTTAGTATTTTTTATTTTTACTGGATCTTGTTTTCTACCATGGCAGAAAGTAAAATAATCCTAGAGAGGTCAGTAAAGTACATCACCGTTGGTAGAATCTGACGTCTTTATCCAAGCTGCTTGCTCATCCCGGCACCTCTGTCCCTCTCTCCCTGCAAGTCCTCCCTTTGAAACTCTGTTTTGAAAGTCTTTTCTTTGGCTCTTTTTTCTGCTTTCAGTCTTGCTTTATTTAATTATGTTAATGTTTGTCTTTTGAACCACCAGCTTCTTATGTAGTTATTAGGCTGTTCTCTTTGGTGTACTGTTTGGTGACTTAATCACAGTCGTGCAATTAGTTGTCAAAACAAGTGTGCCTGGTGTCTAGAAATGGTCAGGTCCCCTAGTAGCTCCTGGGGGAATTAGTGCTGCATGTGAAAATTGGGTGACCTTGTACGTATGCCACCATCTGAGTAGATATCAGATCCAAATGGGTTAATTAACACAGCTCTAGTGTTTCTGAATTAGGTAGATGTAGTATATAAAGAAGTGTCTAAGAAGCAGTTGTGTCATGGAGTTGTTTTTCCAAATTCCTTGTCCGAGTAGCTGTGTGACACTTGCTTACGTAAGAAACTCGTGTTGGTGTTGACAGAACTCTGTGGCAGGCCTGATGAAGGAAGTTGGGAAGAATGGTTCTGTAACTGACAAATTATGAGATTCCTCAATCATGACTGTTTCAAAACTGTTTTGAAGGCATGGTGAGAAGGGACTTAGATTATGAATTACCCTTTTCATACTTGCAGGAATAGATTTCTCGCTTGGTTGCAGGCTCTCAGTGTGTGATCATTAGTAGTTCTCTTAGATTGACAATTTGGGAGATAGACACAGCTCCTTATCCCAGCAGGTGGCAACTTCAGCCATGCTGAAGAGGTGCGGTTGGCTCTGGTTCCCTTTATTCCACTGACAGAAGTGGTACTTTCACTTTCTCTTACTGCTGTGTTAGATACAGTTTATTAGCTTTCCAGCTGATTTCTTTATGTATTTCCTGATTTCTTATTAAGTATTTCAATTAATTTGCCATCTGCATTGGATTTTGTTAGTTAAATAAAAAATGCACATGAAATTAATTTTGTCTTGCATGAATACATCCAGTTCTTCATTTACTCTAAGCTTGTAGATCTGAATTTGCAGTTTTCCTTTGGACATTTCTTTTATTTTTTTTCTTGATATCTATCTCTCAGGTGAGCTGTGAATAGAGAATTCCTTCTGAAATTTCCAGTGTAATTTCTTCTCTGTGTGAATGTGTGTCTGAGGCACATTTGCCTTGCAGCCTCTAAGAATGGGATGATTTCTGTCACCAAGTATTTCACATGTTCCTAATTACAGAGATACTGTGATTTACCTCTCTTTCTTATGGTTGAATGATTCAAGGAGCTAGATTCTTACGATGGGACAATCATCAGTGCCTGATAGTACAGCCAGCCCTCTGTTTGAAGCCTGTGTGAAAGTTTCTGTATGGAAAGTTGCTATGCAGTAGATTTGATGGCATAGTGGAGCATGAGGATGTGCTGGTCAGCATACTCAGAAATGAGAAAACCATCAGTCCACTGAGGACTGGGTTCTGCCTGTCAGTTTTTGTGGAACCTCTTGGAGAACCAGTCTGGGTCAAAGGATAATTTGGATACTGATGTGCCAAGCTGTTTAATGACCGCATCTCCTGATGCATGCGGACCGTAGGTGCTGTGACTTTGCAATGTTTTCCGGTGCTGAAGTGTCTGATGTTGGCTGTTACAGTGTGTCCTCAAGATTACACAAGACCAGTCAGAGCTATATAAACAGAGCTTCATTGGGAACATTCTTGTTTTCAGCCAGGGACAACTGGTATTTGTCACATTTTAATCTTGTTTTTTAGTAAGCTCACTGCTCAGTATTATAACCTTCCTCAATTATTTCACATAACCTTAATATAATCTTAGAGGTTCACAAATGGCTGAGTCTCTACAACGTAGTGAATGACCATTCTCACATGAGCATGGTAAATCAACACACCTACTCACCACTGGGGTGTTTAACTTCCTTTCATTTCAAGGAATTGGGTGCCAGACAGCTATGGAGATGTTTTGGAAACCATAGTGCATTTATCCCTGCCTGAAAACTTTCCTAAATCCGGCCTAGCATTTTTAATACTGCACTTGCTACTAGAGAGAGTTAAAATTTTGCATTTGTTCGAATGTCAGTAGAAGAATACTCAACTCCACAACGTCTTGGATTTTTTTGTTGTTGTTGTAGAGCAGCCAAAAAGATAATTTTTTAAATTATTTTTTTCTTGTATAATTCCTTTGAATTATAATTATCTGTCATTATAAAATCTTTTTAGAATAAAACTGACTAGTTCAGAAATTCATAAGGTGCTGTCATTATCTTTCATGGAGAACTGTCTATAATTTTGTAGTTACATATTCTATTCCTTTCCACTCCCTGAAGTTAATTTTTTTTTTTTTTTTGACGATCTTCTCATTGCAAGCAAAATGTTTTACTCACAGTGGTGGTACTGATAAGTAGTAAATAGTTCAATCTTCTCTTGGTTTCAATCTGTTCATCATGTTAGTGTAACATGTCATTTTTCAAAGACTCCAAAGTCATGAATTATCTGCACATCATTATTCTGTAATATTCAACTCAGTCACTGAGAGCTTGATTATGATTACTAACAAATCAGCTGAAATATCCTAAAAGCAAAAAGGCTTAATTTGTAAATTTTAGTCTGTCTTTTTCTTCTTCAGGTTTTTTTTTTCCTGATTAATTTTAACATTTTTTCAGTTTCTTGGTTTTCAATCTCCAGAGTAAAGTAAATAAAATACATCTCTAATACAAATGTACCTATGTTGTAGTTACAGTGTGGTTTCTTCAGAGGGATTGAAATGATTCCCCTGACATAAATATGTTTCACACTGGATCACTGCACCCTCCCATGTGGTAACCTATCATCTCAAGCTCTAATGATCCCTTACCCTTGTTGACGTTAGCAAACTTTTCCTCTGGGGCGTTTTCTTTTGTTTCTTTTGTCAGCTGTTCCAAAGAGAAGAAAACTGCTCAGTCTTGGTTTTTATGCAAATTCTGAGGATTTTACTGCAAAGTTCAGTAACATGACATTTGTTTTCGATGTAGTCAGAGGTGCAGAAAGAAGAAAATCAGGCAGGCTGCAAAGCTTCTTGTTTTACTTATGATTCTCTATAGCGATAAACACTGGAATCTGAAAATTTTAAACAACTTCTTAAGAGTCTAGTAGCTTATAATTTCATTTCACGGACATGTTTTTCCCTAAAAGAAAAATTTTTTATGTTTCTAAACAGAAGGAGGTGAGACTACAGTGATCAAAAAGGTAGGGGTGAGAACAAAATAGAAATAACTAAAAGCAAAAAGTTTACTAAAAATGTTGATATCTGATACTCCATTTCCACAGGGTGAGTGAAAGATTACATTCTTCCTTACATGTGTAAGATGATTATGTTCTCTTCCTGTCACTAAGCCACATGCAGTACTTCCTCCTCCAGAAGCTGACAACCTGCTGAAATTTCTTGGTCTGTTTGGGCCAACAAGCCTTGGAAGCCTCATTCCATGCCAGGGATGGGAACATCATGGCACTGAGCTGTGTGATCCCATCCTTTGCCTTGTTGGGCTCAGAGTAGAGAATGTGGCTGTATATAAATGTTGGGAAAGCAAGAGGAAGTACCTTTCCTTCAAGTTCTCCAGGCATCTTATCAGTTGGGAAGAGGTAATCGTGGTCTAGGAATAAACAAGCCAAACTCAAGAGGCCCAGCAGGGTCCAAAAGGTATGCATGTTTTTAAAATATCCAAATGTCTTTCAATGGACAAGATCCAGTGGGGCTTTCTCAGGTTGTTGGAGCTTTGTAGGACCTGCTTCAAGCAGTGTTCTCTTTTAATCATCTCCTTCAGCCCTGAATATATACATAACAGAAATGCCGTGACATTTAATACATAAAAGCATTTCTGGTTTCCAATGCATGCTGTAGCAGTTCTATTGATTTTAATGGAATTGCCTAAGGTATATATCTAAGTAGTATTTGAGCCAACAGCCATGTAATTTTTTCCTTCCCTTTGAAAACACCCTCTGAACACAATAAAACTTCAATTTGGAAGTTTGAATTTGGTATTTGAAAAATATTCAAAAGTAAAGGAACAGTAAAGGACAGATAATTAGCGATAATGCTGTTTCTTAGATACATTGATTGCAGTAAACTCTAAGGATACCTTATACTTGGCAACCACGGCTTCTGGAACAAAAAGGGGGGGTGGGGGGAAGAGGAGAAAATAAAGTTTGATTTTAAAAGAGTAATTCTGAAATTGTGTTACTACTGGATGAGAGACTTCCTTCACCAAACATGCTTGCAAGACCTGTAATCAGTTTTAAAGAAAGCTGCAGTGCTGCCAGTGGAGTGAAAGCCAGGCAGAATTGTGTGTGGGACAAGAAAAGTGGGAGATATGGGGAAAAAGGTATAGCTGTAAACTGGTAAGTGTGAAAAAATGATAAATTGTTTTACACACTCCTCAGCCCATTGTCTTGTGGCTGCATTCCAGTAATAAACAATGGTGATTGCACCTCGTTGACTGATAAGGTGGATGAGCTAACCAGCTTAATGCTCTTGTCATTCAACAGCCCTGTTGAATAGGATATGAAGTCATCGGCTAATTACCATAAAACACAATCATAGACTTTCTTGGTAAAGCATATTTACTGCTGGAAACTATTAAGTTTCTTCCTGATGGTCAGAGCCCAGGTTCCAACATGATTTTTGCTGAGGTGTATTAAACTTGAGAGACTTCTACAGAATTTTATGAAACTTTTAGCAGATGTGGGGTAGATATCATTCCACAAGTTTGGGGGTACATCCATCTTCCTGCTATTTAACTGGAAATAAGAAGCTATGTCTGTTTATTATAAAACAATTTTTTATCATAATTTTGTGGAAATGGCCTGCTTAGGTTAGTTTAAATTGTCACATACATTGAACAGTTGAGGATTTTTATGATCATGGACGTATAAGTGTGGAGCTACCATCACTATGTTTTGTACTACTAAGCAATTTTGGAAGCAGAAGCAAAACCTCTCTCTTCCTCACGCCTTTCTGCGCTCACAAGGACTGGTGATACTTTCAGAAGATGCCCTTTGGAAGTTTTCTGACCAGAATAAGCTATCCTGCAAAATTGCTCCAAATGTTTCATCAGTTTAGTGTGAGCTAAGACCATAAAAAATAATAAGCTTCCAAATTTACTAGATTTAGGTATGTCTAATGAAATCAAATGCACAGTCTCCTGAATCCTATTGTGTGTAGTGTTCTGTTTGCTTATATGCAAAGGAGTGAATTAAAATTTTAGGACACCTGGCAAGACAATATGTTTCTCTTCTTACCATCTGCAGTGAGGTCTTAGTTCAGGCCTTATTTATTGTCTGATGCATGTTACTTAAGAAAGGAAGAACTGAGCATCCTTTTTCAGGAACTTAAAAATAAAAATGTAGATCTTATTCTTCATGTAAAATAGCTAGAATTCATGTTTTGTCCTGCTTCAGGGGAAGAAACACAGTGTGCCACCAGTGATCAATCTTTCAATGTCTAAATCTGTGTTTAAATAAACTGTCTTAAGTTAGTTTTCTGTGAAGTAACACTACAAGTCCTTCTGAATTTGAAATAAATCCAGACAATTGAAAATCAGGAGAGTTGTTCAGGTGCTCTTAATGAGATTATGCATTAAGAAGCAAGAACGTTTTTGAGTGATGGCTTGAAATTTCTCTTGCATATGTGTGATAGTTACTGCTTTAGGAACCTCACCCTCAGCTGAGGTGTCTTTGAAAGGTCTTACAAATTCAGTGGAGACATAAGGTGCCAGATTCAAGATGTCTAAAACAAGGATGCAAATTGCAATTAAAATAGACTGACCAATTTCATCTGACTGATGCCATTCTACCAGAGAGATAAATTAAACCTGGTAAACTTTATTTTAGGGTGGTGAGATCAGTCTTTAACCAATATGCACAAATTGATGTGGAATTTCTATTGATCTTTAGGTATATGACACTTTTCAAGGGAAAAAACGGCAGCAAATATATCTATGCTGGTCTAATAGCATTACAAACAACTTGTGTCTTATTATCTGAAGCCTAAAGCAAATTTTTAAAAGAAAAGTTATTAGGTCAATCTGACATCTGCTGTGTGGGAAAACATTCCTCAGGAAATTGTGACTGTAGAGCTATCTGAGATCTCATAAACAGAATTAATCTAGAGCATTTATTTGCTGTCATCAACAATAGTGTACCAGCAGTAGTATTTAACTACACAGAAAAAAGAACAACATAAGACCAGGAAGAAAGTTAATATTGTTTTTCCAGAAGAGCTCCTCTGATAAAACTAACTGGGCATTAGAATCATTGCTTCCATGGTAAATGCCTCAAAATTTCATGTCTGAGATGTTGAAAACTTGCTTTGCATTAAAGTTTTCTTTGTGACTGCTCTGGTTTAGCATCTTGCAATTGTCGAAAGCTTATTGGCTTTTGTTTTGTTTTTTTTAAATGCACGCATAGAAATCCAATTAAGAAATGGGATTTTTTTTTTTTAGTGTGCAAAATGAAATCTGAATTTTTCCTATTAAATGAACAGTTACACAATTTAACACGTCTTCATACACACCCCAACAAAAAGAACCCCAAGCCAAACTAAACCTAGCCTCATTTATACTGTGCCAAAAACCAAACTTCTGTGGATTTTTTTCTGTCTCTTCCCTTTCTTATTTTCTGCTTCTTCCTGTCTTATTTGACTGGGTTAATGTGGAAGCTTTCCCAGATGGATGCTGTCTTTAATTACTATAATGATTATTATGCATATCTGTAGTGTACCGTGCAGTTGTTAATTAGAATTGTATAGGTAGTTAAGCTGAAATTGCAATGGCAGTTATGTCTTAGAATGGTGTGAAAGTGATGTAACTGTGATGGTAGTTATTTATATTCTATATGTTACAATACATTGATTTTGTTCCAGTAGAGGGAGATCACTAGTATGATTTACCCATGTTTTTCAATATATACATCATGACTTGGGTAAGAGGATGCAGGGTTGAAGTTAATTTGGAAGACAAGATTTTAGGGTTTTTTTAGGTACTAAAAGGTACTGAGTGAGAGATAAAACAGGTGGCACAGTTAACTCTGAAAAATGCTGACTGCTTCATATGGGGAAAGTAATTTTACACATACAGTAGGGGGGTCTTAGTTATGATTTTGAGCGAGAGACATCAGTATTACAGAATATAAATGTTTGAAAGTGTTAGCCCGGTGTTTAGCAACTATCAAGAAACAAGTAAAATGTTAGGAATTATTCCTTTCAAATAGACAGAAACTCCCTAAATGATCCCTGTGTAATTCTGTAAGTCCTAGTTGTGTTTTCCTGAGCCGCAGAATTGCCTGTAATTCTGGACTTCCCACCCCAGCAAGACGCAGTGGGACAGAGGAAGTAGGAGTGGTGAGAGTTATCAGCAGTAAACCAGACCAGTCCTCTCAAAAGAGGAATGGTTTAGATGGGATATGAATCAGAGAAAGACTTGCTTGAGAGATCTGTAGGATCACAGGCTCCATAAATAAGGTGAGTAGAGGGCACCAGATGAAATACGTAGTGTGCAGACTCAAAAAAAAATAGTTTTTCTCGTATTATGTGTTTGAACTGTGGAGTTCATAGATTTTTGAGAATGCTGAAGACTGGTGACTCAGGTTTAATAACCAGCCAAACAAAATCTAACACCCCTCCTACCCCACAAAAGTGTGAGAAAGAAAACCCCATCCTTTAAACAGAAGAGTATCACCACTGATTCAAGAAATGTTTGGTCCATTGGTTACTGAAAACTGCGAGTATGCTCCAAGGAAATTGTCATGTCATCACTCTGTTTTCTGCTGTCCACATTTCCTGTTGCTCAGTGTCAGAAATCAGGTAGTAGGGGAGATGGATTTTAAGCTTAGCTCTGGCTGCTCTTGTAACTGGTACGTAGATTTGTCTTGTTCAGGAAGATAACATCACTGAATGTGGCAGAGCATGTGTTACGCATTGCATTGCAAGCAACAGAACTGCCTTAAAGAGCTGAATTAGGTTTGTGTTCTGCATGTGTAAATTAGGGGCATATCATTTGACTGGGGTTAAGAGGAGACTAATATTCACTTATGGTTGTGAAATATATTGTTTTCCTTGACATCTCTCAATTTTGAGGGGAAATCTGTATTGCTATAGAGAATTCTTTCATCAGAAATTATGTATTAAATGTTTTCTAGAAAATGTGGTTTTTTTCTGCCTTTATTGTTTAAAAGTTCATCTTAAACGGCAAGATGTGAAGAGCCTTTGGCAAATATAAACATACAGTATTTTCAGTGAGATTAAATCTGTTTCCTTTCTTAATTTTAACTACTGAAGTATAGTAATTTGCTTCCTAGGAGCAAATAAAAGGTTACAAATAGTTCTCTTCATGTTTTCAGAAACAGCTGACCAACTGGAGGTTTGTAAAGGTGTGTTTAAGCTACTTTTGGTGTGGTTAAACTGAAAGTTGGAAGCTCTTCCTGTGGCAGATGTGTTCTTGATGTATAGCTGCTTTCCCCTCATTTTCAGAAAAACTACTCAATGTTTTAGCTGGTGCTCTGATATTGTACCTGTGTTTATTTATATGTATTAAACTTACCAAACGTGCATGAAATTTTGTTTGCATTTGGAAGGACAAAACATTATCGTTTGTGTATATACATAATAAAATCTTGTAATCTATTTTCTTTTAACATGTTATGCCAGATCACGTCAGTGATATTCTTCTTTTCTTATGGCTACAAGAATTTTTTCCATATCTAAAGAAGTCAACAGGATTAGCATCTTTGACATTTAGAACAGGTCTAAGGCTTCTCACTAGCTTCCTTGTAGGATATTGGTGGCAGATATTTGGTAGCAAAGGCCTTTAATTCTCAGACTATGCAGTACTAACAATAGCCTTACTGAATTGGAATATAAATGTAGTGTTTTGCTGGCCTGTGCCAGCTTCCCTCTGAATTCTGATATGTATGAAATTTTCTATTCTTATTAAGTCAGGATAGAATTCCTGAATACTTTTTCCTAATTTCAATTGATTTTTAGCTTTAGAAATTATTAAAAGATTGCAAATGCAAGCCAGTCTCAGGATATTTCAATCACTTGATCAAACCATGTTAGAAAAGTTTTGTATGTATGTGCAAAAATTGTTTGAAGTTTGTTATCTTGTTCTTATTCAGTCTAGAAACTTCCCAGAGTGCCTAATTTTGTGGTTTGTTTCCTTTTAGATGAAACGGCTCCTAAAGAAGTCAGCAGGGTAAGTGCTGCTCTCTATCCCTTCTAAAAAGAAGTGGCCCACTGTTCACTTGAGATGATTTTTCCATAGACTCTGATCAAGATTTAACGCTATTCCCTGGTTATAGTGGATCTCCAGAGAAAAAATGCTGTACAGACTGTCTAGAGAACAGTTAATAAGGAAAATAAATATTAAGAACACTTGATTGGCTGTAAATAAATTGAAGGGTATTTTGCATTTAGAGTTCTCCCAGTGCTATTTTCATGATCCAGTTTTAAAAAGGTACTTCATGGAAACCGGGAAATTCATGGGACTTTGAGCATAACATCAGACTATTTAATCAGTGTAACTGCCTCAATAGATGGCAAGAATAAGAAGGGAAGAAAAATGCCCTATTTAATAACTCCCTTTTGAGATGCGGCATGGTACGATGAGTTAAATTCTCTAATTTAAAATATTTTGCAGTGTTCCGCATGAAGTGTAATGTAAAATCCTAAAAAAACATATTCAGTAATAGATTCCCAACCCTAGTCTTACATCTTATTGACACTGTGTCCTGCAGAATATCATTCCATTATTGAGGCCTAATTACAGGGATCTGTTAGGAATGAGTGCCTTTGCTGTAAATGAGAAAAGATCAGTACAAGACAATCTGTTGCCCCCAGATGAGTCCAGCCGTCCTGAGGGACCCCATAAGATGGAGGAGCCCTTACAACTTTCTGAGGTGGAATCATCCTGTTTTCTAAACTTCTTGAATGTCTTGCATAAAATGTTTCATGTTCCCAGGAGAAGCACGGTAGTGTCTGACACATATTAAAAATAGGGGAGGTTGAAAGATGCAAAAACTGGCAGAGTGGTCTTGCTCTCAGTAGAAGTCCTTTGGAAAATGCTAGAGTGTGGAAGGAGTGGAGAACTAAGGCTGGTAGTGGAAACCCCAGTTTTTAACCCTGTGAGCAGAGGGCTGGGATAAGGGGGAACTGAAGTTCACCTCATACGTGTCTACAAAAAAGAGATTAAATGTTGTCTAAAATGAGTTTTTTCAAGCAGATGTTTTCCATATACATGGTGTGCCATGGATTTATAAGGGTGTTGAGAATTTAGGTGAAAATTAGTATGTTTTAGTAATTCATTAATTTTCAACATCGTTTTTGTTCATCCCTTAATATGCTACTGTTATGACAGTGAATACCTTTGCGTGTAACCTAGAATTATTGTTATTAGTATATCTATATATATTGTTTTGATCTGCTGAAAAATCTCAGAAGCTCTAATAATGTATGTGGGAAAGTTCCTTTTAATTGTTATTAATTTAGTAGATTAACATTTACCTAAAACTCTGTAAAACAGAGTTACAGAATAGATCTTGATTAGTGCGTATGAGCTACTTAAAGCAAAGAAAGCAAGTTCTAAAACCCTGAACCCCCCAAGTCTGCCTTGCCAGTCATACCCTGTGTCTCTCAGACGTTGCAGCCATCTCAGCCCCTCAAAGTCATATCTGGTGGCTTAGAGTTTCCTAAAGATGGATGGGCTGTCACTTGAAGCCCTGGAATCAGTAGGGTGCAGATGATACTTCAGATGTTCTTAAGTAAACATTTTCTCCCTTGTTTTTTTAGCCATCAATCATTGTGCACTTGGTATGTATACTGTGTTGCACTACTATTTGGTTTGGCTTTTTTTTAAAGTACTTGAAGGTATTCAGTAATACACAGTGCTACAAATCAAAAGGATTGTTTGTTGTATTTTTGAATAATGCCATATATAATAATGTAGACCATTGTAACACATCCTCTTTCTTCAGCAGCACCTAAAACAGACACCAGTTTAATTAAAATATGAACATAAATTAGAATTTAAATTAGGAAATTTCTATACATGAGTAATGTTTTTCAGACAAGAAGACATGTTCATGCTGACTGCAAAATTATGAGTTTTGAAGTCATTAAGTGTTACATTTTTAATTCCTGAAAATGTCTGCAAGAAGCAGCTTGTGTGATAGGGAAGGAAAAATTAAGGTCAGTGGAGGGAAATTTATTGCAGAATTAAATCACTGATTGCTTAAAAATACCATGGTAGCTAGAAAATAAGGTAGGAATATACTGAACAAAATCTTTAATTGTTGGAAGGAAATTTCAGTATTTTCAAGGGTTTTTTGTTGCAATTTCACACTTTGAAAATTTAAGAAATTTTGAAATAGAAGTTTTGAATTCCTTTTGTATAGGAACTGCATTTTGAATATATTATCATTTTTAGCTTTTTAGTAGAAAATTAAAATAAAGCAGCAAACTTGGTTGTCGGCATTTCATTTCAAGTTTTTGAAAGCGGGAAAGAGGAGAAAACAGGAGAAAACTTCCACATATTTTAAATTTTGAGAATTGTAGAATAGAAAAGAAACTTTTCAAAATTTATAATTTCTAATTCCAGTCTACTAATGGCAATTTTGTCAATATTTTGGTGTTCAGAAATTATATGTAAAGATTTCCTCATTTGGCCTGACATAACATCTGATGGGTGGTGGAGGGGAAAGATTTCCTGATTTTTTTAGGCTGCTTTTGGCATAAGAACAGCTCTGGTTACAAAATACCTCATGAGCATCTGTGACCAGTGAACCTGTGAACTTTTTTCTGAGTACTAGTTTCCAGTGTTTATGAAATATATGTAACTGGGGACAGAATCTCCCTTTCCCATGATGTAGTATTGGGAGCATCCTTGGAAAGGCTGAGTTTCTTCTGCTTACTTACTGTGCAGATGTGTGTTGGCTGATCCCATCCGTCCTAGCTACATAAGTGGTTTTCTGGGCAGAGGGATTTGAGAAAGAAAACCAGCTATTGAACTACTTGGATGAAGGAAACTTGAGCTGAATACTTTGTTATTTTGCTGTTTCATCTGCAAAAGAAACAAAAATAGAGGAGTGTGAGTTTGAGCACTAAGTGCATGTGTATTTATGTACATCTAGACTAAAGATGTAGTTCTTTGACAACATTAGTGAAAACAGTGTGCTTTGGAGACACTTTATTCTTTTCAGTTGGCAAAAATAACCCCATTCCTTCATGAACTATAGCCAGGATTCTGTTCTACGTGCTGCTAAGTTTTCCGTGATCACTGTGTGCTCTTTTGTACCTCAGATTCTGAACTTCAAATGAAAATACTCAATGTTCCTGATATGATCACGGCAAAATTAGCTGTTCATTTTACTTAATAACTTTCCATTCCATGTTTACTTGAACAATACTTCCAGTGAAGCTGCCTTTTGGCAAGTACCTTTGCTTTGTAAACTCTGGCAATGCCAACAGCAATTCACTTTGCAGAAGTTTACCATATAAACACCAGAAAATTATTACCTAGCAAGTGACTTGCTCATTTACAGTACTTTATTCTTGGAAACAGGAATGATGCTTTAATCCTCTCCTTTCCCCTTTTTGGACTTGCAGCTTTTTGGCAGCTGCCTTGGCACCAGCCAGCACCCAGCACAGTATGTCACTGCCAGTCACAAAATTAGCAAGTGTGTTTTCAGTAAATAGTTGCAGTAATTGCATGTATCTTCACTGCGCAACTGATAATAAAGGTTTGGGCTCTTTATGACACATTGGCACAGCAAGCTCGTTCCTTGTAGTATCTCCTTATTAAAGATGAGATTTGAATGTTTTCATGCTGTCCCAGAACTGAGAACAAATTAATCAAATATTTAGAGGAACTGGAACAAATATAAATATATATATATATATATAAATACATATTTAGCCTTTAGAAGTGTTGCAAATGGCATTGCACCTATTGTCACGAGAAGATGCTTGTATAAGCTGATTTCTTTAAAAAGAAAACCTTGTGAATACTGTGGTAGTGATAAGCAACAGCGGTAGGAAAATGAAGGAGTTTATTTTTAATTTTGTACATGGTGTCTTTAGAGTGCTTGCAAGTCAAGTATTAGGAGGGAATGTCATTTTATAAAAAGCTTTTTAAAAAGAGGAGCAGTATTCAGCCTTGTCAAGTTAAACTGAAGCTCATTATGCTGTTTCATTATATAATCTGGAGAGGTGATATAATTGAGATATTCATGAAGTTTTATGAGCCTTACAGTTAATAACAGATTATGTGGTTACTTCTATGTAATCATAATGTTCTTTTCTCATAAGTGAAGCCTTTGCTTTTTATGATGTATTTTTCCTATTGTGAAGCAATTCATTTCACTGTTACCATTTGGTAACAGGGAAGGAGCTGATGGGAAGGTTAGAATGGATGTCAGTGAGTGGAGGTTATGGGGCAAGAAGCTGCTTCTAGGAAAGGTGTTCACCATCTCTCTGAGGCTTGGAAATCAGCTAAATAAAAAGGCTGGGAAATGTGTGCCTTCAAAACTAGTGAGTCCTTTCTGTGCAGAATAAGAGAGCTGGTTTTCATCATAATAGGGCCTGTGCTGCCAAACGTCATCTCGTATTTTCCCTTCTTTGCTTTTGTTGTGAAGGTGTTCAATGAGTGAAGACAAAATTCATAAAAACCTGTGTATGGTGCTGCAATGTTAAACTTTATTTACCGTGCAAGTTCTAACCCATGTCCTCTCCAGTCAAAACAAGAAGAATATACGTCAGACAAATGCGTGTAGGAGCAGTTTTCTCTGAGGTTATGTACAAGCATTAAAATTAATCACCTCAACTAAGACTGCTCTTTATAGTTGCTTGATTTCCAGTGTCCAAGTTTAAAGAAAACTGGTTACTCCAGCAAAGCCCAGTTACCTCTTCTGATTTTTTTTTTGAGTTTCCTCTCCAAGCTCATTGCTCCTCTGAAAGCCATCTCTGCACTGGAAGATTGCTTACCACTTTCTTGTCTGTCCGAGGATTTCACATCCTTTGGCATTTCCACCTTGAAACAAGCAGTTTGATTACCCTTTTGTAGGGTTGGGGGTTTTGTGTTTTTTAATTATTTTTGTAATGAAGTCCAGATCCATGTTTTTGTTCTTCACGTGCGGAGTTTATTTGTGCTTTTACTCTTATTAGAAAGTTATCTCGTGGTTATCTGTGCCCCAAAATAACAAACGTCAATTTCCATGCAAGATGGGAACTAGCCATCAATGAAGATAAACAGTGCAAAATACTGTGGCCAGGGAAAGTACCAGGCCTAGAAAAGGTAGTAGAACGCATAAACATGCATGACAAACACGTACACAACCTATCTCACTACACGTAAAAATGACCTGAATAAATTTTAGCATCGATTTAATTAAATAGGTTGTATTTTTTATTTTTTTTCCCCTGCAGCCATTTCTTTCTTTATACCCACTGGTCATCAAAAGTACAATAACATTACTATAACTAAACTAAACTAATTTCTTGCATTTAAAGAAGTAGGTGACTATTGTGATACTTACAGGTCTGGCCTTTGTTTCTACACTTAGATGTCTGAATGCTGTTTGTGGTAAAGTGTAGTGACACATGGAATGAAGATTTTAGGTACTTTTAAACTAAATGTCTCTTACAAGGCTGCCTTTGCCTTCAAGGGACTGAATTTAGTTGCCAATATGTTCCTTTCTAGTTATGCATTCCTTTGTGAGGAGGAAAAAAACTCAGAAACACAAAAGAATATTCTTCCATTTAAAAAGCTATTTATTATGTGGGCAAATAAAGTAATAGTGCCAAAAGTCTTAAAGGACACATAGTATTTCTTTAGAAAAGATACAAGTAATTGAGTATTGATTATCTTTCCAGAAGATAAGTTATGGATGCAACTGGAAAATTATATAAAGCAAGTCCCTTAAATCAGGGGGATAACTGTGTATATGGGATTTTTCATAATGCTACCTGAGAGAAGGGAAAGCTGATCTATTTCAGCAAAAGGCATCAAATATTTTAGTTTATTTACTTCTTTTTGTGACAACAATTGTTTTTTTAAAGAAGTACAGAAGTGTTGCTGTTGGAAAATCATTTTTATAACGCAAGCATGAATGGCATTGAGAACTTAGGTATGTAAGACCTGTCTTTTTATACTTCTGGTCAAATATGAAAATATCTAGCATGAAATATTTTAGACTGACATCTCAATTAAATTTTAAGTTAATTCAGACCATTAAGACCTCAAACAAATGTTCTTCTTTTTCTATTTGGAGTGGTTTTTTTAATTAGTCTTTAAATTCTTTCCCTGATGACTCTTGTTGCCAAGACTATAGTTTTATAGGAAAGAAAACTTGTGTTGGCTGGAAGTTTATGAGGAGATTTTGGTTGTTTTCGGTTCAGCAGCTGTCTGTGTTCTGTAGTGTGCTAATAGAGAAGAGAAGAGAAGAGCTGTCAGTTTTAAAAAGATGGCTGAAGAACCTTGGGTGAAATCCAGTCCCTGCCTAAGGACATTCTTTTGTGTAAAATGTTGCACAAAATTACTTGAATTTACAATCTGAAAGTTTTGATGCTGCCATGACAGTTTAATTTAGGTGGTTTGAAGAAACTGGTTATCTAAAATACTAACTGGTGTAACCAGATAGAGAATAGGTGTTTTAAACTCCTGTGTCTATGCACGATGTCCTTGCCCTATGTAAACCCTTTAGTCTTAGTGATTTCACACCATACAAGAACTGAGGTTCCTTATAAGAACCTCTATTTGCCCCAACAGATCCTCGTCCTGGTCCAGGAATTCCTTCTCACCTGGACAGCTGAGTTCATTTTTTCTTTCCTAAGAATGTCATTTTGATCTCATGAAGTGTTTTTGTTGTTAGTTTTTGGAGGCTGTTTTTGTTGTTGTTTTGTAGTTGGTTTGTTTGTGTTTTTGTGGTTTTGATGAGGGTTTTTTGTTTGTTTGAGGGGTTTCTGTTTTTTTGTTTGGGTTTTTTATTTTTGTTTTTTCTTTTCTTTTTGACCTGCTTACATGTGTTGGATTAAATATATGTCTGCAGTTTCAACTGCTCCTCTGTCTGTCCATAGTGTGGCCCCCTGTGACACCTCTAGAGTGCCTTGCAGTTGGATCCAGTTGGTGGCACTGGATACAAAATGTGTAGCATCGGGTCACTCAGCACTGCTGAGGCTCTTATTGTTCACTCCATCCAGGCAGCCTGCACAGTGGTGAGAGTCAGGCACTGCCCCTCACCTCCTGGCTCCTCTGGCACAGCAAATGAAATAAGGGACACCTGGGATGGCACAGTTTTACCAGTTTTACATTTGAGTTTGGTTGGTTTGGTTTTTTTACCTTCTCCTCATCCATTGAATTTCTGCATCCCCAAAGTACATTTGGCTATCCCTCTCCACACAGAATGGAATTTGGGCTTCTTGTTTATTCTGACTCTGGTCTGTGATGGGGTCATACACTTTGAGGTCTGCAAAAGGACCAGGTTCTGTTGCAGAACCAGGCATTTGTTGCTGTGGAGAAAGAGCTCTGTAGTAGGGAGTAAGTATTACATAGACACTTACTCTTCTCATGGCTAATCATAAGACATTTTAAGAAGTTACAGAGAAAACATATCAACTTCTGGATTATGTTGTCACTTATTGACCCTCTGCTGTATTAATGAAGGCTTTTTGTTGCAGCAGAAGGGCTTTTTCTTTCTTGCAAAAGCATAAAATGCCTGTGGCACAGCTACCCCATGAGCATCAGAGCATGGAAATTAATCTCCATTTTGGGTTGTTTTTTTTTTGTTTTTTTTTTTTTTT
>VWZT01011600.1:1542763-1666822 GCA_013397055.1 Pachycephala philippinensis
TTCCCCTTCCCCTTCCCCTTCCCCTCATGAGGAAGTTCTCAACTGCAGTGAGGTCTCCCCTCAGTCTCCTCTTCTCCAGGCTGAACAGACCAAGTGACCTCAGCTGTTCATCATATGGCTTCCGCTCAAGGCCCTTCACCATCCATGTGGCCTTTGTTTGGATCTTCAATTATAGACTTAGATCTTTCATGTATTATGGCACCCAAAACTGCCCCAGCACTCGAGGTGAGGCCACTCCAGTGCAGAGCAGAGCAGGACAATCCCCTCCCTTGCCCGGCTGGCGATGCTGTGCCTGATGCCCCCCAGGAGAGGGTTGGCCCTCCTGGCTGCCAGGGCACTGCTGGCTCACGTTCAACTTGCCATTGACCAGGATAAACATGGCCCTTTCCTCAGCACTGCTCCCCAGCATCTCATTCACTAATCTGTTTGTACATCAATATATACTATAGGTGGAATGCAGAAATTGCTAGAAAATTAGACAGAGAACAATTGTTTGTGGTTCACTATCAGAATGGGAGGTTGTTTTGCATAAATCTGCAAAGATTTATCCAGGTATCTGGTTTTGCTTAGTGTATTCACTAATGCATGGGTGAAGAAAGAATATAGGACTGCAGATTTGTTTGTAGGAACAGATTAGATTTCAAAATGGTCTTGGAAAATGGTCAGAAGAAACCAGATAGAGATTCAGCTAGGAAAAGTACTCAGCTTTCTACAGATTGCCTCTCTCTGTGTAGGGCAGTTGATGACTTTGAGAAAGATTCTAGGGTTTTCAGTGAATTTGAAGGTAAAAATGAGTCTGCAATTTAATTGCTGTATCAAAAAATACACTTATGTATGTAGCACAAACAGAACTCTAGCCCTAGTGTAAATATTTTTCCTATTTCTCTCTCCACTGCTAAGGCCCCAGATGTAGCAATATGACTGGTTTAAGCACTGCACTGTAAGAAAAGGTAAAATTGGGGGAGCTGAAGTGAGTTCAGGAAAGAGCAGAGAGAATGGTCAGGAAACAAAAGAAGTGGTTTTGCTTAGTCTAACGAAAATACAAGTTGAGGATGAAGATATGCCTGGATAAAGCAGAGAGGAAGGGAGTAATCTCCAATACCTATGGTGTGTAGGGTAAAAAGTAGTGTGCTTGAATTGGCATTGGGAAAACTTCCTCAGTTGTGGCTGTAATGAAGCATAACAGTCAGTTGCTTGTGCAAGCTCAGGGATCCTCATCCCTGGAGGAGTGTTTGAGACCTGTTTGGCCAAATGTCTTTCAGAAAAATGCTTAGCTGACTGAAATGGAAGGGATGATAGAGAGGTATGTCAGCTTGGTTTTCTTTGTCAATGAACTGGTATAACTCTTGTGGTGTTTTTCCGTTGTGTAAATCAACTGGAAAGTTTCCAGGAGTTAAGTGCAGTTAAAAATTGATACCATTCAGAAGGATGGAAACACGAACCCCCCAAAAAACAAAAACCAAACCAAACACAACTGTCAGTAGTTCTACAGTGAGTGTAAGCATCATGTTCGTTTCACAAGTATCCAACATTTGTACATACTATGTGGGTTAAAATTGCAAATCTCCTGTCAAATACGCTGTGATTTTTCTCTGAGGAAATAAGTTTTTATAGACGATGGTGGTAGTTGCTGTTTTTTTCTTCTTTTATACCTGTGTGCTTCATGCAGTCAGACTGCTGCACTTGTGTTAAACCCAGGACGTAACTGACTAGAGCTCTTTAAGATTTTAGCATGGTACTTTTGGGCTACTATTTCAACTAAGCCAGTTTAGAAATCCAAGGGTTTTGGCTGTGAATACTTTTCAAATTAATTATGTTTGTTTGTTTTTCTTGGTCATCTTTGCCTATTATGATGAGTTTTATTCCTGCTAAAAATCCTGGCCTAAGGGCACAGCCTTTGTAAATATCTGCAGATAATCTTATCATTAGGCTGTGTGGTCTTACATTTAAGTTGTCCTTTACCAAGAGTAAAAATCTGTTGCTGTTACTGAACAGAAACAGATGTGAGCAACAAAAGCCATTAAACTCAATATCAGCTTGGTCAATTTCCATTTCTCTTTAATTTTTTCTTTCCCCCAAGCATCAAATCACATAGCAATGCTTTAGTATGAAGGTTTTCATTTAACGTCAGTTGAATATTAAATAATTTTCCATTAAGCATTTTTAGGACCAGTTTTATCAGCAAATTGTGCTGTGGAAGAAACTAGATAAAGATCCACCAAAACAGTTTGTTAGTGGAATGCTTGTCACATGTGTACTTTAACCTTCATTCTAATAATTAAACTCAGTTCTTAGCCGGGCTTCTTTTCTGCAAGGAAATTTTAAAAAAAATTGGTTTATGATTGTCATTTGCTTAGTTATAAGTAGTTACACAAAAAGAAGAAATAACAGTTTGTGAAATGATGATGATGATGATAATGATGATGAATACACGTTTGCAGTTTAAATCCAGCCCTGGCAAACTTTATGTAGTTGGTCGAATGGTTTCAAGTTTTTGTGATAGGATTTGGTTTTATGCTGGATTCCGACAAACTGCATACCAACAGCGACTAGAAAAATAGCATCAATTATACCTGTAGTTGTCCTCTTCATCAGAAGAGCTAAAGATGGAAATCACAGAAAACTGCAGGTACTTTCTTAGTGCTGTAACAATATCTGTCAGGAGTTGCTGATGCTGTTGCATTATGACACTTGCTGCTACTCCTCATGTTTTCTTTTATTGGGATTTTAATCTACTTTCTCTGTCAAGCATTAGATTTTCTCTAAAAAACCAACAATGGGGCCAAGTTACAACAACATGACAAGATGAACATGAGTATGCATGCTCTTAGGTGTTAGAAATGAGGAGAAAAGAAGGTTTTTTCAGCCACATTAAGAGATTCAAGATAAATTACTTAATAATTTTACCAAGGAAAGAGCACCAAAAAACATGGTATTACGGCTTATTGAATATATACTGATCTTGCTATATATCTGAAAGCCAGGTTGGTGGGTTTATCTGTGAACAGAGGATGTTGTCATCTTGATATCCCTCAAGAACCAGTTACAGTACATCATTCTGCATTCCTGTAGACTGGCAGGCTTGTTAATACATTAGTATTTTAAAAAGATATTAGAGACTACAATACGTTGCCTATACCTAGGTTGCCTAAGAAACATGAATCATAGAATAGAATCATAGAATCTTTTAAGTTGGAAAAAACTCTGAGATCATTGCGTCCAACCATTAGCCTAACACCACCTAATGAAATGGTGAATTTTGTGACATTTGTCTGTGTTCACCAGTGTTTAAACATTTGTTATGGTCATAATTTAGTTTGGACTTTCTGTTTTGCTTCAGTTTGTTTTTTTAAGAACCTCTTGCTCTCTGTGTTCGTGATAAGTCATCAGTGGATTCCAAACTACACTGTAACATCCATCAAAATTAATAGGAGTTTTTTTGGCTGTGGACTTCATCAAAGTGAATTAAGTGATTAAACTAGGAGGGGAGGAATAATTTTGAAGATTTTAGGCCCAACCAGAACCCTCTGTCCTGTCACAAACGGAAGGAAAGGAAGCACCTCATGTACTCTAGGGTTTCAACAAGGTACAAGAAGTTCTTGGTGTCAAACTTTAGTGTTCCCCTGCCTACTACATTTAAAGAAACAAGTCCACCCCATATGGAACTTGTTGGAAGAATATTGTTAATAGGGTAGTTGAGATTGATGTAGGAAAGGAGGCTCTGTCTCTGTCTGGAAGGAGGGTAAACAGATCAAAATAGGGAACTGCAGAGTCCTGTGGACTACCAGCTGCCAGAATGCCTGAACCTGGAGGCTTCCCAAGGATTCTCTCTCCAAGCCAATGTTGGCCCTTTTGGTAGTTTATCAAACCCAGACTCACTCTCCCATCATGGTTACCTTCTCTCTCACCAGCAGTAGAGATATCTAATGCTCTTTCTACACTAGTTATTTTTTATTACTTAACTTTTGCCAGGAGAGAGACAGTGACATTGCATTATCAGTAAAGAGCTATTTGTATTTATCTCTTTCTGATACTGACTTAGAGGCTCACTGCATGTGGTAATAGCAGCAAAAGAGTCTGTGAGCAGTGCACAAGCGTCCTGCTGTCTCCTCAACCTTTTCCTTTTACTGCATTGTGAGTTGTCAGTATAGTGTTTGGGAAATCACAGGTCCTAATATTCTCAGATTTCCTTTTTTATTGGCTATATATTGCTTAAGTTGTGGATGAAAGTCCACTGGTTCCTTGTTTTGATTATTAATCACTGTTCATTATCATTACCAGAAACACTGTCTTTTTTTGAAGTAAAATATTCAGACCAACTGAGCAAATGCAAGTTAATTTGAAAGGGCCCAATCTATTCATGTCTTCACTGATTTGTGAAGCTTTATGCAATATCTGATGTATGTATGGAAACACTTCTAGTTCTTGTTACCCTTTGAGCTAGTGAAAGGTTATTTGAATGTATATGTGCAAATTAAAAGAATGCTGGAGTCATTCATAGTTAGAAGAGAGTAGGTGAGCCCCAAATTTTATCATTACTGCAGTACATTTTACTTTGTAAGTGTTTTCTTAAGCAAAAGAAAATATTAAATATGAGATGGATAGGTGATATGAAAAACCTGCTGGTTTTTGACAGTGATAATTTTAAAGATCCCCGTAACGCTGTGGGGTGCCTCAGAGATTATTTCGGTAAGATGCCATAGTAGAGCAGAGCACAGTTAACTGTGTTTTGTTTGGCTGACCTTGCCATTGATGCCTTCTGCTCAAGATATTTCTACATAATTAATTGGCAATAAACATTTGAACTCATTCAGGTTTAAATTCATCAAACACGGAATGTACGAACACTCATGACAATTTATTAGGTGTATGTATAAAGTCAGTGTGGAATGGTAGGAGCTTATGAACTAGTTTCTGCTTATATATGGTTATGAGAAAATGGCCTTTCTTTTTAATAGTGCTGCATGGTCAGGATAAGATTATCAATTTTTCTGCACAGTCATAGTTTTCTACCTCTACGGTCAGGAGGAATGGTGGCAAATTTAGAACCTACTGGGTAATTTGAAGAGTTTTTTGGTCACTGACCCCTTAACCATGGGTTTGCAACTTCCCACGGAAGCAGAATGGGATTGCTTCTGCAAAATTCTTTTTGGAGAAGCTGAAAGTAAAATAATGTTCACAAACCTTTTCCAGCATAGGGAAGCTTATTCACAGCAGTACTTCATGGTGTTAGCAATGGAGGGTTTACCAGACAAAATGGTGCATAAGAACATGGGAAAGACTGTGCTGGTGAAAGCAGCCTTTGCAGGGAATACTTCATGGTGTCAACACAGGTTTTTTGGCCATTGAAGACTTAGTGAAGGTGTTTTCTGAAGAAAAACATATATGTGTGGGAGAAGTGAGTTCTTTGTTTTCTGGTGCAAGTGGCTGTTTGGTTTTCTTCCCTTTCTTTCTTGTTTTTAAGAAGCTCTTTCTGAGAAGAGAAAGATTTGTGGATCAATTTGTAGTGCTGGGCATGACTCAGGAGATGAGTGTGGAAAAGCACATTTTATGCACATAATTTAAATAGCACCGTTACTTTGCTAATCATGATGCGTTGCTACCTTGGCAAAAAGAATCAAATATGTCTTAAATGTATAAGAAGAATGCTGTGAATAAAAGTGTTATTCTCTGGCACCTTTGGCAAAATCAACTTTGGTCTCTCATGTCCTATTGATTTTGACTCATTCCACTACTTGGACTACATCAATCAGACTTTAAACATTGTGTTGCATCTCTACATTTTGCAGTACTCTGCAACACAAACCACTTTTTTGGTTTTGAACACATTATAGTGTTACTGTTCCTATTATGAGTACTTCTAAAATAGTAAATCTTAAGCATATAGTATAGCATATCAGACTTCTGTACAGATATGCATTTCAGTATTTCTATGCCCTTTGTGTTTTATTACCTTTTTTATTTAAAAAAAAAAATATTTCATGCCAGAACACTGATTTAAATAAATAATGATCTGTGGTTTCTTCAGTTTTATTAGAGTAATGTACTTTTTTTTATAGATCATGATGTGCTTTTCTTGGCCATGTTATGTAAAATGCTCTTTTTCATTCTATTTAAGTGTATGTAAAAACATGAACCGAAGCTTATGAAGGCATGTAACTGTGAAACTAAGTTTTCATTTAAAAATTATATGTATCTTTATTAGATTATAAGGAAGTAAGAATAAATGGAGCTTTTTATTCTGGTAGATTGAGTAGGCTTGTTCTGGCAGATTCAATGTATTGATTTAATGTTTTTTGATTATTTGGATGTTGCCTTTTTTTTTTTTTTTTAATTACATTCTTGTAATTCATATGGAAAATAAATGATCTGAATTTTCAAGTGTGTTTACTTCTAAAGGCCACACTTCAAAGAAGCTGTGAGCATAAATGGGTTTGAAGAATAAGGTTCAGGTTTAGGATAAGAATAAACAGAACATTCCATGATTTCATGTCCTTGTACTATAATGGAAGACATCAAAATGGAGTAAATAATCTGAATATTCAGCAGGCCTAGTCCATGGAAGAAACATCTTTCCTTCCAACTGAAGAAATCACTTGTCAGTGCTAAAATAGTTTGGGGCAGCTCTGTTTTCTCTTTTAAGACAGTTTAATTTTCATCTGTACCACATATTAGCAAATGAATTACTGAATGGAAAACTCACTTTCTTTTCTTGCTGAATTTTTTGAGACTGACTTTCTGCTTAAGAACAAGAAAATACTCAGTTACTGGTTTTGTCAGAATCTTGAGTGTTTTTCTTTTGAATTTAGTAAATACCCTAATTGTTGGACTACTGATTCTTCTTGGATATAGTCTTCAATCTTGTTTTGGCTATGAATTTTATACTTTTTATTGACCATTTGTTTCCCCCTCAGCATAAAGTCCCAACTTTCTCCTTCCAAAATGCTGTTAATCAATTACAGCTGAAGTACCTTCATGATTGCAGGAGTACCTTCTTATGATGCATTGTATTGCATTTCCTTAGTTTCTGAACATTTCAGTGTGGGGTTTTTTTGGAGTTGCATAGTACTAATGTTTTATAATGGGCCATGCATGTTTGTAAAGAAAGGAGAATTATGAGAGGATGCACCTCATATCATCACTTCATTTTCTACAGCTGATAGTAGATGCTGAATTTTTGCATGCAAACTTTGCCTTTAATAATCCGTGCTAGAAAACAGCCCCTGTTTCATGGCAGCCCTAATGAAAACAAGTTCTGAGAGTAAAACCAATCAGCAACACAACCTCTAGCCGTTCTTAACAGGAATGTTAGTAATACGTTGTGGTGTGGCATTGTCATCTATCTGTGGTATTATATAAACAAGAAATTTAAATATTATCTCTACTTTTTGAGTATTTTCTATTGAAATAAATGAGTGCATTCTAGAGAAAAAAAAATAAAGATGAGGTTTTTATTACAAAGTAATGTTTTCTTCTATGAGTCTTGTATGCCGTGTATTGTGTGTTCAAATTAAATGCAATCCTACCCTGATATAAACAATAACTGACTTTAGTTATCCACTATTCTCCACGGGAGTTGTCCAGGAGTTACCTGGGTGACTTTAGAGTGGGATTTTTCTAAGATTTCAGAAGAATTAAGTGGAGTTTATTCACCTACATTTCATTGTTGAAAGCAGTGTTTCTCTACATTATCTATTTTATTCTACACAGGTTGAGCAGTAACTGTAAAAGTAATCATGATTTCTAATTGCTTTTTTTTGCTTTCTTCCTCTTTTTTTCCCTTCTAACTAGAGTCTGTGTATATTTACACCACCAGGAGCTAAAGAAGGACACCCACGACTCATTCCTGCAGGGCCCATTGCACATGGCACTACAGTATCTGCTTATGTAGCCAGATCCAGAAAAACGTTGTTAGTAGAAGATATTCTGGGGGTAAAAAGCTTTCTGTTTCTATTGAGATGATTGCAGCATGTTCTTAGAATGAATTCTTTGATGCTGAAATGTTTATTGAGTTGAATGTTTAATGATAGAATTTACATCTGTCTTGATACCAGGAAAATAAATTTGAGTTTGGATTAGTTGATGGAATAATTTCAGAATATTTAATTTATTCCTAATTTTAAAGGTTTGGGGTTTTTTCACTTTGTGTTTGAGTTATTTTAACTTTTTTTTTTGGTTGTCAGATAAAGGACATAATGGCACCATAGTCACCTGGAAAAAACAACCAGTCGAAACTCCTGTCTTCTCAGTCTTGAAATATTAATCCCAAACAAGAAGACTTTCGTATAGTCAATCAAATTTGACAATTTGATTTAATTTTAATACAGGGCTCACACTGACAAGAATGTCATTCAGAATTCTGGTTACTAGGCAGGATTTTTCTCTCTGCATACTCTAATATAGAGCTAGAATACTGATAGTATCAGTAGATCTACATGAAAGGTGCACTAATGTTACTGATATCAAAATTCAGACCCTTTTCTGTAACAGGAGTCAGAAATTCATAAGGTGATATTCTGATAATTCTTGGCACTTTGTATTTCTGTCATTTTTTTAAAACAATCCTCTAGTTGCATCTATGCAATTGTGTGAAATTGGTATCTAAACTGTACTTTATATAAGCACTTTATGATTAGTTGGTTATGAGAACACGAAGGAAGTTTATGTTCTCTTCTCTCTTCAGCGTTTCCTATCTTTTCAAGTTCTGTCCAGAGTAGCAGTTTTTGGATACTGTGACCAAAACTGTACTTTGCTGTCTCTGTTTTTGAAATGATTTGTTAAAAAAATATATGACCTTAATTGGGTAAACCTGGACTATGAAAAAAAATACCAGATGCCTAATGTGAGTACACTTAAACAGAGCCACAAAACTAAGAGGCAGAAGCTGCTTTCCCTGTAGTAATAGTCAGTGCTTTCTGCACACTCTGGACCATTAAGATTTTATGTGTTGGTATGTTTCTTCAGCTAAATTAAGGGTTTAAATTGTTACTGGTAATTTCCAATTAATATCATGATATCCTTATTTACAAGAGTTCTGTATTTTGATTTTACATTCATAATAAAATCATGGGGTTAGTGAGGAGTTTTGAACTTTTTTGTTGGTTTAATATCAGTGATTCATTGTCCAAACAGCAAGATTCATTTTGGTGAGATGGTTTGCCTTCATGTGATTTTAGGAGCTTCTCAACTGCGAAAGGGAAGCGCATGCAGGTAGACTTGCCAGCCCTTTTTTGTGGGAGGACAGATTTAAAAAGAGAAAGCAGAAGGCTCGTGTTTCAAAGTGCTTCCCACTCTCTTTTGTCTGTCATTTGTTCAGATTGATTGTCATCTTAGTAATTAAGGTAGAGATTACTTGCTGTTTTCTTTGAGAAATGAGAGATTTTGATCAGCCTTGAAGGGGTGTCTGTCTTGCCTGAGCACAGGCTGCAGGGAACATCTGGTACAAATCAAGTACTGAAGGACTGATGTGCAATGAAGTGGGTCTTGCACACTTCACATTGGGTAGTGACTGCGTTACTCACTGTAACATCCAGGTGCTTTCTCGGGTCTGCCTGAGTTTTCCTACATGGGGAAGTGAAGCTATAAAGCCTTGGACATTCCCTATGAGGATTGAAAGTTATGTGTTTGGGCCTTTTATAGCAGCTGGTAGGATTATTTTAACATTTGTTTCTGTAACTTTTGCCCCAGTTTATTCAGGATGCATAAGCAAAGGAAGAAGATGCTTACTCTCATGAGTAATTTTTTGGGAGCACAAGAGTTGGTTGAGGATTATAACTGTATAACCTAAAGCCTTAGCCTCAGGTTTCAATTTTTGTTCTCTTTCAAGCACTGTTGTCTGCTTTCTAATACTGAGATCTGAGCAGTCCACTTCATGATTACAAATGCTTTGGGGTTTTTTGGAGGGAAAGATGGTGGGGTGATAGTGTTGCTTGTTTGGGTGTTTATTTAATTCCAGATTGGCATTAGCAATGAAGTGCTGTTTTTGCTGCCCGTGAGATTAGAGAAAAAAGTATTATATAAACAAACACAAAGCTTGATGTAATATCACAGCTAATTTTGACCTTACATTAATAAGGTTTTCTGTAGATGTAAATTAATGCTGAGACTTTAAAATTACATTTTTTTAGTAGATGTTTTATTATGCTGAGAGATGAGTTTTAGTAAGGTTTGTAATTTTCCTGCAGATTTGGTCAGACAGGAGGGGGAGGAAAATGTCGGTATGTCTTTCCTGTTAATGTTTTATCCGATTTTACATTTTATCAGATTATGTTTGCATTTTCTAGGATGAGCGATTTCCCAAAGGTACTGGACTGGAGTCAGGGACCCGTATCCAATCCGTTCTGTGTTTGCCAATTGTCACAGCAATTGGTGACCTGATTGGTATCCTGGAGCTTTACCGTCACTGGGGCAAAGAAGCCTTCCACCACAGTCACCAAGAGGTGAGCTCATGTGCAGCCTTTGCCCACTTCCCCATGATGGTCAGGACTTCACCCCCATCCCTCCCTCCCCCCACTCCAAACTTCCTTCTCTCGCTCTTCTCATGAGTTCATACCTTTTTCATGCTTGATTTTTGTTCTTATTAAAACATAAAAAAAAAAAGGTAGTGATTTGTATTTTCAGTCAGAGGAGGTAAAATGTGCAAGTACGGGGACACATCAAGATTATTCTTTTACAGATAAACAGATTCAAAGTTTCTTTACCGATTATGAAGTCAGTACAGGGTTGTTAGAGAAGTTAGTGCAGGGCAGGTGAATGAAATGTAAGTGTAATCAAACATGAAAAACCAAAATCACCTTATATAAAAAAAGGCAATGCTCAGTTATCCTGAGTCTCAGTCTTAACTTTCCAGTACAGCTTTATTTTACATTATGGTAAGATTTTAAAATTTACTTTAGTTTACTTTTTGGTGCAGCTTCTCAAGGAATGAGCCCTATTGCAAAACATAATGTTGCAATGTTATAGCAACAGTTTATCAAGTCTTGATGCTGGGTGTCACAGGAGGGGAAAGTGATTTTATTTTAAATCAAAAGTGAAGCAAAAGAGATTTCGGATGTTTGCATTCACAGTTTTACTGCCACACACTCTCCAGCACCAAGATGTGTGTGTCTAGGTATTTCCAGTACCAGGTATCCAGGTGGTCCCTCCAGAATTCCTTGCAGCAGGAGGACAAGAGATGCTGTCTGCTGAGTCCTTATCGTCTCCTGTTTTCTTTCTAGGTTGACAACCATGGGCTGGTTTTGGGTCAGCCTTTTCTTTAACCTTTAGGGGCTGATAGCTTTTGTGCCTCTAGCCTGTCCCATCTCTGTGAGTTGTCAAGATTTACTCCCTGTCCTTTGTCTCCTGACTTAGATGTCCTTAGAAACTGTGTATAGAAGTGCTGGTACCTGGATGACCTGCCAGTCTAGATGACACTCATCACCTAGAGAAGAAGCTCTCTTCTGCTTTTCTTAACTTCTGATGCTTCCCTATCCAGATATTCCCATTCATACTCATCTTCCCTTTTCCATGACTGTTCTGCATGCATTACTGTATTCATACAAGGCCTGTGTAGCTACGTTGTCCATACATGTCCATTTGTCAATCCAAAGTTAGGAGCTGTTAGCCAAATACAAATGAATTTGAAAATGGAGCAGGTGTTGTAAAGGCTGTTGCTGTACTAAAGGTGTTAGAAATGCATCTTTGCTCTCATGTCTTGGCGAGGATCCCTGTTATGTCCCATTAAGATGTCTCTGATGTAAAGATGAACATACCATTCATTTCTCTCTGTACCCTTCCCCGGGGAAGGGAACTTGAACACAGAGGTTAGGACAAAATGGAGTGAGTTCTAGCCAGGTGTGTTGTCTCGATAGTGGTATGAGATCCACCATGATGCAGTTTAGCTGTACTGAACAGGAATTAGTTGCATGAAAAGGACGGAAAATATTCAGGCAAGAGATACCAAAACTAGTCCTCCCAAAGGAGGAAAACACCAGCAGTATTTGTCAAGTGTATATTTGGTTTATCAGTAAGTACTGTGGCATTCATTTGATGTTCACATGTGTATATTAGTTGGGTAGTCAATGCCATTTCAGCTTATTGTCACACCTGGTATTTTTTTGCTGGTAGACAGAGGTCAGGGTAGGGGACTAGATTAGTGGTGCCAGGTGGTGCCAGTGTCCCTGCTCAGAGAACAAAGAACAGGCATTCATACAAACCCAGGCTTCATTAATTCTGCAGCCTACATACAATGTATTTAATTTTTAAAATTGTCCTATTACATTAATCAATCTACAATTCAAATAGGTCTCAGGTATGCATTTTTTTGTGAAAATATGAATGTTTTATGTTATCTGAAATACCTTCTGTAGCTAAAGTTCATGAATGTTCTACTTGTAAAAGACTGGCTGCTAAATTAAAGTATTTTATTAATAAATTAAAAATATTTTAAGGTCACTTTCTGAGTGTTCTAAAGCATTCTTTTCATTTTCAGGTTTCAGAAAACCTTTGGATACCATTAGCAATTTTTATGAAATGTGTGCAAAGTGTTCTGTTTAAAAATACAAAATTATAAAAAAATACCTTGGGAAGCTATGCAAGAGCTGACCTCTTGTGCTTCCATTCCCTGTGTTCCTATAAAGCTCCTGTGCTTCAAGGACAGGAGATTATGCATGGTAGCACATCATAGTTAGCTGCGGTTTACATGACATTTGTTTGAAATGTTGCCTGGAAACTGTCATACTTCAAACTAGTCTTGAGCTGAGGGATCAGGTCTGGTTCTTCTGCCACCAAAACAGTAATGAGAGAAGCAGTGCCTGTTTACAGCTAGAAGTAGCTATTGCTGAAGAAAAGAAGAATACAGCCCCAGAAAGCTATTAAGGCATATTTTATTTCTATGGAAGATGCTTCTCCAGCAGTGTAATTTTTAAAACCCTCGGCTTATGGTATGTTTGTTTTGATGTTGTATTTCTGAGCTGATGGGTGCCCAATTCTGCTTCTGAAGAGCATTGGTAAGCTCTAAAATTGAAACACTCGCAAGTACACTGAGACTTACACAAAATAACTCTCTTCCCACAAATTGTTGCTGCCTGCCTGTCTAAAACAGCTCAGTCAATTTACTTAGCAGGTAGACAGAAAAAAGAGGCATGTAACCAATATGCAGTTTTTAAGGTTACTTCAGAGAGAGTTTCTTCTTTTGTTGCAGGTTGCAACAGCAAATCTTGCATGGGCTTCAGTAGCAATACATCAAGTACAAGTAAGTGTGAGTGGTTTTTCATTTTTTCATTGTGTGACTTGTCTTCCTGAACTTGTTTAGTAGGAGCATGGATTTTAAGGGGAGGTCACTGCTAAAGCATTGAAGCGCCTTTCTTGAACCTGGAAAAATATGCTAACATTTTTGGCGTTCATAGAACTAGTTTTCCTCACTTGCAATCATGGTTCAAATAACAAACAATATTTGTACTAAAGGACTGAAATTTGAACAATGTAGATAAATAATGATTAAAGTGGATTTATCATAACAACTTTGAAGGGTTATTTTTTTTTTTTTTTTCTTGTGGAAAGGCAACTTCTATGCTAACTGGTTGCTTTCCTCCTGCTTTGGTATTCAGTTTGAAATTATGAGGTGTTGCTAGCAAAGCCTATTTTAAGCCATCCTCTCTAGCTGCTTCATGGTCCTGTAACTACTGCCACTAAGGATGCCTCATGCTGTCCCTAGCTGGGTGCCTAATGGAGCTTCACACAGTGTCAAGCTGCTCTAGCAAACCCCAGCAGCTTTGCTAATAGGCTTTGTTACTTCAGCTAGCAGAAGATGGTGACACTGAAACTAAACATATTCTGTCAACTCAGAGAAGATGCTAAAATAGATTCTTCTGTCAACTTCCAGGGGGAAATTCATGACATTATTTTTTTCAAGGTGTCTTTCATACACTTGTCAGAAGATGCACAGAAAGCTTCCTGCTTTTCTCTTCTAGGCTCTAATATTTGCTGCTTCGGTGCTGGAAGTCACTGACTTTGGGGTGGGCATTCACATCTAGGAAGAATTAGCTGGCACAGAATATTGTACACTAGTAGAATTGCAATTGCATGCAGTTGTAGCTTCACCTGTGTAAGAATTACTCTCCTTAACTGAGAAGTCTTTCACATCTAACAGAACACAACATGTAAAGTTAAGTTCAAGCTTGCCCATTGATCATTTTTATTTCTCTTCCTTCTACTAAGCAGAAGGCTTGTTCTTCCCAAGTTTTTTTGCATGAGAAGAATGCAAGGGTTTTGATCTGGCATTTTGTATCTGCATTGCACAGATGAAAGATATCACTAGTTCGAAGTGATATTTTTGTGAGTGTAAAATGTGTTAGCAGTAGAGGCTTGTTTTCTTTTTTTGGCCTCAGTGCTTGCTCTAGTAATATACAGATGTACAATTGTGCTTCAGATACAGAGTATGCGAATAGGTGAAGTAAAAATACGGTTGAAGGCTTTGCTTCATCTAACATTTTGCTTCTAAAAAGAAGTACGCATACTATTTTTTGTATTCATATTCATGCTGATTTCTCCCAAAGTTGAACATGTATCATCTGCTGCTTAGCTTAGTTAAACTTGCCTGATGTCAGTCTACAGTTGTGTCTATATGCTACTTTACAGCCTGGAAAAAAGTGGCAAAAGTGTGGTAAGGGAGAAGGGAAACAAAATATTTGACATTCTCAGAAGATCTGAGGGTCTGGATAAGGAAATGTTCATTCCATAACCACATTCAGTGACAGCCTTTGAGACAGCATGAACAAATGTAACAATCAACAGCTTTCAGTGAGTCTTAGGAAAGATTTTACTTGTGTTTCACAGTTTTAACTCAGCAGCTAGATAGCTAAGATTGAAACCCAGCACACAAATTCAGCTTTTAATTTTATACAGTGCTGCAGCATATATATATATATATCTCTATATATATATGTATACACACACACACACACACACACGTACTGGTATCTTTTTCGTACAAATTAAAGGGATGGGACTTCAGTTTCCCTCTGACATCAGTGCTCTGGAGCAAATCGTTCTGTGATCTGTGCTTCCAGGTGTGTCGGGGCCTTGCCAAGCAGACTGAACTGAATGACTTCTTGCTTGATGTATCAAAGTAAGTGTGATTTGCAAGATAATCTCATGAGTTTTTGATGAGCTTTTCTAGCGTGGCTCTTCCAATCTACCTGTGTTCACTCAATAGCAGTAGTGGGAGCTACTCACTGTAGCTCACAAGCAGGTGCAAAGGCACACTTCAGCACAGGGACAAGAACAAGTGATATGGATGGCAGTGGGATATACCTTTCAAATTTTTTTGTGGTGGTGGTGCAGAAGAAAATGTGACATTCATTTATACCTTACATAATGTCTTTATTCTTGTGGTCTTTTGCATGGTTTTTTTTTTTTTTTCCTTTTTTTTCCACCTCTTCTGTCAGAGCTGAATGTGGCCATCTTTTGAGAAATGACAAATAGGCTTGGTGTCTCATGGCAATTTTAGAAGGCTTGAAAGGACTTTACAGAAAGTTAGTTAGTGTGCTTCAGCTTTCCCTATTCTCCCCCCATCAGTTTTTTGGACATCCATGCATGTATGCATAAATATAGGGACTTCAGAGTTAAATCCTCGAAGAATCAGGGCTGCCACATGATTGTTCTTCCCCTGCATTTTCTGAAGGCCCTGTTTTAATTTTCAAAGACTTTTACTGCATGTAATATGTTTGCTTTTAATTTCCTGTCACTATAAGGCCAGAAAAGCACAGAAAGAGTGCGAAAGCTTGAGCTTACACTTGCAAAATCAGTTTAGTGTCTTAGATGATCCGCTGTTCCTTCATCTCTTTTTGTTTGTCATTGCTATTGGGATCTTTAAATAGCAAAGATAACCAATAAATTAAAAGATAAACCAGGGCTGTACTTTTGGTAAATCAGTCTGGGGTGCTTAACAGTGTTTTATGAAGCTAGTTGGTAGAAGAATTCCAAAGTGCATCACAAAGTACTGATGATACTGTGGAAAAATGAGATGTCTTGGATTTTTGCTACAAACACTTCTGTGGGTCTTGATGAACAATTCTCAAACTGATGAGATTAGAGGATGTCCAAGATTCCTATGCCATTGCTCAGGAATGTAGGCAGCCAAGTTGACCCAGCTGGAATGGGGAGTAATAAACCACAGGGAGGAGTCTGCCCCTTCCGAGGAGGGCAAGCTGGTTGTATCCAGATGTTTTTCCTAGCTTTTTTCCTCAGGATGACCTTTTTTTAATTTCAGCATAATTCAGAGCATGCCTCCCAAAGGGCACTCTCATCAAGTCTTGTATGATTATGTTCCTTTCCAGAGTGCTTTTATGTTGCTAACATCCATAGTGAACTAGTTTACCAAAAAACTATATTAATCTACCCAGATTTATGGACTGGAAATTTATTCTTGGACTGGCATAGTACTGAGGTTGTTTTAAAGAACTTCATAATTGTTTTAAATTTTTAAGATAAAAATGACAATAAATACTGAAAATATTTATTATGCCTTTCTATAAAAAAATAATTCTCATGCAGTATTATTAATTGCTAGAGTTTTTTAGTTTCAACAAAAAAAGAAAGCCTGTGTTTTAAAGGACAAAACTGGGATATCATTTAATAATATCTTTATGAACTTTATGTAGGCAAAGACTTGTATCAGCAAGAAAATAATGAGTTTCCTCTTAGAAGTGGTCTGTACCTTTGCTAACATGGAAGGAGAATTTCCTATTCAGTGAGGAAATTGTTAGTGTGCACTGTCACCGGGACGTGTTCTGTAACATTTTAGAAAGGGCAGAGTATGCAGTGCTCCACCTCTTCGTGTCCCTGACAGTGTAAGACTGGTGTATTATGTATCTCCTTTCCACCAAACAGAACTGAGCTCTGTGTATATTCAAGGCCACGGGACAATGCCTTTTGTCTGCTGGGAACATTGTAATCCGAGGGTTATTAGAACTCGGCATGTGGAAGATTTAGACTTTTACTAATAAGTTTGACCTTTATCTTTCAATGTTCTTGACTGTCCTTGAACAGTTACCATTTTGCTGTGAAACTGAGATTATTTTTTATTTTTTAAGTTACAAGATCATTCCCTTTCTTCGACTTCAACTGGTGTTGATAGAGAAGACCCATTAAGAGTTTCTTAAATAGTTGCCTTTTAACTAGTGTTAAGGGCTGGATAATATGATGTGGGTTTAGCTGCACTACATAGTTTTATTCAGTTTCCTTTGCATAATATGGGTAAACCTAATGAGATACTTTGATATTTTGAAAGAAATTGATTTTTTTTTGGTATTCTACTACTTTTATTTTCCTTTTTACTTCTGCTTTTAAAATTTTCAGTGTGTTAGAGATGCCAAAGCATTTTGATGTATTCTTGGTGTTGCTCAGCAGGAACCTATTCAGTTCACAGCAGGCAATATTTGGTAGTCTTTTTCTACTGAGAAAATTCTATGTATAATGAAGAATATTCTCAATTCTGTAGAATAACGATTTAAGGGAACAGAACTAGGACCATTTCTTAATTCTGTTGTGCTGTAGCAAGCCACTCAGTGATTTTCAAGGTGCAGTGGTTTGTCCTCACCTTTTCTGGCTCTATGTTAAGCCGTAGTGAAACAAGAGCCCCTGACACCCATTTGGGAAGTGTTTCACTAAATGCCAATGTTTACTGACTTCTCTTTCTCTGCAGAACGTATTTTGATAATATTGTTGCAATAGATTCTCTACTTGAACATATAATGGTAAGTTGTCTTTCTAACTTCTAAGTTTATTAGTTGTAGTTATTAAAGCCCTTCATTCTCCTTCCGCTGAAGACATTATGCCATTGAAATATATGAGCTGTTTGTAGTGAGCACATGGTACAAACAGTGTAAACATATCTATACGGAAAAGGTGGCAAAGGACAGCTTGATTTTTCATGGTTGGAACAACTTCCATTCACAGCTTTCGTAAGGAATGAAACATGACTGTCTCTGAACTAAATAGTTACAATTGTGTTTCAGAGAAAGTTTGAAAGGTGTAACAGAAAGGCTCCTGGTTTTCTTTTTACTTCAGCGTGTTGTATTGATTCCTTCTTCCTAAATTCAAATTGCTACATGCTGCAAAACACTGCTGAAGTTACTGTCTGTAGGAAGGGCTAGAGATCAAACATTACTCCTAGGGTATTTTTTCCAGTTGCCGAATGATATGTCTAAAACATTGCAAAACTACACCCATAACTAGAGCGACAGTCAGTGAATGTTTTATAGAAACCACTAAAGCCAAGTGGTTAGTTCTTCCCATCGAAATAACTAATTAGTGAATTAAAGTACTGTTCAGAAGCAGTTTACAAGTTTCTAAATCAATTTTGAATTCAGAATTATTTCCTGAATAGTGTTAACAAATGAGCATGGACTAGTTGTTTATAACATGTTTTGAGTGTTTGATATGTGAATTACGCTTTTTAGCTTTATGCACGTTGATGGCATTCTGCAGTTCTTTTTCCTAAGTGTAAACCTGAATCAGGTCTGTGATACCATTGTTTAAAATCTGCACATTCAAAAAATTTCTTTCCAACAATACTCTGATACATGCCCCAGTCTTCACAGTGATATTCTTAGCTAGACTATTCAAAGACAGTGAGGTTAGAATGCAAACAACATTAAAGTGGTTTTATTTAGAAACGTGAATTAGTAATGGAAAATATTCTGCCATGTTTGTGTTATTCTAGTTAGTACACAGTCAAGAATTCTGCACATAGGACACATTTCTGAACATTGACTTTTCCAATTTAAATGAACTGCTTAAAAATAGCTTAACATTTAAAAGAACTGTATAACATAACATATGGCATTGAGAACAAATATTGATATTCTTCCCTGTTCTTCCCTGTGAATAGAGATCTGGTGGAAAACACAATTGGCAGTAAAATATGCTTACTCTTTCATCATCTTTTCCAACATTTGGCTGCATCATGATTCTGTATTTTAACCTATGTGATGTTCCATACTCAGCTTCCTTTTAAGCTGTAGCTGTTCTCTCTTTCTTGAGCCAATTAACTGAATTATGTGTTTGTACATTTATTGCCATTTTATGGGAGTGTGGTTTTATCATTATGTGGCTTATTCTGTGTCTCAGTGTGATAAAAGACCAGAGCTCAGTTTCACCTCACTACTTCACCCTTTGGTGATTGCACTTATGGCTTGATTTGTTCCTGCAGTACCAAAGAAAAAAATATGGGTGTTTCTTTCCATTCTTTTCATTTTTATTTTCATCAAAATCTCTCAGCAAAGCTAGTGGTATAAGGGTGTTCTTGAATGCAAATGCAAAGAAGGGAAGTAAAAGTTCCAGTTGCCTTACAAATTTTCTTGCCAATATGCTTGAGTAGTTACAAGCAGCTTATGCAAAATGTAGTCCTTGGCTTCCCTCTTGACAGTGCAGAACATGCTTTTTGTACTGATATTCCTCTTCAACCACTGGTCAGGATTTGAGCAAGAGATTTAGAGAAGTAAAACTCTCTCATCCCAGTAACTATTTCTCAATTAGTACTGTTTAAGTAATAATTTTTGAAAAACATGAGTCGTGACCAAGGTAAGTTCTTGAGTCATATGCATTAAACCACAAAAGATTAATTGTATAAAATCAACACTGTGCTGTTGGTTTTATAAAGATATCTGATACAGTATCTGAATAGAAGCATTTACTAGACTCCTTGTCCTTTTGGCATTTTCTTTTGAGCAAATGAATAAGCAGTCCAAGTGGTTGAGATCTTTAAATTTCTTAATGCTCTAAGGGGGAAAATTTGCACAAATCTTACCTCTTAGATTGCAGTCTCCCTGACTTTCTACTGCTCTGATGGAATAAATGGAGTAGAAGACAACAGAATCTTCTCGGACACAGATTCTGTCTGTATGGGAGGGCCCTCCATGTTTTGGAGTTGGGCTGGATGGTACCTGTGTAGTTCCCCTCATATGACATAGAACTAGAGTCTCTCAGCTAATGATTTTTCATCTCATATGTTTTTTTTCTGCCAAGGTCCAACATTTGTCCATCTGCATTAGTAAGAAACAAAATACTTTATGGCTTTGTTTTTATTTTTTTAAGACAAGAGAGAAGGGGTGGGGGAGATCATTCATGTGGAAGTCTTGTGAATCCTTAAGACATGCCAACTGCATGCATTGCACACCAAGATTTTGTCAGCCTCTTGCTGTAGCTGAATGACTAGGTAGGTATTATATATAAATTGGAGAAAGATCCACCTCAGATCATACTCTACCATGCAGTTACTGTATTTTCTGAGCAGATAAGAAACATAGGAGACCTACCTGAATTGGATAGAGCAGGTTCTTGTGCCTGCATATTGGCATCTTACGTTAGCACAGTGATTGATGTTTGATTTTTGTCTCACTCTTTCCTCTTGTTCTCAGAAAGATTATTGTATGTCTGAGAAATTCCTCAGTAAAGAGCTGCTGTGTTCCCAGGACAAGATTCTGTTCTGACAGTCAGTGCTTCTGGGAGATTTTTTTTGCTAAGATAAAACTGGTTGGTTCAAAGTAAGATAGAGACCATGCAAGTCTGTTCCTGTACTGTGGTACTTCCTTGGCTGTGGCTGGAACTTTTGGGCTTTGGTTAGTTCATGCAGGATTTCTAAGCCTCTCTTCTTGTGCAAGTACTGTCCCTGACATTGGGAGGGTGCAGCCATTTCCTATCCCTCTGCACAGGGCAATCCATAATGATACCTCTAATGACAGAATCACGGAGTCACAGAATATTTCTGACTTGGAAGGGACCCACAAGGATCATTTGTTCTTTGTTAGGTATTACAGGAACACCTAGCTTTTTTAGAAGCAAAGACTACCCTCTCTGTTTTGTCTGTCTTTGCTGGATATTAAATACCAATATATTTGCATTGGAGATGAAGGCAAAAAACCAAAATTATTCTTAGGTCTTGCTCTAACTTATTTATTTAGAATCAAGTAAAGATGAATAGCATCTAAACATAGAGGGAGGAAAGGTACCATTTTGAAAAGCCTTGAAAAACAATTGAATAGGAAAGCCTATTTTCTTTTAGGAAACTTTCAAGTCTCTGAAGATATTCCTTTATTTCTCGAAGTGAACACTCTAATTTACAAAAAAAAATATTGAATTTGAGATTTTACTTTTGAATTGTATCCTAAAAGATTGCTCCTTCAAACTGATTTCCATACTGGATGGCTTCTCAAAAGTTTTATCGTACAGGGATGTATGTTTTTATCAGGTAAATGACTGGAGATAATCCAACTCATGACCATTAACTCTAGTTTTGTTTTTTGTCTGTAGATATATGCAAAAAACCTGGTGAATGCAGATAGGTGTGCACTCTTCCAGGTTGACCACAAAAATAAGGAGCTGTATTCAGACCTTTTTGATATTGGAGAAGAAAATGATGGAAAACCTGTCTTCAAGAAGACCAAAGAAATAAGGTAAGAGTAGCTAACAGAAGAGTGCAGTTTCATTATAACTATGGATGTGCAGGCATTTTATTACCCAGTTTCTGTGCCTATCTGCAGGTACCCTGACAATACTTGTCATACTGTGATATCATTCCCACCAGGACCCGCCTCCAGAAGGTAGTACTTCTGGGAATGACATTGCAGTGCCATCGAAACAGCGTCTCTGAAGCTATAACGTCACTCCTGGAAATGCCGTCTTCCGGAGGCGGTCCTTTTGGAAATCATGTTGGGAAAAAAACAGAGGTGTTCTGAGGTAGGTAAAGGTGCAGGTAATAGTGCACCTAATCCATAGTCTGCCAGTTTGGGACTTTTTTTCCCAAGAGGGTTCCCAAGAGGAATTAAAATTTGTGCGACTCAAGCACATCCAAAGCAAGGAAATCACAATTTGTACTTCCTATGGATGGATTAGGCAAATGTAGAATTGAGTATGGATTGGTCATTGGTTTTGAAGATTTCAAGTTCAGTAATTTAATTTTACTTTTCTCGTGTGAATTTAGGTTTTCAAACTTTTAATTAATTGTGATACTGAACAATGCTTAAAGTGGTGAATTTGAAAATATATATTGTTTGGTAATGACTACACAGGCTTCTCTGACTAAAATTTATGTGTGTTTCTGCTTCATGTCACAGGTACCTAATTTTTGCACTTATGCACTTTTTTTAATGAAAGAGGCTAAACAACAAAGTAAATACAGTGTTTTTCACTTTTCAAAAATTATGAATCCCTAATAGATCCAGAGTAAGATTTTCAAAGGCGCACAGGTTTCAGATTTTCAGCTTCTTAAAAGAAAGAAGTGTATGACTAAATATTCTGTACTAAAATTTTCCTAAAATATTCAGCATTGATTTTTATCAGAACTTTTTCATTTCCTCCTTATACTTTTAAAGTTCTAGGCCAATATGAGATGTGATTCATGTCTTTGCTAAGACTCCTTTAGACAAACTTACTCCCACTTACCATTGTGTGAGTGAGAATGGAAGGAGTCAAAATTGGTGCAATTTACGTACTGACAAGCAAGGAGGTGGTGTAAATTAAAGAAGCTGGCCTGCTTTAACATGCACTTTCATACTCCTTCTTGATAATTGTTTTTCTTGCTTATATCTTTCTGTCTTTTCTGTATGTTATTGAAATGTTGATTCTAAGTGCAAGGGTGTGAGCCATTTCACAGGTACTGTATACTGAAAGTGAAGTGCAACTTAAATATCTGTAAGAAAGTGATACTGAATGAGTCATCAGGAAGGAGTTTTAAGTTGGTGTGATGTACCTATCATAAGAAGCAACAGAAAAATCTAACTCAAAGCCAGGTGTGCAGGATGAAGTCCTGACAGCTTTATCACTAACTTCAATACCAGGCATCAGGGTACTATCAGGGTACATTTAGACTTCAAAGCATTCCACATATGATTCTTTCTATGTGGTTTTCTCCATAAGTTATCTTCTGCTTGTATGTCATAACTACTTTATGTCAAAATACTGAACATTATTTACTCACAAGACAGACACATGGATTTTTCTGATACAATTTAGGAATATATTTGTTGTGTTTAACTTCCTTGTGGTGAATAAGGGATGCAGTTAGTACCATGGCATTGTTTGATTGTCATGAAACAAGCTAGTCATTCCAAAGTCTACATGGTAAATGCATATAATGTTTAGCTATGAATTTTTCACTGGTCTTTTTCCAAAATTTTGTTACCAAATACACACACACACACACACCACCCAAAGAAACAAGTTCCATTTTGCCTTTGCTGTGTCTAAAGAAACAATAAATGTCATAATAATATCAATATCTTTTAACTGTAAACACAAGTCTCAGGTTCTATATAAATGTTATATTTGTTAGGGATAACCCCCTGGGTTATTGAAGATTTTGAGTTTTTGTCACTAAAATGGTCATGTTATGGCATGTTTTGTATTAAACTATGTAGCTATATAAAATGTTTTCAGAAAGTATCTGTTAGGATGTGCTTTTTTATTTTATTATATACTACTGGTTGTTGTAAGATTTTTCTCCTCAAAGCAAGAAAATGATGCTGGTTGGGAACACCCATTGCTGTGCCCAAGACAGACTCCACTGGAAAAATGTGTTTTCCGTATTTTGGCTGATACACATTTTTATTTTCTCCAGATTTTCTATAGAAAAAGGAATAGCTGGTCAAGTGGCACGAACAGGAGAAGTCCTTAACATCCCTGATGCCTATGCAGACCCACGCTTTAACAGGTAGGATGTTGTTCATTGGAAGGGAAGATAGCTCATCAAACCTTTTACATAAAATTACTACTTAAATGTCATATTCAGACGCATTGGTGGAGGCAAATTACAGATATTTATTTAAATGCTTCAGCCATCAGAGATACTTTTAAGATACAAGTAAAAAGTATTATTTTTATCAAATATTAATATTATGCAGAAAAATTTAGTTAGATTGTTACCGATTTTCATTATTAGTCTCCCTGCAATCTCATTAGTTTCAGGGTAGAAAAAACAGCTCACTAACAAATAGCATGCCTAAGAATACCTGAATGTTCTTTAACTCTGTGTTTTAGGCAATATTGATTCTTTCTGCAAATGGAGATTAAAGGATTAAAAAGTTCCTTCCAAGTATGACACAGTAGATAGAAATATTTGAGGGTTTTGAAGGTGAACTTCTTTTAGGTACTGATTAGGTCTCCTTTAGAATGATTCAGTATAGGGTACATCAACATTTGTGAGAATCAAGGAATAGATACCGACTGATATTAACTCTTTTCTCTTTTTTCTTTCTCCTTTATGGCTCTCCAGAGAAGTAGACCTCTACACAGGCTACACAACCAGAAATATCCTGTGCATGCCTATTGTCAGCCGAGGAAGTGTAATAGGTGTTGTGCAGATGGTGAACAAAATAAGTGGAAGTGCCTTCTCTAAAACTGATGAGAACAACTTTAAAATGTTTGCAGTCTTTTGTGCTTTAGCCTTACACTGTGCTAATGTAAGTTTTATTTACAATTTTGTAAGTTATAATGAGAATACTTAAGTATCTTGATGTTAGAGATTATTAAAATTATTCGTAAGTCTGTTTCATTGAACTAACATTGAATTCCTTGGTGAATAATTCTATTTTAAGAGGATGATAGGGATTTCATTTGAAATAACCATATTCTGGATATATCTATTTTGTGTAGCTTATAAATTTAACTGGGGAATGGAGATGCTATATATTCTCTCAATTCCATATGCTTAATACTCAAAGATCAATTTTTACACTTATATGCTGTGGTATATACTTATAATTATCCATGCTTCTGGATAGGAGTGGATAGCTATTTTTGTCCTCAAACCCTTTATCATCTCAAAATTTACTATTCCTGTAGGAAACATCAGCAATGTAATGATCATTACTATATAAGTAAAAAAAGGCAATAAATTCAATAAAAATACAATGCAGAAGAATTGTGTTATATTCATGGTAGGTGAGATACAATCCAATGCCAGTTAAGCCTGGTGATTTAAGTTAAGTAATTTTACCAGTATCGTGCTGTTGGTACAGTGGGGCAGCAAATTTTATTACCAGTTACTTCAAGTTGTTTCACATGGGTCAAGGCAGGTAGAATGGCCTGCATATAAATTACACTTGGGACTATGCACACTCAGTTGTGTGTGAGTTCACTCTTTTTAGATGGCGAGGATTGTTTTGCTAGTACTCTGTTATGTCCTCGCTTGTTTGCAAACCATTCCATGTCTGCAATAACTGTCTGAACATTAACTGTACTTATTTTTCATACTGAATAGTAAAGTAGGTATGATAAACATCACACATACTTTTTACTGTGCGTAGATAGCGGTAATTTTTACCAAGTAATAGAATTCATACAGTGGCAGAAAATATGAATTGTGCCCTGTTACAGGTTTTCTGTGTGTTAGAATTTTGCAAGGGACTTAGCTCTTTTTCTGACTCCTGAACTTTGATTCTTTTCCTTGGGAGAGCTCATATGCAGTGAAAAGTCAGCTGAGCCTTAGATATTTACCTGAGTGAGTAGATCAGAATAATGTGATAGAAGGCCTAGTTTTCCAGAAGTACTGAATTCAATGTAATCTTGCTTTTCTAATGTGTGAAGTTGTGCAGCCAAAAGCACTATCATTTTTGCAGATGTGTATTTTAATAATCAGTGCTTGAATACGGGAAATAATTTTTTTTTGTTTATTGCAATTCCACATTCATGCATGACTTCTCTTTCTCAGATGTACCACAGAATTCGTCATTCAGAGTGTATTTACCGTGTAACGATGGAGAAGCTATCCTACCATAGTGTTTGTACAGCAGAAGAGTGGCAAAACCTCATGCACTGTACACTGCCTCCACATATTTATAAAGAAATTGAGCTGTAAGTATTTTTCTAATGTAGCAGCAGTTGTATATAGCCTGTTTTCCTATTTTTTTTTTTCCAATTTGTAGTGGAGTTTTTTGTAGGAAGCACTTTTATTATTGAACTACTGCCATATCATGGGGGTTTTATTTCTGGCTTTCATATATTTAGTTATACTTAAGGACCCATGAACAAAATTAATCTATCAAAGATATAAAATTACACGCACTCAGAATTTTTCCACAAGCATGGGTAAATACAGTAGCTGCTTTAAGCATTAGTTTTTACCTAGGATTTGTAGAGATGAGCTTTCATTCTGATAGTCCCAAGTCACCGACAGCTCAGAGCCAGAGAGGAAGCCGAGCTTGGAACATCAGTACTTAAGACCAAATGTGTGATCTCATCCCCTTGGATATGTTTTAGAATTAAACATATACATCCCAGCTAGTTCCTGGGATTTTCTGGGTTGTGTGTGTTTTTTAGATTTGGTTTTGGGGTGTTTGTGTAGGGGGCGTTTGGTTTTTTTGTGAGTTTCGAATATGCATATGTCTGTGTGTTGTGCATCTGCTTGTGCTTATTGAAGGAGGGGAAAATGATAACCCAGGGTTACAAATTCCAGGTGCTAGAGTATAGAGTTGCAGCCTAAATTTGGAGAAGGACTTCCCATCCAGCCTTTTAGGCTTTCTCTGACATAATTTAGTTATTTTCAGATGCTGTATGCTGAAGATGTACCTCTATGTCTATTTTAATGGCCAGTCCCCACTCAACGCTAACAGTGGGAGTCATCACATTTTTAAGTCACTCTTTTAGGTCCAGGACAATAAATTCTACTCTAGTAACCAGGTGCCTAAAGTCACCTATTGAGTCACAAAATCACAAAATCTAAGTTGTCTTTTTAAACCTCATCTCCAGAGCTCGCTCACTTCTGTTCGGCACTGAGCATTGTAGCTGTGAGTGATGTGAAAGCCTGTGCTTAACAGGCACTGCTTATAGTTAAAGTTCATTACATGCTGAAGTGATTTGCTTGAATGCCAGAGCATTAACAGCTTGCAGGATTACACCCTAATAGAAGCTTATTCTTTGCAATACAATTTCTTGTGCTTTGTAAGGTGATATTATATAACCCACCTCCTCAGCAAAAATGAGTTTTACTTGCAAAGATGACAGGTTTCATTCTAAATTATATTAGCATCCTTTAGTTCAAGCAGTCAGAATACATTTAACCATTTTCCAAGCAATTCAGCTGCCTTCAGTCCTCTCACAGCTGCTGTGCTCTTCAGTGTGCCAAGCAGTTAGGTGGGTTCTGTGGAGAAGAAAGAGAAGACTTAGAGCACAGAAAGTGCAGGGAAAGGGTTAATTATTAACTGAAGGAAAAAGAGTTCTACTGTCCTGGGTCCCTAAAATTAGCCCTAAATATTGACATCAGGAGAGGGGAGAAGTCTTCAAGTAATGAAACATACAAAATATTGTATTAAATGTTTAATTTTTGAAGTTTCAGCTTGATTTCTATTGACCAATAAAACCGGATTTTTTCCTCTTATCAAAATTAGAGTGAGTCTCATGCAATATATGACAGAAATTATTGGAAAAAGATCCAGTAAATATATTATTACAGACACCATCTTTCCAATTCCTGGGAAGAAAGTCCAGAATATTTTAGGAATGCCTGTAAACCTCTCATTGTCCCTGAGAGGTTTTTTTGTCTATTACTTAATCAATGGATCCTTAAATAAAGATGTATGTTTCTGCTAAGTAAACAAAGCCAAAGGCTAACTGTTGGACTCGATCATAAGGGTCTTTTCCAACATAAATTACTAAATGATTGTATGAAATGATGAGTATAGTTCTATTTACCTTAGCAGAAATACATAACATTACTGAAAAACAGCCTGTAAATTCAGTTTTCTGTGTATATTCAGAAAGAAGTGAGTCTTGCTGGGTATACATTTCCTAGTCATTTTCACTTTTTTTTAGTAACAATGAAAAGTGCTTGTCTTTACTAAGCTGAAACTTTCTTCTTAGGTACCATTTTGATATCAGTCCCTATGAGGATGTCTGGCCTGCCATTTTTGTCTACATGGTCCACCAGTCCTGTGGGACAGCCTGGTATGAAGTACACGATTTCTTTCTTTAATTGTTAATTCTGTGTTTATTTATTAATAATTTTGGAGATAATTACTTTCTAATTCAAGGTCTGTGTTCTTTGATTTTTTTTATTATGTTCGGTCTGTACAGGACTGTAATAAACAGGCTGGATTTCTTGTCCCAGCTTCTTGGTTCTTAGTTAATAAAATCTGGGAACAGTCAGGTTAAAGAACTTGTGATATCATCCAAACAGTTGGCCTTCCAATAGACAGAAAAATTGTTTGGTTCTGAGATGAGGTTGCTTTTCAGACAGAAGATGGTAAAGACATAAAAAGCAGTCTTCCCAAAAAGGAGAGAAGGTGCATGAAAACTGATTTTTCAAATATATGGTTGCTGAAATTAATAATGTTTATGGTAAAAGTAAACCAAGATCAGATCTTATCTTGCTAAATTAATCAGTTATTTGCATAGCTGTGCATTAATTATGAAAGTGAATTGTTTTCAAATTAAATGCTCCATTTGCTGTCTTTTCTCTCAGTGTTCATTATCATTACTAAGATCAGTAGTCTCTTGGCTAAGTATGGCTCATGAAAGAAAGGAGCTGCTCCAAATTATGGAAAAAAATCTACAGATGGTCAATTGAAAGGGGAAGTACGTCCCTACAAAAGGGAGCAACATTCGGGAAATGTTTGCTGATGTTTGATTTTATCTTGCTAACTGAATGAATCTCCATGCCCTCAAAGTGTACAGTCAGACCAGAGGGTCTTTCTCTATCTTCCTCAGTGCTGCAGAGTGGGTGACTCTTATAGACAGTTCTCTACTGCTCAGTGTAGTTAGCTTGTTTCCATTTCAGACTGAGTGGCTGTGGATGCAGGAATGGGGGTCATATTTTCAGTCAGGTTCTGTTCTCTTCTCTCTCTGACTCCCAGTCTCTTCCTTTCAAAGTGTGGCTTTGATGAGAAAAAATTGATACCTTCTTGATGTTTTTCAAATGAGCCTCAGCTTTCACATATAAAATTAAGGAAACGAAAGTGAGCAAAATACTTGGAAGGGAGACTGTTGGAACAGGACTTGTATTTAATTTCTGGAAGAACAAAACTTTTCAAACTCTTGAAACAAAACCAAGAATTTTAAGACTAAAATTTGATTTTAGTATATTGAGGAGTAAGGTTGTGCCTTAAAGTATTTACCTATATAATGTGTAATTGTACTGTCCATGGAGGATTTCAGAGAAGAGTCTGTCATACTCACTACAATTTCTTTGCTCTTCTGAAGAAATAATATTTTACTTCTTTAATCAAGTATACAAAATACAGCAGTGGACGGAGTAATAGTATTCCACGTTGATGTGTCACAGATAATGATTTTCCCTTTAGCTATGACTATACTATCATGTAATAACCATTGAGTTGAGATTGGATGCAGGTGGAAGTGACTATTGTGATATTCCGAATTATGAATTATGTACTACTTTAAACAAGATTTCTGTCACTGTCTGACTTTCTAGAATTAATAAAGAAAGCTTAAAGTGTTTTGAAAGATAATATGCCTCTGGTTTTCCTAATGTCAGATTAAGGCTGAGAATAATAAATATGTTGCTCAGCATGCAACTGTAGAAATATGCATTTCTGCATGTTTCCATGTAGTAGATGTGTCTACATTTTTACACACAGGTCAGAGGCACTCAACTTTTTTTCTCACTGCACAGGTACTGCAAAACTAGAACATTAGTACCACTTTCCTGATATACCCAAGAAATTATTAAAACATGGAACTTAAAGTCAAGTCACAGCAACAAGGGGAAAAAAATGAGAATAAAGCAAAACTGCCTTTTTATGAGGGAAAAGGTCATTGATTTAGGACTTAACAAAATATTGTTTGGTGAGAAGTGAAGAAACCCCGAGATGTGAATTTCAGTTCTGTTCAGCTAAGCTGGGGGAAAAAAAAAAAAAAACAAACTAAAAGTATTGGAAAAATAAAATCTTCCTCTTTTCACAGTGTCAATATGGAACATCTCTATTTAAACAGGTTTATTTCTTCTATGTCCTTTTCTTAAAAAACCCTGAATTTTCTGTTTTGATCACAAATCATGTTTTTAAATTGTCCATTAGATGCAGAGTTGCACTATATTTCAAGTTGAATAAGCAATTGAAAGAAATCACTTCAAGTTCCTGGGAGCAGGGAAGGTCATGCAATTGTGTTGACTGAGCTGGGTAGCATGACTTATGTTTCTGAATTTAACAGATTAAACTAAGAGCATTGTCAGGTGTCCACGCTCCTCTGTCCTTGCAAACTTGAGTGACTCTCCATGTCATTCAATGAGTCATCCACAGTGAGAGTCAATCCTAGCAAGAAGGGTAAATCAAAGACCATCTTTTCTCCTCTGCTGGTTGTTTTCCCTGTTCTTATTTCTTGTCTCTAACCAAATGAATTTCTTCCTAGCTTTGAACTTGAAAAGCTGTGCCGATTTACTATGTCTGTAAAGAAGAATTACCGCCGCGTGCCCTACCACAACTGGAAGCATGCAGTCACCGTCGCACATTGCATGTATGCCATACTGCAGAACAACCAGGGGCTTTTCACTGATCTAGAGGTAGGTGACATGATGGTATCAGTTACCACACCTCATCAGAGCTATCAGCTGTTGTACAAGCACCTTTTCTGTGCTGGAGTTTTTTTGTCAGCTCGGGCAGAGCGTATGTAAAGGTCTTCATGGAGGAATGGATGTGAGTAAAGAGTCTGAGGGAGGAGGATTACTCACATTCCTAATCTTAGTCATGTTTTTCAGGACTGCCCCTTAAAAAGCAGTGGTAGATTTGCTATAAATCCATGTCTAAGTTTTGGGGTTCTCCCTGCCCACTTACAACCACAGTCTTTAATTATTTAACTTAACTGGCAGATCTGTTGTGAGGGAGGGAAACACCCTGGATCTTGAATCCTGTGAGGTCTGTGAGATCCTGAATAAGAGGACAAGGGTTGCAGAGACAGGTGACGTATGGAAGTAAAGGAGAAGAGCCAAACTTTAAACTGATCACTAAGTGGAAAAGATAAATAGTGTAATGGAAGGCTTAGAAGATTAATACACAGTATGGAAAACTGTCACTTGTTTTTCTTCTGAATTATGGTAGGTACAACTGGGAGTGCTGTCTGTTATTGATGTTACATGAAACTTCTGATTCGGAGAACCTATATTCAGTTGTGTATAACTGCCAAATATTATCCATTGGGGCTGTAATTTTCCAGGCTCTGTTAACTTCCTCAAGTTGATTAATTTGGGGAAATTTCAGGCACAATTGTTTGGCTCTTTAAAAGAGACATGCTAGTAGAAATCAAAGTTTTGTTCAGTGTAAAAGAGTAAAATGAAATTTGGTGATCTTTCATTTGAAAAGGTCTAGTTTACCCTCTGTAAAGCAGAGACTTGAAAATTGACACTGAAGTGTGAAAGTGGCATAAGCCAGGCATATGCTGAAATTTGGCCAAGCTATACAAGTTTGGGAAAAAAAAAAAATTGGTATTCCTTTAACAACAAAAATCTGTGGAGTGCAGACTTAGAGAATTTTTAAAGCTCTGATAACATTCAGTACTAACCAAGTAGTAAGCCCCATCTCTTTGGAGATGCAGAGTAAAAAAGAAAGGGAGAGTAAAAAAGACAGCTGTTAAGAGAGATGGAAACAGTATTTTTTCCCTGCAAACTCCAGCCAGCCTTCATCTGTTTGAGTGTCTTATCCCAGTCTATGTCCCAGCTGTTTTCAGCAGTCTCCTTTCTTGATACTGGAGATGAATCCAACAAGAATACAGGAAACTGCTGAATGAAAGTTTGGGGACCTAGGGGTGGGCTGACCTCAGGTGAGGGATACTGACACGAACCTCAGTAGATTTAGAGATGGGAAGAGAAGTATAAAACACTGTAAAGGAGACACTGATCTGGACACAAATAGATCCAGCAGTTTGCAGTGGTTAAAGAATTGGGATCCAAGGAGGGACAATAGGTCAAGAGCACTGTTATTAGGCATTTATAATCCTGAAGGACTGAGACAAGAATGACTGCCTGAGACATGGAGACTGGGACAAGCGTTTACTTCACGATTTCAAGTGATAGAGGTGTGTGTTGTGTTCCTAAGGGTTCCACTTCTGCTGAGGATCTGTGTGGACATGTGCTGCTGCATTACCTGGGGGTTTTTGTATGCTTTTGAAAAATACACTTCACAAGATGCCATATTGAAAAGACATCATTCAAAATAGACGTGAATGTCTCAAAATCAGAAATACAGTTAGTGTTGCTACAGCCTTATTTCTGCACATGGTGTATTTGTGATAATATTTTTAATTGTATCATTATTTGCTCTTTTTCCACAGAATCATGGGTTCTTAGTATAGTATCCAAGTTGGATGTTGCACACTTAATAGATGGTTAATCGATACGCTTTTTCTGCTTCATTTTATACCCTTATCCTTTTTTACTGAACACTTATCAGAACTAATTATAAGACAAAGCTATTAGGTCTCTGAAGACATTTTCGTGATACTTCCTGCCAACAGTGACAGAGTCATAAACATTAATGAATTTGTTTTCCAAACACATAAGCTATGTGAAGACCTTTTGAGAAAGAGATTTCAGGGACTCCATTTCTTCAGGATATGAAGGATTATCTATATAAAAACCTCAGTTACTGTCTTTATTTGTTTGCAATTGCCATTGTCCAGCATTTGTGGCTCACGTTAGTGAAAAAAAACTCAGCTAGGAGATTTGGTTAACATCTGTAGGAGTGTTGCAGAGGCAGGTCTGAGCATTGAACTTCAGTGCATCTGTCTTGGCCAGGAGATCATACATCTTGTATGTTTCTTCTCCCTCAATAACTGTGCTTTTTATTGTTTTAATAAACGTGGTAAGGATTCAGTGGATAACTGGACTGTTCAAAATGCAGATTACTTCTGAAGCAGAGTCCATCCAATAGTATGTTATTGTCCAACAATATTTTTTAAATGCATAATATAATTACAACTGGACCAAGAATTTTAATTCAGCATGTCCTTACTGTCATGTTTGTCTCCTTTTTAAGGGTATTTTCTACATGTGCTGTTTGAAGGCAGTGTTAGCGTAGTGCAACTTCTACAGTATTTTGGGTCGAGAGTGACATCTAGGGGCAGGAAATACATCTTGTTATTCATGCTTGTGTCAATTTTTTTGTAGCGAAAAGGTCTTTTAGTTGCATGCCTGTGTCATGACCTGGATCACAGAGGTTACAGCAACAGCTATCTTCAGAAATTTGATCACCCCTTAGCTGCTCTCTATTCCACATCAACAATGGAACAGCACCACTTCTCGCAGACTGTGTCCATCCTGCAGGTAGGATTATTAAAATTGTATGTTCTGTGCATTAGCGTTCAGTGGTGGAAATAAGAGTCACATCATTACCCAGTAGATTTTCTGAAGCATGCTCAGTTTGATTTCTCTATTATAGTACTCATTTAGAGTAGTGGAAGATTTATTACAGCAAGCTGGGTTTCACAATTAGCAAACCAAGGATTCAACAATAGTGCAAAACAGCTTTCTCAAAGTCTTGAAGTTATAAAAAATATTGTGCATTTGAAAGTCTTTACTTATGGCCTGCCTTTGAAGCTTTTAGCTTCTGGTTCTCTGGAAGTTTTTCCCCATGGCCACGTGGAATAGGAACTTTGAAAATAAAAAATCATTTTCTCAGTTACATGTATAGTTTTTGTCATAATGTATTTCAACAGAGTCTTCAAACATCCTGCAATTTTGAATATAAACTCAAGTACTGGCAAAACTTTATATGAGAAACTTGAAAACCTGCTGTAATAAATTCTGTGAACATTGAATGTGTGGCATGAAAGAGGAAGTGTTAATTTTTTATGCATGAAAATTGTAAACTTATTTCATTTCTTTGTTACTCAGCAATTTCAAATTAAAAAAAAAAAACTGAATAAAGTAATATTCTGTGAAAGATAGTTCCTAGGATGAGGTCATGTATCTTTAATGAAGAAAAAACTGCAAGAAAACATGCAGACACTTTGGGAAAATACAGGTGTGCTACACAGCCACACACATATTTTCTCATGAATGAAATTTTTTATAATTCTCAATTAGAAGAGTGAGAGCTCTCACCTGTGAAACCACTGCCAGTCCATACGTGTGCTCGCTAGTTTTAGTTTTCCGTGCACACTCAAGTTGCAGCCTTACCTGGCTACTGTGCTGCCACTAATTCATTGTTAACCTTTCTTTCTTTCTGGTTTTTCAGGGGAAGATATTTATTTTCTTAAATACGTAATCACCTTTTAGGAAAAATACATATTCTGTCTTGTATTCAGAAGCACATCTTGTGATTATGGTTTTAGGTATCATATACATTTAATCACAGAATGGAAGCTTTATCTCTGAATGCTCCTTCATGTAGGAGGGTGTAATTGAATCCTTCAGTGGTGGTATGGCATTAGATGTTTAGTGTTCATTCTTTGTGTTAATTTGTGCACAGTGAGCATGCTCCTCAGTCATTAACACTTCACTGTCCAAACCATTTTGCATTTTTTTCTGGCAGAAATGTTGTAATCGATGAAAATCCCATTTTCCAACAAGGCAGGGAACCCTTTTGCTTCCCTGCTACCTCCTAGATTTGCTGTCAGTGTGAGTGAGGAAAGGGGGGATAAGTGGCCGGGGCTGTAGAGTGTATTCAAGATACCAGCTGCTGAAGCACCCGGGCTGGTGGCAATTAGCAGCAAAGGCAGACTAGAGCAGCCTTTTGGACTTGCTGGCTTTTGTTTGGATCAAAAAGTCTTACTGAATTCCTGGACTAATGGAAAAAAAGCCAAACCAACCCACCAATCACTTTAGGGTTTATCTGAGTGAGTTTTAATTTTACGTTAGTAACCTGCAGTACTTTTAACTGCTTGAAACTTTAGAGCTGCTTTGCTCATCCGCGTGCAGTTCTAGTGTACACCATACTTAGGACACAGAGGATTCTATTCACTAGCTTTAGCTCAGCAGGGAAAGAACAAAATCTTAGGAGTTGTACTTCGCATGTACTACTCAAAAGCCCAAGTGACACACTCATAACAGGCAGCTTCTGTCAGCGCTTTACAGAATCAGTTCCTTTTGAGTAGTCTGAACAGAAGCTGTCACAGTGGTCTTTCTGAGAGTGCAGCTTCTAAAGCCCGAGAGTAGAATCCAGAATAATTTAAATATCAGGACAAATAGCCTGTTCCATGAATTAGACAGCAAGGTTGGAGAGTCAAGGGTCCCCAAAACCCTAAATCATGAGAACTAGTAGTAGTAATTTTTAGCTCCCAAAGTGCTGATGATGGGTTAAAATGTTCTGATTTTTTTTTTTTTTTAACATCATGTTTTGTGACTTAGAAATCTGTCAAATGAGCATTGAGACATAGATGGATTGTATTTTCTATTCATTATTCACAATAAATCTACTTGTCTAAGTAAAAGTACTGGAAAATGATGTTTACGTTCCGGATGGTGAGAGAAACCAAGCCTATTTGTACCACAGAGGATTTATTTTGAGCAAATTATGTAAATGCTTGACGAAAGTCAGGGAAACTTTTTGAGCTTCAGCCCAAATGCCAATTAAATGTCAAAACCCATCTGCATTTAATATATTTTAATAACATTTTTTCTTTCTGAATGCACACACCTCGACATGGCTAGCTCGTTCTTTTTTTTTTTTTTCTTGTCTGCTTCCCCTCAACAATAGGAAGGCTTTTGACAAGCTGTTTTCCAGATCTTAGAGACAGCAGATAGTCTTGACTTTTCAAAATGTGCTATAGTTTCATGAGTGATCACAGTGCATGGATATTGTCAGTTAAATGCGCAATAATACATAGTAAAAATTGAAAACTCATGGCAGTGGTGTGTTACCAGAGCCTCCGAAGTGGAAACCATTGTCTTTAGTTTCTGAGTAATCCAACTTAAGGTTGAACAAAGCAGCTTTTCCCCCTAAGTGTTCATATACATTAAAATAATTAACTTAATTTTTATATAGAAAATTGTGTCAGTAAATGCAGCAATTTCAGGCCCATTTCATTTGGAACACTAGGAAAACAAAATTATTTTGTATTTTTAACTTCAGTGTTTCTTTATCCATACTATATATTATATAGTATCAAAACTGTGCTTAAGTGAATCAGGTACTCAGTTTACCAACTTGACTGTGCAGACTCTGGATCAGAATTGAATCACAAGTTTCCAAGTTAGTACTGTCTGGAAATGCTGTGACTGTAGTGCTTTTAAATCAAAGAAAAAGATTTGAATCATCCTTCTCTAGTAATATCTTTAGGCTTCAGAAGGAGCAGTCCCAAAACCAAATTGGAGGCTTAGCCATAGTTTTTTTCACAACAGTGTTTAAAAGGAAAAATAAAAATGGGAATTTCAGGCTATTAACATTTGAATTTGCAACAAAACTTGTCATTGGGCTGTAAAACTGTTGTAACCTGTGTGGTGAAGTAAAGACTGAAATCATCTCAGAATTAGAGCTTGTGCTTTTTATTGGTTTTTTACTTTTTCATAGCTGGAAGGGCACAATGTCTTCTCCAATCTGAGCTCCAGCGAATATGAGCAAGTACTTGAGATCATCCGGAAAGCCATCATTGCCACAGACCTTGCCCTGTATTTTGGAAACAGAAAACAACTTGAAGAGCTGCATCAGACGGGAGCATTAAACCTTAAGAACCAAACACACAGGTAAAGCAGAAAACCAGAAGTAGATCCCAATGGCATTAGTCTAGAAAGAGAAACCTAATTTTTTAGAAAAGAATTATCTCTAAATGGTAATTTTCTTAGATATGTGATCTCTAAGACCATTCCACATATGTAACAGTAATTTCCATTGCTTTATATTTGCATTGACCCTTATGTGGCCAATGACTCCTCTGTCTTAACTTAGGGGAGGTGCACTTTGCCATTTATTGATTGATTATACTGTGTATTTCCTCTGGTATATTTGTCTGTTGGTACAGTTTTAATGATTGCTATCACACTGGCAGGCAAGTTAGCAAGCTCTATGCTTTTTCACATGGAATAAGCGTTGTTAACAAAGTTGCAGGTGTCCTTAAGGGCCATCTTAATTTCTCCATTGGGTGAAAATATGTGAATTGAAATTAAAATGCCAGTTTTCTTTATAAAACCTAGATTCACAAACTATAGATTTGGGCTATAAAATTGATTAAATAGGAATTTTTGTGTGTGTGTGCCTTATTCTAAGAATGATTTTAATACTAGTGATGTTGTTCAGTTACTCTGTGAACAGGTTTGTCAGTATATAGCACAGAGTCACGCTTTGGATTCTTGTTCTGTCAGGGTTTGAATTCATTCCAACAAAGCAATGACTGAGACACACTCAGAAGTAGTCTTTCCTTTCTTTTGGAGTGTGTTTTCTTCTCTCTTTAAAGAACAGAAAGAAATGCAGCAATGAGATATGCCATCTTTGTTTTTATAGACTTGTACTGTATTTTCAGAAAATTATGGAGGGGCATGTGAGTGTTTTAACAGGCAGGCATTCTGTGCCCTTGTTAATGTACATGATTGTGTAGAGGATGGTCAATGAACTCTGGTTGCAGACAATGTAGGGAATAAACAAGGAATACAGTATTTAGTCTGTGCCATGCCTTACCAATGAATCATAAACAAATGAGGAAGAAACAAGCTAGGTGGGAGAAAATTTATAGTGTACATACATTGCTGCTGATTAAACTGAGGAAGGGCAAATGAAAACTTAGCGGAGTGATCATTAATTCCTTACCAAACTTACAATTTAATGTTATTTTATTTTATTTTACTTTAGAGATAGAGTGATTGGACTGATGATGACAGCTTGTGATCTGTGTTCTGTAACAAAGTTGTGGCCAGTTACCAGACTGACAGCCAATGATATATATGCGGAGTTCTGGGCTGAGGTATGTGTGATTCAATTTTTTACTGTCCTTATAAATGGAAGCATCCAGGAAGGAAAAACCGAACCATGAGTATTTTTCAATCAATGTCTTGGTGTGGTTGTTTTAAAGAGAGTTCACTGGTTTATGCATGTGTTCGTTTCTTACTCTGAAGCTATTTAAATAGCTGAGTTAGCTATCTAATTTTCAGGCAATGTTTTTTCTCTCTGTTCAAGATAATGTAGAAAGTATGTCCTAACATAAAGTGACCAAGCAACAGAACATAGAAGTCACTAACTGTAGTCACTAAATCTAGTTAATTGTAGAAATGCAAAATATGAAACCAGCTTCCAGGTCAGCTACCTTGAAACATACTTATAAAGCTATAGTGTGAGTACAGAAAATGCTAAAGCAAATATGACAAACATAAAAGCTTTTCTGAGGCTTCTCTGTGAGCCAGCTCAACAACAGTGTCTCAGAGAGAGCTGGGTCTTCAATATATTGGAAGTTACATGACAGTTAAGGTGTATTGAGAATTGAAAACAAGGCATTGAACTGTAGTAGCATAATCATGTTCATTAAAAAATATGCAGTCCTCACATGTCTTATCCTGAGGAGTAAATATTCTAATTGTTTAATTTTTGAAGTGGAAGTGACTGCTCTGGGGATAAGGAATAAATTCTGAGGTTGTTGCATAGAGTGGAGTTATGCAACTTTAGGAGATACTTTGTATTTTCAGAACTACTTTTGAATGTATGTATGATAAAGTGTTTTTCTGTTATGTGCCCTGTGGAATGTTGCAGTATTCAGTGGGCTTATTTCTGTTTTACTGAGGTACAAAATAGAAATCAGGCCCATGGAGTTGATGTAGCATGCAAATAGTGTGGAGATTGTTATCCTGCCTGTTGCATGTTCATTATGAAACTCCAGATGTGCGCTTCTTGTGGGTGTATTTTGTATTCACATGTTCTTGTTCTCTTCTTAATTATAAACAGTTCACACTACCACAAAATATTTGAAAAATACTGACTGTATAAAAAGATCTAGTTCAGTACTCACTTTCTGAAATGTCTGCACTGGAAAGTGAGTGTTCTTATGAGTGATGTAAGGGAGGTATGATGTTGGCATGCCTCATTGATTACATACTCAACTTTTTTGCTAATAAGCAAACAGACTTTTCAAGGCAAATCTCGTGAACTCAGTGGAGAAGGAAGGATCAAACTGATTTTCCATACTCAAAAATAGTAAAGATGGAATTATGGACATAATTGCACCTGTCCAGATGTTAACTTTTTGTAAGCCAAGGATGAGTTAATAAAGGTAGATGTTGATATATTGCTATTTCATGGAGCAAATGTAAATTAGAATTTATTGACAGCAATTGAATTCTGTAACAGGTGTTTTATTGAATCATCTTTTAAGAGGAGGTTTATTGAGGCACAGTAGAAGTTGAATGTATTGTGATCCAGTCAGGATGGCTGAGAGATCCAGCCACAGGTACAGAAAGATTAGATTGTGTTTCACTGCAGGAATTGTTTCCTAGTTGGGAAAAAGGTTACCTCTGGAAAAGTATATTTAACCAGATTGAATGGTTATGTTACATAAGTGTTGTGGTTTTAACTCCAGCCAGCTGCTAGGCCCCACACAGCCACTCGCTCACTCCCCCACCAGGAGGACTGGGGAGAGAATCAGGAGGTTAAAAGCTGGAAAACTCATGGGTTGAGATGAAGACAGTTTAATAGGGAAAGCAAAAGATGCACACACAAGCAAAGCAAAACAAGGAATTAATTCACTGCTTCCCGTGGGCAGGCAGGTGTTCAGCCATCTTCAGGGGAGCAGGGCCCTGTCACATGTAACCATGACTTGGGAAGATAAACACCATCATTGCAAATGTCCCCCCTATGTCCTTCTTCCCCTCACTTTATATGCTGAGCATGATGTCATACGGTCTGGAATGTCCCTTTGGTCAGTTGGGGTCACCTGTCCTGGCTGTGTCTCCTCCCAGCCTCCCATTCACCCCCAGCTCCCTCACCAGCACGGCAGTGCTGTGTGTAAGCCCTGCTCAGCAATAACAAAAACATCTCCATATTATCAACTCTATGTTCAGCACAAATCCAAAACACAGCCCCATACCAGCCACTGTGAAGAAAGTTAACTCTACCCCAGCCAAAACCAGCATAAGTTACAAGTAGGATAGAATATTACAGTTCTAAAAGTAGGAGAGACTACTGCTTCTAATAAGTACTTGAATTCATCGTCTTGATAGATTGAGTGATGTAATCAGAGTGTTTTATAATATTTCTTCTTTGTGTAATCATTAACTAAGACAATAGCTCTAAAAGAGGTTGCAGTAATTTTGTGGTATGTCACAGTGATCTTTTTTTTCCAAAGCCCAGTATAGCTAGTGTCTTCAACTAAGTTCTGCCTTCATATCACTCAGCATGAAGCTTTCCCAGACTGCTACAATCCAAGCAAAATAATATGTTGCTCATCAATTTTATAGAATTACAAGCTTGTATAAATATGTCTGTTGTGATTTTTTTTTTTTTGTGAGATATGAGGCAATTGTTAAACACTTTCTGCAGTACTTTTTAAGAGACTTACAAACCAATTATATCTGTACTGCAAGGATGATACAAACTTTTTGGGTAAAAAAATGGAGGAGGCTTCTGGCATCTTCTCACAGAAGCTTCTGGCATCTCCTCACACCCCACTACCAAAACATTGCCATGCAAACCCAGTGCATAAGGTTAGTCAATTGAAGATCACTTTGGAATCTCAGACATGGGCAATAGCCAAAAGCAGTCATTGCTGTAGCGGCTGTAGTTGCCTGTGGTGTTTTGACAATGCAGTTGAGGCACAAGACTTGGAAAACTTTAATTTGTTACAGAAAGTAGCGAGCAATTTACGTATTTTTAAGAAGTAATCTTTTCAAGGTCCAATGTAGTGCTCAGAAATGTGTTTTAGCTGCTCTGCTGGTAATGGGTGAAATGTAGGGAGAGAGTTTTCTCTTGTACCTTACATATATCTGGTCTTTGGATACACTTTGTTTTTCCTGGTATTCCTCTCATGAATCTAGAGGGATAACACACTGAAAGAAAAGAAGGCTGTTTTACAGGCGGCTTCTTCAAAGCAGCATGGTGAAAACCACAAAATTTTTGACAAAGAGGGCACACTGTAAATTCATCTGGCTTACTCAGCTTTTACTTGGATGGATGAGTTGTGTTCTACTCGTCATTGTATTATGGTGCTTTAAACAGATATTTTGAAAGATGAGACTAAAATAGAACAGAATAGAATGATTTCTTTGGGTTTAGTCTTCCACATGCTTTTTATTATGGAGACACGCTCGGAAACAAGGAAAATGTTTGTGCATTGACAGAATCTGCTATTTACATTATCACTTAGGTGAATGTATAAAACGAGCCTTTCCTTAGGCATTTTTCTGAGATTGCCTCAGAGTGATAACACATTTTAAATTCTGGATTTTTAGACTGACAAAGAATAGAAGATGGAAATTAATTCAGGTCTCAATAGTCTTGTTTTTGTTTTCTTAATCTCTCTCTCTACTTTTCTCCAGGGCGATGAAATGAAGAAAACAGGTATTCAACCTATTCCTATGATGGACAGAGATAAGAAAGATGAAGTCCCTCAGGGTCAGGTATGAACTCTCTCAGTAAAATAGTACATGTTTATACATAAAACATGCATGGAAAAAACATTTCATGTATTAGTGAATATTGCATTTGAAATTGGGTTATTCAGACTGCTGAATTCTATGTTCTTCATGCAACAATATTATTTTTTAAAGTAGCAGTGAAAAACTTGTTTTCAAATTTTTGCTTAAATGACAATGTGATCTTTGCTGTTGTCACTTGTTCCCTTTTTTGTACTTGTAGCTCTAACTACACAATCACCTTAAATTTTTACAAGTGTCAATAATGCTTTTTATCTTAGTAAGTGGTTGTTTCAGCCCTTAGCTAAAAGTTTTTTCTGTTTTATGGTTGAACAGCTGGCTCATGGATCAGGCACAAAGGGCTACAGTGAATGGGGTGGCATCAGACTGGGGACCTGTCACTAGTGGGTTCCACAGGGCTCCATTCTCAGCCCTGTGTTCTCCAACACCTTCACAAATGACCTGGGTGCAGGACTGGAAGGGACACAGAGCAAGTTCACAGATGACACAAAAATGGGAGGAACTGTTGAGTTCCTTGAGGGCAGAGAGAAGCTACAAAGAGACCTCAACAAAATCAGAGGGCTGGAGCAATCGCCAACCATATGAAGTCCAACGAGGGAAAATGCCGAATTCTGTACCTGGGATGGAACAAACCTGGGCGTATGGACAGGCTGGGGAATGAGATGCTGGAAGGCAGTGTGGAGGAAAGGGACCTGGGGGTCCTGGTCAATAGCAAGTCGAACGTGAGCCAGCAGTGCCCTGGCAGCCAGGAGGGCCAACCCTGTCCTGGGGGGCATCAGGCACAGCATCGCCAGCCGGGCAAGGGAGGGGATTGTCCCGCTCTGCTCTGCACTGGGGCAGCCCCACCTCGAGTGCTGGGGCAGTTTTGGGTGCCACAACGTAAGAATGATATTAAACTATTTGAGAGTGTCCAAAGGAGGGTAAGAAAGATGGTGAAGAGCCTTGAGGGGAAGCCTCATGAAGGGCAGCTGAGGTCACTTGGTCTGTTCAGTCTGGAGGAGACTGAGGGGGGCCCTCATTGCAGTTACAACTTCCTCAAGAGGGGAAGGGGAAGAGGAGGGGCAGGCACTGATCTCTTCTCTGTGGTGACCAGTGACAGGACATGAAGGAGTGTCAGGGAAGGTTTAGGTTGGATAGTAGGAGAGGGTTCTTCACCCAGAGCATGGTTGGGCACTGGAACAGGCTTCCCAGGGCAGTGGTCACAGCACCAGCCTGACAGAGTTCAAGAAGCATTTGGACAATGCTCTTGGACAAGTGGTGTGACTCTTGGGATGGGCCCATGCAGGGCCAGGAATTGGACTCTATAGTCCTTGACGGTCTCTTCCTACTCATCTTATTCTTTGATTCTGTTATTTTCGGTGAGCCAGAAGATCTACATGTGACCGTCTCTAATATCCCATTTTAGTTTTTGATAATGATGGAATAATCTCCTTTTTCCACTGAAATAAAAGAGACCCCCTTAAAAACAAGCAAACAAGAAAAGAAAAAATCCAAAACAAATAGGAAGAAAACGATGCAGTATGTGAAATAGTGTGGATGAGCAGACATCCATTATATATGTAACCTTGCCTTCTCAGCAGCTGCAGTTTCTTTCTGTTGGTTGCACTGTAAGTACTTCATCTCAGACTGTTCGGTTCACAGCTCAGAAAATGTATCTTAGTTTTGTTTAAAGTACACAGGGGGCTTGGTTACATAGCAGTATGGGAGGAATCTTTGTATTGATGAAGACAAGAGTTGCTCTTCAGTTTCTGAATAAGGATCAAAGTTTGGACTACTAAAAAAGAGATATTACCAAATGTTTTGGTCATTGTACAATACATATTATGGCACTAAAAGGCATTAAAAATTCTGCCCAAAGGAAGGGATCATAGTGCACTACTGTAACTGTCATAAGGGTCTGGGATAAGTGAGTGATGTTATAATGAATCTGAATGCAACCTGTCATCCTTGATAATATATAAGTAGCATTTTCTAAAATTTTCTTCGTGTCATGACAATTCACCTGTGATGTCATAGCTGTCGTAGGCCCCTAAGCCTGTATGAGTCAGATATCATTAAAAATGTGCTCATTTGGTCTTCTCTAAATATGATAATGGTAAAAATATATTTTTGAGCTGCATACCTGAGAAGCAACTGCAAACCAGTTATTGATCACAGTGCACACCATTCACAAATGTGGAAAGGCCCCAGCATTTTAAGTACTTTGAGCTGTGCAATGCATTCCCTGGAGGACATCAGAACAATTTGACCATATTTTGTGAATGCTGCACAACTTTACTTTTTAAAAAAATAAAATCATCACATGAATAATGTTTGCAGAAATGTCTCTAGCATCTCTACCTACTTACCGCCGCTACTGACACCAAACAGGTAGGCATAACCTGAACAAATAAAATGAATCAATTGAATAATAAAAGGTTCTGTAGAAAACTCTACCTGAAGCAGCTGTATCAGTCATAAAAGAAAGGCATGTAAGCAGCTTGTAATTACCAAAGATTTCACTGTTGCTGCTTATTTTAAAGTATTTGGATATTAAAAGGAGATGCAGAAGTGTGAATAACTAATATAAGTAGTAATTAAGGAAAGAGCTTTGCGCTAGCTGGCTATTAGGTTCCAGCGTTGTAGTTTGGCAACATCTATTTTTTTTCATTTTTTTTTTCATAGATTGGGTTCTACAATGCTGTAGCCATCCCATGTTACACCACCCTTGCACAGATCTTTCCTCCGACTGGGCCACTACTCCGAGCATGCAGGTGAGTAGACGTGCACAGCTTGTAGCTTGATCAAAGAAAAAGCAAGAGTGCTTGCAAGTTTGTCTGGAAATACCGACTTTTAATTTTAGAATTGGCATAAACATTAACAGGGATACACATCCCACATTAATCTATGCAGAAACCCAGAGGTGGTAACTACTGTCTGAGACTATCCACCGCAGATCTACAGACACAGCTGATTAAAATGTGTTGGATGCCAAAAGCATTTAGAGAGAAACAGTTCAGTGTTTATGCATTCCTGTCTACACTGGTTCAGTGCAATTTCCCTCTGTGTCCTTTTTACATCAGTGTGGTTCTCACAACAAAAATTTGCTGGTATTCTCTTTATTTAAAAAATGTGGGTTTAGCATGTGGTTGTATTTCATATCAGAGCTTTTTTATTAAAAACCAGAAAAAGAAATATCCAGAAAATATTCAGTAGTTGGGAGCATAAGACTAGTAACATTGGGGTGCGGGAGAGGCAAATGCAACTTTTTCCTATGACACAGTGGGTATGGAGCTCGGGTTGTTCTGGAAAAGAGGCAAGAGTCCTTTATCTGTTGGCTGCTTCTACACTTGAATGATGGTGAATTTCTTGGTAGTTCTGTCCGGTAATTATATCCTGGCCCTTAGCAATCTTTCCTGACAAAATTCTGCTGAAATTAGTGTGTACTTCATGAAAATGTTCTGGTTTCAGGTTAATCCATATTTTCTAGAAAACCCTAATTGTTTCATAAAATGCCAGCAATCTTTAATCACATCGAGTGGTTAAAGGTCTGTTTTTCTAAGCTCTTAGTAGTACTCATATTTTTTGTTCTGTTGTGGTCCTTAAATTCTGTCTTACATTGAACTTTTTCTTTGTCCTGTATGGCAGAGCTACCTCCTCTGTCACTTTCCTGATCTTGTGGACTAAATTATTTCTGTTAAGTAACAGACAAATGCCTTAAAATAATGTAGTAGTTAGCAAACCAATTTAATTCACACACAAACACTCTTTCATATAGCTATGAGAAGAATATCTAGGTCTGTGTCAGTGGTACAGAGGACTACCTTATGAAAAACAGTGAGTATCTAGGAGGCACCATGAATAGCTGCCTCTAAGGTATCTCTGCGGGGCATGTCTGTGCGAGTCTTAGATGGATATGCAAGGAATATTCAGGAGGATTAGAGACTATACCTCTGTAGTTATTACCTTAATGGTGCTAGAGCTGGAATTTTGTTTAAAGAAGAGTAGATAAAGACATGAGCAAACAAGAGAACATAAAGAGCTGAAAGAATGTTTTGAGATCTTAGTAGAGAGAGACTAAATAATGTATTTGGTTTATCCAAGAGAATTGTAGAATCTCAAAATGGTCTGGGTTGGAAGGGACTTAAACATCATCTAGTTCAATCTCCCCTCTGCGGGAATGGACGTCTTCCACTAGAACAGGGTGCAGAGCTCCATCCAACCTGGCCTTGAACACTTCCAGGGATGTGGCATCCATAGCTTCTCTGGGCAACTTGTTCCAGTGCCTCACCACCCTCACAGTAAAGACTTGATCAAAATCAAGTTGTTATTCCACTTAGTGGAAACTGGGGCTTAGAGAGGCTAGGTTGAGTACTTAAGACTGCACAATATCTTTTACAGGAGCAGCAATTTGGGAAGACACGTATCTTTTGATTTCTGACCACATGGATATCCCAATGAGGCGTATTTGCAAAAGTGGCCTGTTTTAGTCGGTTGTTCATCTTTTGAAACTCAGATGAGGATATTTAAAGTTGAATTGTGGATATCAAACACCCACATAAGTATGTGCTCTAGATAAAGGTTCTCCCTAATTCAGAAGATCAAGCATGAACATCTTTTCAAGAGTTGGTTTCTCTGTAGAAGGTGTGATGTCCGAAATAAAATCAATCAGACTTCTGGCAGAGATAATATAAATTTTTTCTATTCCAGAAATTATGTTCGTTGTTTGTAATTCAAATTTTCATAATGATAGTTCTGAAAGCTACCCTGGCACAGTCTCCACACTGGATAGAGCTCTGTCCAGACAGCTCCCTGTCTTGCTGTTGTGTATTCTTTAATTTAGATTGTGCTGATGCAGAACTGGAGTGGGGATGTGTAGATAAAGTCTCTGCAGGACTAAAGAGCTTCTTGAAAATCCAAACCCTGGTAAAAAGTCTTCTGAGGAGCAGTTTGGTAGTTTTATCTTAGCCTTGAAATTACCCTCTGCTTTGTCTTTGAAGAGAATGAAGAGGAAGTTTGAGGGTTACGACTTGGCGATGGAGAATAGGAAATCAGAATACAGATATAACTTCAGGTGCCCAGTTAGGAAAAATTGATGTTATTGCAGGGTCTAGAATTCTCCAGAGTGTTTCAAATGGCTGATTTTGCACAACACTTTTGTTTTTCCTTTGTTTTTAAAGGGCAACTGTTATTTGGTGTGATCAGAGGCAAACAGCCTCATTCTTGTTTGGTGTTTCCTTAGTTGCTGACTGAACCAATTTTGATATCACCCCTTCACCAGCAGTGCTCATCCTTGGAACACAATATTTAAGCTGCTGTGTCCTTGAGTTCTTTGAAACTCAGACACCAGCCACAAATAACAGCAGCAAAAGCAGCCAAGGCAGCATGTCAGCATCAAGGTTTTTATTTTTAGAGCATCTGGGCATTTATTCCAGACACTAGGAGCCAGGGCTTCATTGGGAGCTCAAAGGCAAATGAATTGTATTATCTATACCTTACAAAAAATAAAATAAAATTTCCAACACTGATTTCCCTAAAGTAAGGTAGCAGCTAACAGTCTAGAAGTTTTTCTTGTCTGGTAATTTATTCCACATTTTTAAAAGCTTTCTTGTCATTCTGCGTAGATGAAAACTGTTAGCGACCTGTGTTACAGTGTTCAGAATACGTCTTATGTAAGTTTTGTAGCCCATGTACTCAGTAGGCCTACCAAAGTATAAATATATGGTAGTGTATTTATTTGGAGGATGAAGTGATTTATTTTGTTCCTTTATTTCAGACCAAGTAATTTAAAACTATTTTCCTTGTGCTTTTGGGTCTCTCAATTCTTGCTGAAATTGATATAATTTAAAAATATTTTGGCTGTGATTCTCATTACTTTCATGGTTCCAGGAAGGAGACAGAACTAGAGATGCTCCGTTTTTTCTGATCCTTAGTGTATCATTGTATTTGCTGAGGTTCAATGCTGTATTAATGCTGGCTTCATAGCTTCCAGTTGGCCTGAAGCACCGGCAGAGCATTTTCCTGCAGAAAATGGTGTAGGTGTTACCCTAGAGGGCACCAGCTTTCTTTGGTAGGCTCCATCAGATCCTGTCTTCCGCCATCTCCAGAAAATGCAACGTTTTCTCTTCTTATCTGTACACTGTGCTTTCAGATTAATATTTGCTGGTTTAGCAAATGTTTTGGGAAGGCTGTGACAAAAAAATCAGAAGAGCTCTGCCACATAAATTCTGATATAATATCATTGTATGACGCATATCATGGGAGACATTGTTGCCATCCTGTTTGTTTGCTGAAGGCATCTAAGAACTGTTGTTTTAGTAACTAGGGATCTGACAGTATGAAAATGAAACAGTTGGGTTTGCTCTCTTTCCCTCTGTGTTTGAAGACTGAATGCTGAGATTTGGCCACAGGTTGCAATTATGGTTCACTGTTGCATATAGACTTCCCAGTCACTAGAGTGGTACTGGTGTACAGCAAGTAAGACTATGGGTTTGTACCCCCTTCAGATCATTAGAACATTGCCAGCTTAATTTCTCCTCATTTTATGGCTTATGAACCGAATTTTGAATTTAAGGGTTGGCCAGGCTGTGAGGCACTAAAAGAAATTTATGTCTAAAGGTGTAGCCTTTAAATGTAGTAGACTGATAATGTGATTATCACAAGAGTAATTGAAAATTGATACTATAATATTGGCATCCAATATTTTATATACTGTCAGGCAGGCCATGTGCAGGAGTTTCAGAAAGCTTAATGTGCTCCTGTGGTTTCCAATGAGGGAAGCTTCCTGGCAAAAGTCCTGATTTCTCTGCTGGTTTTGAAAGGGGCTGAAGTAAAATCTGCTGTGGTAAAATCCCTGAAGTCCAAAGTGTGAATGGATGCTTGTCTCCAGAGTGCTGTTTCAGAGTCTCTGCAGACATGTCTCTCTTGGTCCACAGCTGGGCTTTCCTGCAGCCCTGAGGGCTATAAATTTGTCATACAAGCAGGTGGTAGCCTCTAGCTTCAGGGCTTGCCTGGGGAAGGAAGGTGCGCTGTAGGCTAATTCAGAGTTAACATGGATATGAGTCAGACAGGATTACAAAATGGGATAACTGAAGTTGAAGACTGAAATAATGTATAGATGATAAAAGCTTGATGACATACAGGTACTAATATAAATATACTTACATAAATATAAATCTCAAAGTATACTACAGCAGACATTATTGTGAGGAAGAAATAAATCCCAGTAAACTTATGAACAGTGTCTTACCTTGGACTTTTTTGCATCTCCAGGGACAATCTCAGCCAATGGGAGAAAGTAACAAGAGGTGAGGAAGCCTCTATATGGATTTCTTCTCAATCCCTTGCTCCTGGGACCTCAGATTCTCTTCCTGTGAAGATTGATGACTGAACAGCAGCAACAGATTGCTTTAACCTGAAAAGCACCCCTTCTTGTTTTGGGGATTGTTTTTTGTTTTGTTTCATTTTTATTTGAAAAAAAAAAAAAAAGAAGGAAAAAGGAAAGCTACAAAATGCTAACTAAGACGTAGACCTGCCTAGGAAGGTAACACCCATGGAGTTACCTCAGCTAAGTGACTCTGGCAGCCAATCTCCTGACCTACACCAGTGACACAGCGTAAACAGAGGGAAAATGACAACCCAGATGTTTTGGAGTCAGCTATCAAAAGAGAACTTACAACTTGTGAATATAAAAGACTGGCCTTATCTCATGGGCTACATTGCTGAGGCCTTAATTTAAAACTGACGGGGGTGGGGGGAATCTTATGGGGTACTTCTAAATTGTATCTTTCTAGTAAGGGTTTCAATGGTACTTTTATTATACCGTACTGTGGCTGGCTTTAACACCAGTGTCACTTGGGAGTTCTTGGCTATAAATAGAACAATATACCCATTGCTATTGTGAATGTTTATGTGTGATCTACTTGTAATCAGTTTGAACTCCAGCAGACTCCTTGGAGACTATAATTTATGCTTAGGTTACAGTGAATTCTCTTGCTGCAAACTAAAGGAAAACCAACATTCAGGTTAAAGTTTTAAAGTACTTCATTAAGCATCATGATGCCAATTGTCTGTCACTCACAAGGGAAATGTTGATAGAACTAGTGATGGTGCTTTGTTCTTTAGGATGTTTTTTAAACCTAGACAACTCCTCCCTTAAAACACTGGAAGTACTGGATAATTATCTCTGATATGAGAGGGAGTTTCAGGTTGGAGTTTTTGTATCCACAGTGACAGAAATATCGGACTAAAATTTAAATGTGACAGCAAAGATTTCCTTGCCTAGTTCACAATTAAGCAAAGTCATCATTTTTATTTCTACCTACTGAGCTGTATTTTAAAAGGTATTAGAGACATACCTGAAGTATGCTATCTGCTGGGAACAAAAGCCTTGTCAGAAAAGTCAGGTCTGACAAGAGAGATTGTGGTACCATCACAATAAATCAAAAATGTGTTTGTATTGACTAGCTTTTGTGTTGCACAGTAACACTGCATGTCTTCTACTGCTTTTTCCCCCCATCCCAAGATGAGTGAAATTAGGAAACTTCTCCATTTGTCTGTTTGTTTTTCCCCTAGTTAGCGAAATTTCCAGGTTTAGAAATGCCTTTCTTAGTGAAAGAATAGCTGACTGAAGAAAAGTACACTAAATGGTGTGTTTACAGTTCTGTGCTGACTTAGGCCTCAGCCTTACAAATTTATGCACAGACTTATATGTAATGCCACTCTTTTAAATTTAGTGCAATTGTACAGAGTATGTTTCACAACACTTAATTTGCCTTTGTCTTTCTCTTAAAAATAATGAGAAAAAAATCTTCATAGTGATCTACACAGTAGGTGAAAACACAGTCTTTGCATACCTTTCACATACAGCCTATACTGCATTATGTGCTTTTTCACAGATAATGCACTCTTGTAGAGGTTCCGTGATAACATGGCCATTGTGTAACTGCAACGAGTAATGGTAGTGACCTAAAGACAGAACACAGGTTCTCTTTTTCCATCTCCTGTCTTTTGGGCTCTGTTGCTCTAATAGGCATGCCAGCTTTTGGGTTCCATGTGAACAACTTGGCCTCTTGAGTTTTGCCTTCTGTTATGGTCGAGCACATGCCAGTATCTGTATATGTGTACAGTACGTGATCTGTAGTCGCATAATGTATAAATGCACCTAAGCCTTTGCTGTACATAGAGATCCCACAGGCTGAGAATTCAATATGAAGTTATCTTATTTGTATGATGCATGTTACCTAGCGATAGCCCCATCATGTTTTTCAGTTTTCCTTACCAATTCTAAGTGCAGAAATTCTTTGGTAATCACAGCAAACTGGTTTGGAATTGGAAAAGAACAAAAACAAAAAAAAGAAAAACATGGCAGGAAACAATTACATCAAGGTAGAATGAATAATAGCTCACGCTGTGTCCTCTACTTTCCTCCTTAGCCATTCTGTTTCACCTAAACAATGCAGATGCAACCTTTCATCCACTAAGTACTTGAGACAGAATCCATGGTTCCTAATTTACGTGGAAATTGTCTAAATCTATGGTGACTACAAAAATGCTCTTTGAAATTCAGATACCCCAACAACTGGATGGAACGTTTTCCTTTCCTTCGTGGGTTAAGTGTATTTGCTTAAGCATATTTGCTTTAAATACCTTTGCCATTATTTTCCCTTTTTTCCCCCCTCTCCATTTAAAAATGCTGATCTTAAAAGCATTGCAAGAGTATTCCTTATCACACTATGTCTGTGTGTGTGGAAAGCTTTTCATTCATCTTCGACTCACGGACAGTAAAGATAAATTCACTAGTTCTGCTTCCTACCATAAAAAATATTTGGCAGTATCACACACGATGTTATGTTTTGAAGTTTGTAAGTACTGATACAGAACATGTTTACCTGGCAAATTTGTCGAATTGACAATAAGTTGTTCTATTAATGTCTCAAGTGAGTCAGCTACTGTCTCTAATATAGAACTATCCAAACCACTAAAAATATATGTTTGCGATAGTATAATGTCTATTAGAATTTTTAAAAATTGGCTTCAGTGGCTGTGCTTTGGTTTGATTTCCCGGTGTGTAAAAGGAGAAAGGTCATAACAAAATGTTACTCTTTATTAGGACCTAGACCAACAAAAATATTCATGAAAAGCTGGGTTTTTTTAAGCAAATATAGTCTGTCTTAGCATTTATAGAGTACAGATCCATAAGTGTAAATATTTTGTAGAAAAAAGACTTGTACCTGCACTTTCAAAGTCAAACCCACCAAAAATTAGAACTTTGGAGCTGCATTTGAATTTCATGGCTCAAAGACATGTTGAGACTTACTTGTTCAAAGTTCTTGACTCGAACTCACAATCAAGTAAGACATCTAGGTTTGTGAGACCTCTGACTCATTGAGTTAAATTGTCAAAAGTCATTCCTCCTTGCATTTTTATCCTACTAAAACTGATCTTGCCCAAAATAATGTATAAAGAGCTTAAAAGATATTTCCTTTCCTAGAAGTGTTAGATTATATATTCCTAGAATTGCATTTTTCTTGATGATAATTCTAGCTGCTTTTCCCTCCTAACTCTGGTAAAGGTAAAAGCACTGTTTGAAGTTGTAACTGAGCATTTGTAATGTATTATGAAATGGTGCCTGAAAGGTATGCACTAAGTGAGAAAAATAGTTGACATAGCATGATACTCATCTGAGATGTTGCATATTTTATTACAGGATGACAAGCTCCATTGTTACAGTTAATCTATGAATTTTGCATGGTTTTGCAACATTCTACTGTAATTGTTCAACTCATGGCAGTAATTTTTTCTATACGTGACCATTAGAGAAATGAAGTAGGGGTTTTTTAGCTGGAGTATATGATCAAGCATATTAAATTGGAGGGGACATGCAGAGTGGAATTCATCTTTTTATGTGGCACAGATTTCTTTCCTGTGTTTAAACTTAAAACAGTGGGATCAGTTTGCTGTGACTGCACTTAGAGCATTTAGTGTTAAAATTGTAGGAGTAGCAAAAAGCACTATTCATGTTAAAAAATAGTGATTGTTAGATGCTCAAATCAATCATGACCCTCTTGAAATAATGCATTTGCCTCAAACACTGTGATATTGGACCAGTTCTGTGAAGTGGAACAATTAATTTATTTATTCTAAACACAGAAAAGGCTTTCTGCACACTACTACAAGGAAGTTCATGTTCAAACTTTAAGTTATATATCCCAATCTAGCAAAGGCACATCATAACTTTTGTTTGCTTTCTGACCAAAAACTGTGCTCGATTGTAATACGGGTGTATACTCTGTCAAAAAAACCTAAAATAACGGACTGCTTTCTAGGGTAGATCAAACTGATTTGTAGAGTAGTTTCATAAATATTCCAAATTCAGGTTGGGCTGTTATGTGAAGAAGAAAGAACTTCAAGGTAACAACATTCAACTTTACTACATTTAGTGAGCTGAAAAATTTGTTTTATATATATATATATATTTACACACACATATATATATATATGATACATATAAACTATCTTTGTAAAAAAATACGCAAGTGCAATAATTTAAAGAGGTCTTAACTTTGCATTTATAAATTATAAATACTGTACATGGTGTGTAATTTTTTTCATGTATTCATTTGCAGTCTTTGTATTTAAAAAACAAACCTAAACCTTTACTATTACGTTTGTACAATAGAACAGTAAGCATTTATTATGATATAGTTAAGTTGTAAATAAATTCACAAACCAAACAGCCAGTACATATGCATATATGGGTGTCCTATTGTGAAACCTGTTTTTGCTTTTACTGCTGGCTTTAGCACAGCAAGACGACTTCTGTGGATATGTAATTATACATATAAATATATGTATGATACATAAAATATATTTAGAAATGTTCATAATTTTAATGGCTATATCTATACATATACTTTGGTGTGAATATTACTGAATACAGAGTTTTTTAATATTATTTTTCATGTTTATTTTTGCTATTATTGGGAGTGCAAGTGAGGGATGGGAATGTGTGTGCATATATGTGTGTTTATACCACAAGTAAATCGCAGCACAAAGTGATCCAAAACATAATGGAGTCTTTTGAATAGGCAGTGCTTGTTGTTCCCTGTATTTGCCATTTACTGCTCATGGTATCTTTTCCCAACAAAAGATTTTTTCGGTATACTTTGATCACCTATTGCAGATTCACATTGTTACAAACTGCAAAAGGATTTCCTTTTCTCTTTGCCCTCCTGCTGCCAGAGAGCTTACCTTGTTGTTGACAGATAACTTCCACACAGATCCTTGCTCTGCCACTGTCTAATATCAGTGCAGCTGATACAGAATCATTTGCCAACTTTGGGAATTATTGAGATACTCAGATGATGAATTGCAAAAAAATAATCTTGCACCCAGTTTTATAAAGTCTAGTCCAAAGCAATACAGGGCTTTAACAGCTGCCAATACCCTGGAAATACAAGGTAAGTTCAGAGAACTGTAAAGCAAAATTATGAACAATACATTAAAAATTAAATTAAAAAATAGCTGGGGAAAAAAAAAGAGGGAAAATAATCCTGTGTATTTCTCTACCTAATATACGCTCTTGTTACCAGCCCTTCCAGAAAGCTCTGTTTGCTGCAGGGGCCAGCTTTTTTGATGAGAGAGAAATTGCATTTAATGCATTTTTTTAGGGTTTGTTCGTTACGTTTAAAATTTTCTGAATTATTTTGAAGGAAAGGCAATAGAAGAGGAATGTTTCTCTAAATATGATTAATTTAGTACTTTCTACCTGTTTCTGTATTGTTGGCAAGGATGTATAGGCTGAGGTCAATTAATGACTTTCGGGACAAGATTTTAAAATTAGTGGCAGTCAATCACATGCGTTTTCATATTTTTCTGCTTGTGCAGACTTAGCTCTTGTAGCACAGCCTGATGCTTTGCCATTGATGGTCACCGTCCATTTGGTGTGCTTTCCTTAACAGTTTTAGCCCTTTGACATTGAAGAACATCACCAGAAACTTACAAAAATCAAGCCTGGGTATATTCCCTTGCAGGTAATGGAAAATATAAATGTAAAAATACCTTAAGCTCATTGATGTTTGTGGAGGAAATGAGTATTGCTGTTGGTTTTCAGGACCTTTGAATTTGTCTTACTTCAAAGTATCAAAGCGCTCTGGGACAGAAATATCGATGGCTTTCACCTGCTCAAAAAGTATTGGACATTACTTTGTTGTACTTATTTTGCTGAAGACAAAGCTAAGGAGAAATTCCCCTTCCTCAATCCATAGTCTGTCTTCCTGAGGTTAGGGAGAAAAGTTTTTTGCAGTGTGTTTCAGTAACACTCTGGAAGAGCTACCTGTACCATGAAGATGAAGATCTTTGGGTCAAGAATGTCTTGCAGAGAAATGCATCAGAAGGTAGCTTGTGTGTGCATTATACCTGTTGTTTAAAAGTCTAAAAGGAGAAATCTGAGACTCAAGAAATAAGAAAAGAATGAATTATAGCAGGTAAAGGTTTTCTTTCTGNAGGTTTTTTTTTTTTTTTTTTTTTTTTTTTTTTTTGTTTTTTTTTTTTTTGTAACATTGCTGGCAGGACTAAACGATTTTCACTGTATCATCTGTTAACATGCAGCTGGCATTAATAGTCTCTCTTTTTTACAGTGTTGTAAACCCTGTGAATACAGCTGAGAATATGTTTGAAGTGTTACTTCTGTTCCTTTAGCCGTATTTCTCCTGCTTTTAGAACCAACATCAGTTGTTAATAAACACTACTTAATAAGCACGTTGGAAATGAAAAAAACAGGGCTTGTAAAATAAAAAAAAAATTAAAAAAAAAAAAAAAAGGGGCAAAAAAAAAAANAAAAAAAAAAAAGGGGCAAATAAAATAAAAGAAAGAAGAAAAAACCAGAAACTTTTGGAAGTACCGAAGAGTCAGTAGCTGTCAGAAACCTCTGAAAATTTTACCATCAATGTAAGTAGCAGTAGTGATGAATATGAAAACAAGTTCATCATAAAGAACAGAAGTGGTATGATAACTAATGTTAATTTCCAGCTAGTGAAGTCCAGGTTGTTTTCTGCTCCTGTCTTGTGGAAAGAAAAGCATATTCAATGTCAGGTGTATTTTACATCTTGAGACAAAAAGACAGCCACCTTGCTGAAAAAAATGTAGTTTCTCGTGTGAGTAATGTGGGAAAAAGGCCAGCAAGATGTGCTTTTCTTCTTAACATTAAAATGTACTGATGCTGGAAGAGAAGAATATTTACAGCTCATTTGGAAAGACAATGGACATCTGTTACGATGCTACTTGTGGGCTTGAAGGAACAAAGTTGTTCTGTGACAGATTTTCATTATAACCTTGTGCAACTTGCCAGACACTGAATGGTTTGGGGCTTTTTTTCAATTTAAACACTCTGAACACTTTCTTTTTTTGTCTGTTATACATATTGGGAAATACTCCTGGTTACATGCAGTCTAGAATTTGAAATATATGTAGAGGGAGATATTTACTTTCTTGTCAGGTGAGGACAAATATCACAGGGCTGTGATGCCCTCAGGTGTGCTGCTGATGAGTACCTCCTTCATTTTCTCTGGATGTGAGGAGAAGATTAAGAAATCACACTGAAAGGTTTCAATGTTGCATATATGGTTGCACCTTTAACTTTTGAACTGCTGCAGTGATTTATAATCTTAAAAAAAATCAAACTCCTGTAACTAAACACTGTAGCAGATTTTGTTTTAAAGTTTTACTAACTTCTGTGTAAGTGCTAATGGCAAATTGGTTTGAGTACCACACCTGTGTAGGTCCTGTTCTGCAGCCATTTTGCAGATCCTGTTCCAGGGCTGCTGGGAGTGGTCTAAATAATTATTTGGATCCTTTAAACTGTCTCGATCAGCTCCAGTCATCAGACAACTTCCTATTTTGGACTCAGTATCTGCCCAGGTGTATCTGGGTCTATCTTCTATGCAGCTCTCAATGTTTTTGATGTCTAGGTATGAAATATATTAGAATATGCTGTAGTCTCATACAGAGCTGCAGTGCAATATACACTCTTCCTTTCAAAGTTAAAAAGTTTTCAAAGTCACAGCACTAGTAAAGGTTCTAGGTACTCTAGAATCACAAGCATGGTAAAACTAGTTTCGGGGGAATACAAACCGGTTTCTCATGTGTTTTTTGTTGGACTGTATATAAAATAATACACAGAAACTTAGACTATGTTACTTTTGGAAGCTATCTTTCATGACCCTTTCATGCATAATACAGAAAAATGTTCTCTGAAATCCCTCTTCCTGTCTCCAGCAGAGCAGTACCATCAGTGCCAGCTATCTTTTACTGGAGATACAGCAGAAGCTTTAGTCTATTAAGTGTCTCGTCCATCAAGAGAACCTAAGGAACTTATAAGACCTTTTACCAATTCCCTAAATTTAACTGATCCTGCGTAGCCTATGTCATAGATGAAGCCATTTGTGTATCTTATTCCTTTTGCTGCTGGCTTTTAGTCACAGTAAAACAGAGTTTGCAGGATTTGCTCGAGCTTCCATTTTTTTTTAATATCTAACCTCCATCTGACAAAACACTTCTGACACAGATATTTCCCTTCCCCAGGAATACTGATGCTATGGGAAATGCTGTAGCAGACATTCACATGGTAAACAGGAAAGATTTTTTTCACATTCTTTCAACTGGAACGTGTACCAAGAGAGGATCTGTGTCATCATTGTCAGTCAAGTCAGTCAATATAAAATGTACCATGGGAAAACTGGAGTGGAACATTACTCCTTTTGCAGATGTGGGAAGGCTTTTTGTCAGTGACTTATCACTAACTCTTTTTCTGCATCTTAGTAGCAACTCTATATTTTAAACAAGAGAATCCTGTGACTGAGAATGCTATAATTTAATGTTTATGCTGCTGCAGTCAAGGCTAATGTGGTTGACACAGCCTGGAATTGTGTTTTCTATAAACTTTACAGGGTAGGCTGATGGCTGTAACCCATTTTCTTTCCTTCTATAAGTGACATTACTCCCATTTTTGTCCTGAATTCAGCGGAATATTGGGAACTTCAGCAGAGAGAGGATGGGCTGGAACAGACAGAATTCTTTTTCTTACTAGAGCTTGTCTCATCAAGTTTTCCTGGAGATGAACTGGTTGGGAATATCAGTTTCAGTAATGCTACTTTCACCTTGAAAAAAAGTAAAATAAATAGAGTATGTCACATTCTGTAATAAGTTTAGAAAAAATTAGAAACCAAATATGAACTGTGTAATTCTCCACAGTACGCTACAGGGTTAATCCAAATTTTTCACATGCTTTTTTCTGTGCATGCACATAAAAGTAACTATTTTTAAAATGCATGGTTTTCCCACAGCCTGTGTGGTTCTTCAGCACTATACCCACATGGCAATCACTATCTGTTTAAAACACAAGTAACCCAGGAGAAAAATGTAACATGCTCTCATTCCTACATGCCAAGAAATGATGAGAGGAAAATGCTTGTGAAAACTCCACTAGAGAAAGATATTCTGAAAAAAAAAACCCACATTTTTTTCACTCTGAGGATAGTTGCATTTAACTTGATAATAAACTGCCTGGATACTTCTTCTACAGGTTATAGACTCCAAATAGATATTATGATTGTTGGAAATAATAGAATCTCAACATTTATGTCAGCAACAGGCTGAGAATACAGAGAAACATAGTTCCTAAATAAACGAAGAAAAATAACTCACAAAAGCAAAACAGTGATGCTTTAAAATGCTGAGAAATAACTTTTCCAAGGATTTTTAGGATGTGGCTGATCCCCAGCTTGCTGAAAATTGTGTGTTTGCAAAGCAGGGAGAGCTTAAAAAAGCTGCAGTCACTTTTCTCTCTTGTAGTCACATACAGCGGTGACTGTGAGGGATCTTACCTGGAAATTGCTCTGCACATCACTGTCACTACTAATAGGATCAGAGGGTGCTCTGTGAGTCCTCTCTGTTTGACAAAGGTAAGTAGCACTGGAAAGGTCATCTCTGCCACTCACCAAAGCCACAAGCAAGTAGACACAACCAAACCAACTATACCCCTGTGCAGAAAAGGCTTTGAGAGAGGAGACCGTCATCATTCCTGCTGCCCGGAGCACTATTAACTGGTGGAATCCACAGCAGCAGAACTGATGTGAAATGCTGCCCAAAGCGCCTGAGGCTACGCTGTGTTCCCAAACAGGTATTCCTCTGATCACAGGGGTGATGAAGCCCAGCTTCCTATTGATTTGCACCATTGTCCTTAGATTTAAAAAAATTAAGTTTTCTGCTATCTTTACATGTGATGTTTAAATTCTCCTCTGTTCTCTATTACCATTCATCTCTTGCTGTGCTTTGGCTATGATACACAGACGCACATATTCTGTAGAAGCTGGCTGACAGAATGAATATTATGGGGTGAGCCCCAGTTCTTTCCCTAAACAGCCAGTTCTTTTATCAAATATGGAACTTTGTTATTTATGAGACTGTTCTCTGAAGTTTGAATGAAATCAGCCAATACATTCAAAAGATTGATGGGAGGAGAACGAAGGTGCCAGGGAGTGGGAGGTCTAATGTGACATTGCTGAAAAACCACCTAAGATACCACACTGTGCCTTACAGTTCAAACTTTGACTTTAGAACTATGGTAAAATAATAAGATCTATTGAAGCCCCAGGTACCGTATGAATGCTGGCAAACTTTTGCTTTTGCCATTCCTAATACACAAACTAAATACTGCAGCTTGCCAGCAGTTCCTCAGAACAAGTCTGGGCACCTTGTTTTTGTCTGTTCAAGGTGTGTTGTGTAGAGACGCTTTAACTTTATCTGGAGTGGGAGCAATGCTTCCTAACTGACAAGTCTGGCTTTCAGGACCTTGGACTATGTACAGGTTATGTTTCTGGGATGAAAGTGTGAGTAGCAAACTGGGATGGAGACAAACAGCAACCTAGCAGATATTTAAAAACTGTCTTATATTTTGCCTTGTTAAGATATTCTGGTTTTGTTTAAGGCTTTAAGTTTAGAAATTCTCTTAAATCTAATCCTGGAGCTTGGAGCTGGTGATGACATGAGCCTTCCCTGTGATACTGATGAGACTGGATGCTGTGACTTGAATAGCTGGACTGTGGCGTTGTTTTCAGATTCTGTAAACACTTTTTGATGGATGGGTTTTATTTAAGGGCTCTATTTTTTCCTTTGTATAAAGCCTGCCCTGCACAACAATCAGGTTTGAATTATCCCAGTTCGCTGGTGAAACTCCTGCACCCATCTTCCTGCTGTTTTTTCTCTGCAGCCTAGAGCTTTCAGCTCTGACATGGTACATGTGAAAAAATTTGGGCTGGATTTCTGGCTGTGTTCATGTGGGTTTTCACAGAAGGGTCCTGCTCCTCCTGATAAAGATCAGTCTTAAAGTGGGGTTGGGACAGGTGTAAATGCTTAAATCATTGTCAGTTCCTGATGTCAATGCCTATTTAGACTCCAAAGTTAGCAGTGTAATTAGAGATGGTTGGCAGTACCCTCGGAAGACCTCCTCTAATAACGCAAATGCTGATTGCTCCCATTCCCCAGCTTTGGATCTTGCCTTTGGCACAAGTACCCGTGTGGGCCCGTTACAGAGCATACATTACACGTCTGACTCAATACAGCATCCAGCCTGCCTCTGTGCCAGAGATAACTGAGAAGGGATCTACCCTCATTCTGCCTCTTCCATAACCATAATCTGCCTCTGATTAATGCCATGGGCCTAAGCAGTCTCTGAACTGCTCCATAGATCTGAGCACAAGGCCACTCCAGCTGTGTTAGTTTGGTTCAGGCTCCTCACCGAGGCTTACAGAGCAAATATAACCAACCCTTCAAATGGATCCCCCGCTCTCTGCTTGATGGTGCCTTTTTATGTAACAACAATATGAAATTAAAGCAAATTGAACTCATGACTGTGGCAAAGTACATAACAACCATAAGATATTTGCATTTCAGGGCATTTGAGGGGAAAGATAATATCCATAAAACTTATAGCAATAGATCTGATTTCTTGGCAGCCTTTTCTGTTCATTGCAAACAAAAACCCCATTTTAGCAGTAACAGTAACGGAAGGGATGCTGCCACTTCTTTTCCCTTCACACAAACATGGTTGGAGAAGGAGGAGCAATAGCTCAGAGGTAAGAGGTTTTGGTGCCTGAATGTTGCAATAGTAATGAGGCTGTATTGAACCACCTATATTTGTGGTCATCATACACAGAAGAGCCAGCTGGGAATGATCACTGCTGGCACAGATGGGAGGTTTCATGTTTATTCTAAACTATGACTGGGTCCAACTGTTTTGTGACTCCTAAGCATTAACTAGAGATTCTTTGAAAGGAGGAGCTCAAGCTGCTCTGTGCCAATCTGAAGGATGGATGCCAGCTTAAGGACAGACTTTTGAGTCGGGCAGGTATGATGACCAGTGCTGTGCTCGAAATGTGCTAAAGGGTTGTCATCTAGTTTTTCAGGAACCAGGCAGGCAGTGCAATGCTGCTCAGACTTCTAAGAAATGGATTTAATTAGGTATGCTTGTAAGATTAATATACAGCATCAGTGTACTGGTTTGGGTTTATTAATTTATTTGATTCAGGATTTATTTTCTTGATTTTTTTGTTTTATGGGTTCATTTTTGGGTTTTTTTTTTTTCCATTTGTTTGGGTTTAGATTTCTTTCTGTCTACACTGGAAACAAATTACGGGATTGTCAAGCTAATGCATATGTGATAACTGTGCTAAGAAGATAAGGGCCTTGATCATGGTCCTAAAGCCAGTCAAACGTGTGTCTGTTGCTATCTGCCAGGGAAAAGGCTGTCTTCCACTTTATTTCTGATGCACTCTCACTGTGTCATCAGCTTGTCTATGTTTCGATTCAACAGCTCGATGCAGCTCCAAAACTCTGCTCTGACACTAATGGAAGCTCAGTTTCTCCATAGCTTTGTTAGATATCATGCTCTTAAGGCTTTCTATCACTTTTTTTCTTTCACCTCTTCCACAGACCATTTACTGTGTGGTTTTGCCCCCTCTTTGATTTCAAGTTAACAGACTTGCTTATATCATGTTTCTCGTGTGACAGACCCTTCTGGTACACAGTCAGGTCATGTCACCTGAAATTCTTCTGGAGAGGCCCATGTCATGACTTGATTCTGCTTCTTGGTCTCTCACTAGATACTGGTGTGACTGTGTGAGGATATGGGAATTCAGTTTTGCTGGATTAGGCCTTTTGCTGGTACTCCATCCTGCATCTACCCAATGTTTCAGCTCAGTCCAAGGCTAAAAACCTTCAGCCACCAACTGCTGTCAGCAATACAAATACCTATTTCCTTGAAGATTAAAATATTTTTGATAGAAAAGACTTGGTGCTCTGTCAATGAAAGAAGTCTCCTCAGCACTCTGTTTCAGAGGTTAGCCAGTGTGGAGAAAAAACCCTTATTGGAGGACTAGATGTAAGTTCTTGGTCTGTTGTAATGCATTCGAACCCTGATAGTGTGCCCCAGCCAAACCATCTTTAGTTATTCTTATTAGAGCCCTCAGTGTTGTAATGTATTTGCTGGATTGTGGGGATACAGGAATGGGTTGCAGGCAGCCTTGATTTTGATAAGTTACAGCTGTATCCCTGGGAAGAAAGAAAAACAACTTGGAACACAGGTGTGTTGATTTCTGCAACAAGAAGCATGTGAGTGAGGTAAGAGAAATATATAAAAGGTTGTGCTGAAGGGCAATAAGGTGGCTTCTGTGAAATCATATTGGTTAGTTGTTTGGAAGTCCTGAGCTCCTGCATTGGTCCTTCAGAATCTTACTCCTTGTAATATCTGAGTCACACCATCTCTTTGGAACCAGATGAAGCCTCAACCTGCATGAGGGTGAGGGTGGTGGTCAAGGCCCTCTGCACTCCCGTTGCAGCAGGAAGACTGCTGCAAGACTTGGAAGGGAAATGGTGCCAGTGAAAGAAGCAGCAGTAATTAGCACAGCAAGTGACTACAAAGATGAAGAGGCTATCACAAAACCCTGGCTGAAGTCATTGCACGTCTTAGCATCCACCCTCCGGGATGATTTGTAACTGGAGTCTAGTTCTTGTGCAGGAGCAAGGAGTGCCTGTGGTAAGTTTGGGAGCCCTGGAAGTGGGGAGTGGGGTGCAAACTAGTGCCTGACAGGGCCAGTCTGAAATTAAGCCTGGGTCTGGCTGTAAGTGCCAGGCAGAAGTGTGGTTGAGGGAACATCAGGCCCAGGGGCTCTTCCTCATCAGGCCAGGTGAGGGCCCTGGGGACGCTGGGGCATCCAGGCAGTGTCTGTGGTGATGGATGGGACCTGTGGTGAGCATGTCCCCGAGTCTCTGCCAGGCTGTGATGGTGACAGGAGAATCAGGTGAGCACCTCAGTGCTGCTACACTGGTTCCTGTCAGCCAGGTGTGGCTGAAGGGCCAGGTGGGATGTTTGGGAGGGGAAGCCACATGGAATGAGCAGGCGAGGCCTTTGTGCCAGTCTGAGGGCAATGCATGAAATTTTCCTGCAGCAGGAAAAGCTGAGCATAACTCATGGTGATCAACATGACACATGCTGCTGGGCTGCCCCTGCTCAGTGGCCTTATCCAAAACCTGAGCTTGGCACAGGTGTGTGTGTCTTTTGCTATGTGCATCCCAAGCTTCCCTGACTCTTGGGAAGCTATGCTCAGCTGTACGGAGCTGCTTTGTCACGCTTTTAAACTCTTCCACCCCCATGTTCTGCAGGCAAAAATATCCCTCTGCCTCCCTCAGGAGGTATATCAAGAGGCGAGATGAAAATTTAGTTAACAAATCTTTCACTCCACAAGTGCCAATTATGTGGGTTTTTTTCTCAGATGGTCTAAATGATAAATATAGCTAGCTAAATTCAGAGTAACCATTTTCAACCTGTGTTTAGCACTGAAGTGGGCTGCTTCTATTTTCAGGCTGAAGAAGAATTTGTGTGCCTGAAATCCCATCCAAGATCTTGTAACTATATCAGTCAGTCTAATAAAAGAGATTACCTCTTCCTACGGCCCTTGCCTCACTTACATTCTTCAGGCACTGTGACTACAACAACGGTGCTTGCTCATCTTTGCTGTTGCTTCTCTGCCACCTGCAGTGTGCAGCTTGAATGTACAAGACAAAAGATGAGGGGAAGCACATCAGGGTGTTTCCTGACTTTACAGTGTTTCATTTGCAAGCTTAAGGACCTTCCTGGAAACATAAAAAGTTAAGTTGGAAGGGAGATCTGGAGCTGACCCAGTCCAGCCCTATTCCATGCTGGACTAAGAAATTTTGATTGGATGCTCAGCACCATATCTAGTGAAGTTGCCAACACTTCCAAGCACGGAGCTTTCACAACCTCTCTCTGTTATTTCAGTGCTGAACCATTCTTTCTATGCAGATTTTTTCCCTATATCCAACCTACTATTCCTGCCTCTCATCAGTGGTCTAATCTCTGGACTGTACACAAAAGCTCCTCCTGGGGTGGGCTGTGCTTCAGCCTCTCAGCAGTCTCAGTGTTCCTTTGCTGGACTTTCTCTGGTTTGTCATTGTCTTGCTTGCTCTACAGACTGGACACCATGTTCCAGGCATGACCTAGCCATGCAAAGTAGAGGGGCATAAGTGCTTTCCTCTGTTTGCTGGCTATGCACTTGCTTGTGTAGCCTGGTATGTGATTAGCTGCCTTCATTGCAAGGCACACTGCTGGCTCTTGTGCAATTTGCCACGAGAATCTCCTAAGTACCTTTCTGCAAGCTGTTACACACTCAGCTCATCCCCTGCATGTCCAGCTGTGTGGGGTTACAGCACCCCAGCTGTAGATGTTCCACTTCTTTTTGGTTCTCCACAGGTTTCTATTGGTCAATTCCTCCAGCCTGTCAAGGCCTCTCCCAAACTGTTTTTTTCCATCTCCCTACTTTTTGTTAAGCATTTAGTTTCCTGTCCTCTTGTGCTTGTACCTATGCAAGGCAGACATGTTCAAAGACTTAGTTCCTCTTCAGAGCAGTGTTTTCTTTTATTATAGACAATAGTGGCACGGTGGGATTGGTTTGTAGAGGCAGACTGGTCTTAATTGTGCTGGAGATAGTCTTGGAAGGGGAAAGGCCAGTGCTGTCCAGTGCCTTTGGAACTCCAGTGCCTTTCACTTAACAGGATGCTGACATATGCCCTAGTAGGAACTACAGGCCCTCAGGTGTTCATCCTTGCTATCTGCTCATTGAGAGAGTCACTAAGGAGAAAAAATAGAAAATTCCTGCTCTTGAACTGTTCAAGAAAACTATTTTATATTTGCTTTCTTTTGCTTCATGCCTTACCTTGTATTTTACCTCATCTCTTATCCACTTAGACCTTAAAGCTTCAGCCTAAATGGGGACTTAATTAAAGGCTGCTTTTGTGTAGTTTTCAGACTACTGTGTTCTGCCCAGAGAGGAAATTAAGGGACAGCATCTGAGTATGAACTTATCTTAACCCAGCTTGAGACTTCCCTTTAGGACCATCCCAGGCTGTATTCTGAATGGGAAAACACAATTAGTCCCCTTCTCTGCTATATACCTAGTCAGCCTAGTGTTACATTTCTAGAATAAATAAATAACCCACAAGAGGGTTTTATGTCAGTTTATAGACAGAAAAGAGGAACAAATATGATCAGTTAGGCAGATTCTTCTAAGTAGCAGCAGTGTCTGCTTATCCTTTATTCAACAGGAAGCAATATGCTTTTCCTCTTACATGTTTTTATGAGAAAAATCATGACCTTTTTAGCATGCTTATTTCCATCCCACCAGCACAAGTCAATCATAGGAACAAATAAATAGTTCTGGAAGTAAAAGCGACATTTTAGAAATAAGCAGGTAAAAAATGGGTACCAAGGCGGGAAAATTAAATTTCTTTCACCCTCCTCTTTTTTTCATATTGTTGATGAAAGAATAATATAGTTCTGCTCTATTAGATAACAGTTTATAAAATTTGCTGTGTCTTTCCATTTCCCAGTCTGCTTTCCTAGGTAGCAAGAGCAGTTAGGGTCTGCTTTTGGTCACCTCAAGGTGCTGACTTGGAAACTGGGAAAACTGGGAAAAACACGACATGGTCTGTAACATTGGAGATAGGTTTTTTTTTTTTTAGTGCTTGGACTCCTAAAATCTTTCCAGCCATGCTACAAGCATGTTTTCTGCCTTATTTCCCTCTTTTAGTCCCTTCTCCAGGCTAAATTGAATTCTTGCACCCACGTACCTTTTCTTCGCAGTTATGGTTTCAACTTACTGTCTTCTGGAATCCTCCAGTTGTCTTAAATATTTCCTGAAGCATGGTGACTGAAACTGAACATAACATTTGGCTGAAGCCTCTTCTGTGTTGGGAACACTGACAGAAGCATTCCCACTCGCTATGTGTTGAACACTGACTGTTCTGTATACCCCAAAATAACATTTGTCTTGCTCACCACACTGACACTGTTGATTTGTGCTGACCAAGTCATTCACCATGTTCCCCAGTTTCTATTGAGCCAGATGCTGCTGGCCACTGGGAAGCTGCGTATTTCTGCAGATATTGAAGTTCATCCAGCTGTTCTCAGAATTTTCCAGTTTATCAAGAGCATTTTCAGTTCCAATCCTGTCTCTAAGACTATTTGCATCTCCTCTCCATTTCATGTCATCTGCAAATTTAACAAGCATACTGTGTATTCCATCATCCATAGTATAAACAAAAATGCTGGGAAAATTAGATACAGATTCAGGAAAAATCCCCATATAAAATTGTTTGGTACTTTTTCCATTTGGACAGGGAGTCTTTGTAAGTATTCTTGGATAATAGTTTTAGGGAGTTCTTGATGTTTTTATTTTGCACCCATGCTAGCTTGTCAATCTAGGTCATTTTCTTTTATTTTTGTTTTGCTTACTTATAACAGTACTACAAAAGACAATGCCAAAAGCCTAAGTAAAGTCAAAATATGCAACAGCAACTGCTTCTCCTGCACTAATGCTCTTGAACCATCATACTGGCTGTTATTCGGCTCTTTGTTAGCTCCTTGTTTGTCATGTGGATGCTTAGAGCAAGTTTGCCTTTTCCCAGCTCTATATATATTTTTTTTTTTTTGGGGGGGGGAAGTTGAAGGTGAAGTTGATGAGCTTTTCTACTAATTTTCTTTTTCCCTTCCTTACTTCTTTTAAACACACACCCTGTCCTTACAGTGTTTGCATTGTTGGTGAGTCAGCAGTCCACAGCTATACTCAAAGGTAACTGCTAACCTGTCTGAGACTATTTCAGGCAGTTTTTCACATATGGTAGACAGATGTTCATCAGGTTTAGCCAAATTAGCAACAGTTTACTTTGATGCTACCTAATCTGGTCATTCAGGCTATTAGGTTTTCTAACATATATTTGCCCTTCTCTCACTGATGTTGCCTGTACCAGCCACCTACTCACGTTTCCAGTGCTGAATGAGGAAAAAGGAATTATTTGGCATACCATAGAAAGGGATCAGCCTTAGGCCCAGTGTAAATGAACCAGCAGGAAAAGCTGCACTCACAAGCAGCAAAATTCATGGGGACACCTAGGGGAAAAAAAGCCAGAGACTGTGTTACCAAGGAGTGTGGGCAGAGGCTGAGCTTTGCAGGAACTCACAGGTGTCTCCAGATTTGTCTGATTATTTGTATATTGCTGTGGATAGGAATCATAGAATCCTTAAGGTTGGAAAAGAACTTTAGGACCATCAAGTCAAACCATTAACATGGCACCACTCTGTTCACCATGAAAACCATATCTCCAAGTGCCACATCCACACAACTTTTGAACAGTTTCAGGGATGGTGATTCAACCACTTCTCCAGGCATCCTATTCCAATGTCTGACCACCCTTTCAGTGAAGAAATTTTTCCTAATATCCAATCTAAACCTCCCCTGGTACCAGGGCCATTTCCTCTCATCCTTTCACTTGTTACCTGGGAGAAGAACTTGACCTTCACCTTGGTACACCCTCTTTTCAGGAAATTTTAGAGAGCAATAGAGTCCCCTTTGAGTCTCCTTTCCTCCAGGCTAAACATCCCCAGTTCCCTCAGCTGCTTCTCATCAGACTTGTGCTCCAGATCCTTCACAAGTTCCATTGCCCTCTCTGGACACACTCCAGCACCTCGATGTGTTACCTGTAGAGAGGGGACCGGGACTGAACACAGGACTTGAGGTGCAGCCTCACCAGTGCCGAGTACAGCGGGACTGCTCTGGTCCTGCTGGCCACAATACTCTTGGCACAGCCCAAGATGCCACTGGCTTTCTTGGTCACCTGGGCACACTCTGGCTCATATCTAGCTGCCAACCAGAGAAAATAGGAGAAGACAGCATATTTTTGTAGGCCATGTCTGTGTAAAATACTCTGTTCTAAAAGTAGAATAATTTTGTTGTGTGTTGAAAGATTTTGTCATCTAAACTTTTCCCTTTTTAAAGTATATTTTACTTTTCCTCTTTCTTTTAAGTGTGTGCTGCAACAATCCATTTCACCACGGAAAGAAACTGTCAAGCAAGGAGCCCGGTTCACCTCTTAGTGTGGAAATGGCTTACAGAACAAATCTTAAACTTTACACCTCTGGACTCTTAAATCACAACAAGTTTCATAAGGTTTCAGAGAAAATAAAACAGGGATGATGGTACTTTTCCAGGGAACAAACTTGTTCCATGATAGAAAGAAATCAATTCCCAGCTGAAAATGAGAGAGCAAGGAAGATTAAAAGATTTTCAGATAACTTTTCATCCAGCATCCCTCTGCTTCCAGCAAAGCCTGAATTTTTCTGCCCTAACAACAGACATCCACAGTCACCTGTGACTTGTGTTATTGCCTCAGCAGGTTTTTCTATTCCACTGGAAATGCTAAAGTTGAAAGCATTTAAAAGGAAAGAGGAGGGAACTGACAGATTCCATGAGAGTCATCAAAAGAGATGAGTTAGATGTGTCAGAGATTATGGTTGCAGAACTTGTCAAAGAGGAATACCAGTTCATACCTTCATACTTGGCTGGTGTAGCTAAAACTGAGCAGTTGAACAAGTTCTTGCATTTCCAGAAGGAGTTCATAGCAAACCATGAACTACTACCAAATGATTTAACATGATTTACCAAGTGATTTAATGATTGCCATTTAATTTAACACAATTAAATGATTTTAACTATGATTTAATAGTTAAATGATTTAACTATTACCAAATGAGTTAACAGAGACCAAAGTATTAGAGCAGCATGAAAGCAAGCTGGCTAAAGTAAGAAAATGAGTCTCCAAGTGGATGGAAAGTGAAATTTTGCCGTATCTTTCTGGGTGGATTGTTTGCATGTTCTAGGAAAACGAAATAGATTTAGGCAAAATCACCTCTCTCTTCTTCTCAAAAACCGAATCCCGTGTTTGCTTAGTTGAGCACTTGTAAGACACATCTACTATGTGTTCCAAAACCCTGGACCCAATTTTTTTATGCCACTGTTTACCCTTCCTTCCACTGTCGCATGGAAATGTGTTAAATATACGGGTAAGCAGGATGTTGCAAGCTAGTGATCTGTAGGACAAAAATCACTGTTGGTCAGCATCTCTGCAGGAGCTGTATATTCAGCATCTTGTCCAGCAGCACGTTTGAAATAATTTGGAAAAGAAGGTGCCTTCTCTATGTGTGCTGTAGACTCTTTACACACAGACAGTAGCAGCTGGCTGGCCCTTGAGATGGGTGGGATGGGGAGTGAGTTTGATCACTGAAGCACATCCATTTTGCAGAATTTGCTTGTCTTTCTTGAGTTGCTGCCCTGAAGGAAGAGTTAACAATCTCATCAGCACTCATAGCCAAATGCAGGAGTGAGAGTTAGATATTGGATACATAGAGATTAGTGATGGAACTTAATGAAACTCATTGGGGGTTGGCAAACTAAGAAATAAGTAGGCCAGTGTGGCCTGGAGAAGAACTGACGTTTCATGTAGATGAGAGAAATTTTTGAAAGAATTTAGCACTTTGTTCCTCACTGTGGTACTTATACCCAGGTTTTCATCCTTTGTGAGATGCCAGCTTATTTATGAAGGGCATTTTACAGAGAATTTAGCAGTGGTGTTTGCTGGACTGTGGCTGCTAACAGAGAAAACAGAGATTGGACTTGATGTAAACAGCCATCCCAATAGAAGCCCAAGTAGACCAGACACTGGGAAAGAAATGATCAAGCAAATAAGCAGAGGTTGTTAGTTTTGTGTACCTCCAACATACCTTCACTGAATTTTAGGAAGTATCACCTGAAACACAGTTAATGAACTTGCAACAAAGCTTGGCTACTTCCCATCTCAGTCAATAACCTTAAGCAACCTTTCTCCTCTGCCTCTGAGAGGCCAGAGTAAAATGAAGAAGGGATAGGGGTGAAAAAAATAGGCAAAGTGCAGTATTACATCAGGATAACAACTTGATTTTGTAATTTTTGAAGCAATTTCCCCAGGAAACCTTTTCCCCAGAAACAATCTCAATTAGTACAAATTTTGTGAGATAGTGTAGCTCTGGTACAAAACATAGCAGAAAGCTGTATTAACTAGCAGTGATGTCAATCTTTGCTCTTTGATTAAACAGCTGAAATTTCTACCAGCCTTGATTTTAAACAACTATATTCACAAAGTAAAGAACTGCCATAGTATATTGTCTACCTAAAAGGCTTGTTGTGAAAAAGTTAATCTTAGGCACAGAGCACTTTGAAGTGAGGCTAGCAGCTCTCTTGACAAAAAGTTCCCATGGCAGAGGAACCCAGCAGAGGTTGCCTAAGAGACCCCCTCTTTCTCTTGCCCAGATTTATTACTCAGACTTGGCAATGTATAACTATGAGACTCCAAGTGTCTTATTTTAACTGTTGTATTCCTTAGCTAGGGGTTCTTGGGTTATATATTATTATTATATCTTTCTGGGCTAACAGTCACTTTTAAGGAACGCAACGTGTTCCAAGGTTAGCTTCTTGTCTTGCCCCTTTCTCACGCTTTAAAATCACTCATATCTAACAAACTTCATGGACTTGTAGCGCAATTTTTTGAAATTTAATCACTTGTGGTCTCAAAGAGGATAGCTAATTTCTTCCTCATTTTTGCTCCTTCTCCCATTGTACACAGGCAAGCAAACAAGAATAGAGAATACAAGTGTTAAGAGAGATGCCTATACAGAAAGTTGATTTCCAGTCTGCTCAGTGATTTGAACTGACATAATTTCATTCTATAAGCTTCACCATGTTAATGGAGAAAGGAGAAATCACGAGGAGTTGCCCACCTCTGCAAACCATCTGCACATGCACAGACCACAAGACTGGAAGAAATAGCACTGGGGAAAAAAAGGTGAATTGAAAACGCTTATATTAATTGATTCAGGAGCAGGATATGCTTTCAGTCACTGCTTTTATTCATTCATTTAAATTAGGGTCACAAGTGTGTGTCTCTGTGTGCGTGTTGTTTCCCTCAGCTTTTCTTGACTGATCAGCAGGTTAAACTGCACGGCTACAAAAGCCATGTGATTTTGTCTTAAGTGCATTCCCAGTGCTGTTTCTGGCCCTACTGGTGAGACAAGCCCTTGCATGTGTCCCAGTGTTCCTACTGTGACTTTATGCCTTTTAATTAACTGCATAGCAGCAAACCATCACTCTTGCTTCCTGCAGTTTCCCCCAGGTTACAAGACAGCAGCACCATGTGCAATACTTACATTTTTACTTGCTGAAATATCTCTGTATGGTTAGGAGAGAAGGGCAGACAGCTTTTAGGAAAGAAGGACAAGTTCTTTCCCAGGTTTTCTCTAATTGTAACACAAACTGACACCAAGCATCTGGTTATCGCTTAAGCACTTTGTTAAGAACATAATTTAAGAAAAAACAAAAACTAAAAAACCCACACACAACCTCCTCCTCCCCAAACAAATCAACCCCTCCAAATCCCCAGCCTTCTAACTTTTGAGCCCTGACGTTAAAATCCTTAAAATGTTTAGGAAAAAAATTCAGTCTGTAACATACTGGTGAATTATTTTTCCACCTTTCCCTTTGAAGATTACCTATGAGTGATATTTCTTCTCTGACTTACCACTTTCTATTTATTTCCTTTTGATTTTTTCACTATGCTGAATTGAAATCCTTTATTTGGAACAATATCTGTTTGTTTTTCCTCTTGGGCACTTAGGGCAATGATTTGCATGTGGAACACCACTAAAATATTGTAGCCATAAGTTGCACTCTGATTCTGTACTCTATGATGCAATGGTAGTGATGATAGAAATTCTACATTGGCTCTCCCAGTGATAACTGAGGGGCCAAAAAAGTCATTCCTCCATATTTGTTGGTGAAATAATTGCACATTAATATCCAACATTTATAGGTAAGAGAAGGGAAGAGGATGACAGAGAAAGCAAGAAATCCTTGAGGAAGAGGGGTTACTTGGGTAAGTGAACTGTGCTGAGAATGACATTGCTGTACTCGAAATCCAATTGATCATCTCTAGGAACAAACCTAAAAGTGGCAGAATAAGCAAACCCTCTGTCACAGCACAAAAGGTATGATTTTCCTGGAGCCAAACTGAAACAGGAATGTGTAATTTGGATTGTTAACCATTTTTTTATAGTCTTCTTTCCTCTCAACTTATTTAGAGCATGAGCTCTTCTGGACTCTCTGCTTATAACGCATTACAAGATAGTATTTGTTTGTCAATATTAGCTCATTTCCTTAGTGATGCTACAGAGAAATTAAGCATTTAAAGTCAGATGGGCACTTCCTGACCTTATCTTGGACACAGGAGATCTAGTGCTTGCCCTTTGCTCTATTGTTGATAATATTTTCTGTAAGAGCAACCCACAGTAGAGACATCTGAGACAGCAGCTGCTTACAGAATAAACAGAACATTGTCTGAATAGACTGTGCTGGATTTTTGAAGTGTCAAGCCTATTGTCCTTCTGTCTCCTCTTTGCTAGAGCCACATCAGGCTTTTTCCAGGTTTACTGGAGAAATGCTTCTGAACAGAGGGTGGTATTTGCCTCAGCCTTCCAGGAGTAGTGCCACACGCCTCTTCTCCCTGCCTCTCCCACCAGGGACATCTAAATTCTGGTGAAAGGAAAAGGCATAAGAAAAGGTGTCTTCCACTCCTCTGTGCTTCCACAGAAGGGAAGCACAGAGGAGATGTCAAGCTCTGAGGGCAGAATTACACCTGGCTGGCCCTGCCCAGACCCCTTGGAGCCTCTTCCCTTCATGTCCATGACACAGGACCCCATGTCAGTTCCTCCTGGACCTGTCAGTCCTTGTCCATTTCTCTATCTCATCCTTTTGTATTCTTTCCTTTTTTACTTTCCTTGCTCCAAAACTAGACGCCTTTGTTTCTGACAGCTTCTTAGGCCCCTGTTCTCCATCGACCCAGAGACAATCCTTTGGATTTGCTCTGAGGATTTCACCCTAGCTATCCACTCTCTTCAGCACTGAGCCTGGGAGTATCTGCGTGATATTGACTATCTGTTGAAATGAAAATGAAAGGTAATGATGAACATGGCACAGCTGACAGCATAAGAGCTTTGTCTAGGTTGAGTAACACACTGCTCAGTGGCATAACACCAGAAAGGATTGTCCAAAAGCAAGCGGTTTGCATCAGTCTGAGTCTTCATATTTACTGTCTTTGATGCATGCAGAAAACTGTCCATATTCTCTCTTTTTTTTTTTTATTTAATCTGTAACAAACCTTTAATCTATTTACAAAGGGAAAGAACTTTGAATGACTGAAACCTGCCATAGAGGTTTTTTTGTTTGAAAGCAGCAACAGAGGGGTATTTTTATGTTAACCTTTAGTCTCATCAACAGCACATTCAGAAGTTTACTGAAAATTTAATTTTAATAATGGTTCCAGAACTTGTAGCAATTCCCCCCCCACCACTCACCCTCCACCCCAACCCCCCCCAACCCCAAAAAAAAAGCAAAGCACCAAATTCAATTACACAACTTTTTACTCTTACTCCATGTTTTACTCTTTCTCATGCATTTTCATAGGCTCTGAAGGCTCAGGCCAAAGGGATGAAATACAAGCACTCAGGAAAGGTGTGCAGGTTCTCATGCAGAAAGCCAGTACTGCTCTGGAAAGAAACAAATAATATTTCAAATGCTATCAACCCTTGTAGCAACAACAAGGCAGATGGGATAGTGCAGAACCAACTAAATAGAGTTCTTGAAGTTTTTTAAATGTCAGGTCTTGAAGGAAGACCAAAGGTTTAGATCTTGTGGATGGACTGTTCTGGGCAAAAATCTTTCTTTTGTACCAATCATATGGGGAGACATGGTTAAACTCTGAGCAGGACCAAGGCTTTCTTTTGCCATTCCCAGCTGACCACCACCAAAGGGCTGAATGTCATCAGAATGAAGTCTCCTGACCACACAGACTGCAGCCTGAACTGTTAAATTTCAGACTGTGTCACTTTTGCTGAGGTGTTGATTTTGTTCCCTATTGTGGAGGCAGGAAACGTAATTAGCCCTCCATGGCCGCCTGTCTTCTTTGGACTGCCCCAGTGCTTCCACACCACTGGTGTGTGCCCCCGATATTTTATATCACAACTTCCAAGTCTCCTTACTGCTGCTCCAAGCTCTGATCTGACTTGCTACTCTCAATATTTGACCTTATGTTCATTTAATTCTAGAACTCTCACCTTAGGCTTGAAAGCTGTCCTGGCAGCCTACCAGCTTTCTTGTTCTTGCCACTCCACCGTCTGAACCTGAAGAATTACCACGTCACTCTTTCACTAAGCTGCTGGTTCTTTTTTTTACCCATCTCTTTTTCTGGTAAATGTAACTCTAACAAGACTGGATGACTCAAGAGGTCTTTTGTATCTTTGCAATTGTTATTTCCAGTGTGTTTAATGTGTACACTATACAATATTTACACTGTGCTTTTAAAAGGTATTTTGGATGATTCTGCAGTTAAGATACTGGAGTGTGAAAGAGACTCAGGCTCATCAGTTTTCATTAAGGAAAGCAGAAAGATGACTAACAGTGACCCAGTAATCTATGTGTCTATACTTGTCTACAGAGAGAGAATTCGTGATGTGTTACTGTGGCATAGCCAAACTGGCATGAATTTAAGATGGATCAGGGCATAGTGTGGAATATTTATAGCTCATGTACATGCAAATTTTATCTAGGCTATTCAGAGATTGATTTTTGTGCAAGCTTTTATAAATATTTTAGAGATAAAGGGGAAGAATATGACATTTTGTCTTCTGCCAAAGTGGTGAAAGGGAATTGTGATAAACATCCCAGAATTATCTAAAGGAGTTCTTGAGAGATTTGTCAGCTATTGGTATAAAAATCCAGTGCTCCGTAAGACTGTTCAGTTCTGAAGAGCAGTCTGTTTTCAGAGAAGTCTGGGAACATATGTTATGCTAATGTCAACTTGCTAGCTTTGCATGAAAAGTAACAATCAAAATCTGAGTCATTTGCATGCATTACTTACTACTGAGAGCCTAAGACTGAATTTTTCATCTTGCCATGGATCATGTGTAGTCCTTTCTATGTGTAGGAAAACCATCCTTGGAGGGTGGGCAGAGAAAAGGATTTTCATACATGACTGATTTTTTTTTTTTTNGGTTAGTAGCTGTTAAAATATTTGGTAGGATTTTTGAAATCTGATGATGAAGAGAAAATAAGAATGTAGTTATATAGGCAGAGAACTAAGCTGTCCATTTATGTTATTGTGATATCTAATAATGTGTACTTGCTTCATTCGTTCAGAGAACAAGAGATTTCCTCTTAGGAAAAGAAGCTGCAGTTTTAATAAAGTAGAGAGTGATTGACTCCAGTTAGCTCCTCACAGAGTGTCAATTCTTCTCTCCTTTGCATCACTGAGCATTCAAACCTGGAGTCACTTTGCTGTAATTCACTGATGCTCAGTTTCTCTCTGCCCTGTGAGAGCAACATTTGACCTCCAGGCATCATGTGTAATAATCTTCATTTTATGTAACAACTATTTGCTTACATCTACCTTTGTATATGATCCTGAAAAGATATTTGTGAAACTGTTGTTCTCTTTTGTTGTAGTCTAAACTGAAGAAATAATTAGAAATAGTGCAACAGATGAATCAGACTCCAGATGATAAAACAGGTGAGTGATAAGACAGTTCTGAATTGAGCAGAAAAGACATATGGTATAAATTACGGAAATAAGGTTCTAAAGGGTCAGAAGGAAAACCAATCAAAAGTTACCTCTGCTGCTGAAATTTTTCCTGTTGATGTGATCAAAATGTGCTGCTATCTAATGAAATCAGGTATGTAATATTTCTTATACTTCTTTTATTCCTGGCCTTATCTGAAACCAGTAGGTGTCAGTGGAAGACTTTCTAAAGTGTTAGAGATGTCTCAGGGGATGAAACCTTTCAGCTGGCAGAAACATAATAACTGGATTTCATGCTTGTGATGAGGAGGTTAAGCCCTGAATCACGTGCTTTCAAGTGCCCTTCCTAAGCTTCTTTTCAGCCTTCACTGTATCAGTCCTGAATGCTGTAGTTATCCATACAATAGTCCAGTCCCTCTCGGAGGTTTGCTCAGTGCTTTGATTCACTAACAGCACTGAGGTTTGCAGTCTATTTATGTATTGCTCAAGAAAGTAGTGTCTTTTGATAAGTAAGTCTTTTGATCAGTGGAATCTGGATTAGGATCTTCAAGCAGGATAAAAGACATAAATCTGGAAAGTTGTGGGGAAAAAAAAAAGCTGACTGGTGATAAACTACGAAATGCTGTGAAATGTCATCAGGATGAAGTATAACCAGTCTGACCGTAGCACACCTGCATTTTATGACTTTAGTGAAAACCTGTTCTGAAAGCTGTTTTCTTCCAGAGCATGAGAGTGTATCAGTTAGTAAATTATAAAGTGGTAAATAAGGAAATAGCTGTCCACATGGTGATGTAAAGTGCCTTCTACAGTTCCTCTTTGAGAGAAAAGAAAGATCCAAATCTTCTTTCTGTGTATCAAGTACCAGGAACAATACTTGAACAGTCAAACCAGCTCTGGTTGTTTTTTTTCCTTCAGCAGTTAAACTGGCCGAAATTTCTCCCTAATGTAACTGTCTTCCTACCAATGAACATATGCCTGAATGCAGCTGCTCTGATTATGTTTGCTTCTACAGCATGGTTCAGATTTTGGATTCTATTGCTTTGCAGTCAACCACTAAAAAAACCATAAAATCAGTCATTGGCTCTGGATCTCCCACAGGACTAATGAATAAAACAAACAGAACTCTCCAGGCCACAGCATATCTGAGGAATGGCTTTGCATAAAATGAGCTAAAAGGGATTTAAACAATGGGTAAATGTTTCTTGCTTTCCCCTCCTTACCAGATACTAATTTCAGAAGTACTAACTCAGTTAACCTCAAACTTCCCCTGCCTATCTTCCTCAGTTACACATTGAGGAATCAAAACCAGCCAAGTCAGAAAGATGTTAATGTTGTTCTTCTTTTTGTCTTACTGCTGTATTTAGAAGTCCAAGCCAAGAAATTTGGGCCACATGTGCTAACATGTGCTGACACTATAGGGAACAAAGCTTTACAAATATTTTTTGATATTTTTTTTGTTTTTTTTTTTTGTTGTTTTTGTTTTGGTTGGGTTTGGGTTTTTTTTGTTTTTTTTTTTTTTTTTTTTGGGGTTTTTTGGTTTTTTTTTTGTATGTGTGGGGTTTTTTTTAATTTTTTTTATTTTTGGTTAGGTCTTTTTGTTTGCTTTGGTTTGGTTTGTTTTTTTTTTTTTAAAGTGGGATGGTAAGCAATTTAAAAAGTGTTCAATCAATGCTAACCTGAAATGAGAACTTTACAGTTTTCTCAGAGGAAAAAAGGGAGATCTGATTATATTTTAAATTTGAATGAAAAGTTTTCGTAATGTTTTCTAAAACAAGAGACACTATTTTCTTCTCTCCAGATAACATTTCTGTGAGGCCCTTCCAGGAGCAGTCACGTATCCTGATCCACAGTGAGACTATGCTCTTCTATAATTTACAGTGGTTCACAACAAAAGACAGGATCTTTGAGAAGCTAGGGGCTGTTGGACCCCAGGGCAGAGAGCATAAGGAAACATGGTCAGGCCCTTTCCCCACATGAGGCAATGCATCACTCAAGTTTGGCTCACCCTCTCTTCCTCCAGCCTGCCTCATTTTTCATCAAAGCTGTTGGCTCCTTATTGACTGAGTGCTGATACTGCATCAGAGACCAGAGGGATGAAGAGGAGGGATGGCTGCCAAGGACAAGCTGCTTGGAGAGTAGTAAATTTAGGTGTTCTGGGATCTTTAATGCTGAAACATCATCATTACTCAGTATAGTGCCTAGTCCTGAATCCGACATCATGGCACGAAGCTGTTACATGTCAAAAATGGCTCATGAACTACTGCAGGCTCTGAAAGCCCCTCCCAGCTCCAGGGCAGCCCCTCAGTCGACAGGATTTTCCTGACCTGCTCATTGCAGGAGTGAGACAAGCCAGATTGCAAGGTTAGAAGCTCTCACACAGCAGAGAGAGGCCGGTTCTTCCTTTCCCCATTCTCACTCCCTTCAGCTGTGCCTTGCCTTCCTCCTTCCTTCCCTTCTGCAATCTCAAAACCTTGCAGGTGTAACCTGTACCCATCTTTCCAGGCTATTCCATTCTCCATAGGTTCCCTTGCATACAGACACAGGTGTAGGTGACAGACGAAACAGGATGATCCTCAGCTGCATTGCCACCAGGGGAGAAAGTAGTTTATTTGTAGTAGTACAGACCACTGGAGTGAAGGGCACTATTTGTGCATGTAGTTCCTCTCTGAGGAGCTGGCAAGAGGCTGTAATACAGCTCTGGCTGCAGCAGCATGGACACTGACAGGCTGCAGACGAGCTTGCTGACAAGCTGTGAAAAGCCAAAAAGGTCTTTGAGTCAAATAAGACCCTGGCTGGACAGGAGCATCAGCTGGCCATGTAGGATCTTGTAACATAACATTATTGACCTGTAGTGAGGTGAGTGGGTGAAGTGACAGTGGAGTTGGCCTGTAAAATTCTGAAGTGCATTTTTTTCTGGACTCTCCTAAGGGAGTACCGCATGTTTATTCTGCTCCTTGTGTGCTATTATCTTTTCTTTATGCTGGGACTCAGTAATTTCCTCCTTGGCTGTGTTCCCACTGTGTCTAGAGCCTGACTATTTTTGCACGAAGTGCTGAAAGGTCTTGGTTGGGATGACTGTGAAAGGTGAGTGGCACAGCCCATGTGCCAGCATTCATTTCCTGGTGGAAATCAGGTGTGGGTACAGTGGGTGTGTGTACCCAACCAAACTGGGGGCAATGTTGTGGGTGCTTGGCGTGCATATAACTCAAGCTTCTATGTGGGTATACCTGCTAAAAACCCTATGGACACAGCCGTAGATGACAATTAGCTTTGCACTGCCAGCTCTGTCCTTTAAATCATGCATGTACTTTTTTACTTCTGGAAACCTGCAGCAGACATGAGATGAAAAGAATAGCAAAAAAAACCTGCTCTCCATTTCAGAACAGCTTGAATCTATGAGGTGTAAAGTTCTTGATAAATGGGAAGAAATGAACACACTTTAGACTGTGAAGAAAGAAATAGTGGTTTATGCTGCGATGGTGCATATAATGGCAAACATTCTTAAAAAAATACAGGCAAAAACATCATGAATTCTAAACACGTCCTAGTAAGATTTCTGGAGCAGCACTGATGTCCATGTAGGTAGCACGACGGACCTTTTAGCACTAAGATATTGGCCCTCAGTGGTCTTTATTTTATCCTCACACACAATATGTGCCTATTTTGGGTGTTTCTATGTTCACCAGAGCGTCTTAGCCTCTGCCCCTGCAATAGGAGGATTGTAGGCTGACCCTCACTATGTCAGCTGATGATCTACAGACATGAGGGTTATTTCTGTATTCATGCTAAAAGTTTGGGAGTTTGGAAGTAAATATAGGTTAAACAGCATTATTTTTAACTTGTTTGTTTCTTGGCCTGGAGAAAGAGAAAGGTTCTGGGTGGGATTTTTAAGTATTCCAAGTTGGCATCATCTATCCTTGAAATGAATGCTGAAATGCCTAGTGACTTCAAAGAGGTAGAGATAGGACTGCCTCCTGATTCCCTTTGAACTCTCATTTCTGGATGCTGAAATAACCAAATATTACTGCAGATTATTCACTGGTATATAGAAATGACCATAGCTGTGAATACATTTCAGATACAGACAGGAAGGTCAAGTTTAAGTCTAGGTTGAATCAGAAGTCTGTGATGGACTCCTGATATCAAGTAATTGATTTTTAAAAAAATGACAAATATTAACATGAATATTTGTTTACAGAATGAGGTTGTTACATTTTTTTTGTAACTCACTAGGCTCCATCGTTATTGGTTCAGCTCTCACAGTCATTGGTGCTGTACAAAGCAAGCAGTGAGAGAGAGGCTTGTATTGAATACTGTGTAATCCAAGGCACAAAACTTGCAGAAATTTGTTCATGTGCTAAAATTTGCATACTGAAAGTGGCCTGTGTGAGGACCACTTAAACTATAAAAGATAGATGTTTGCAAATTTCTACAGGATTAGTGCATTCAGCACTTACAAACAGTATTCCTTTTCTACTGGCTGTTGTGCAGATAGAAATAGCAAAAGATTTCAATAAAGGCACTTTAACATGTCCTTGTCACTGGTTACGCTGATAAGTGTTCCAGCTGTGTGAAGTGAGGAGGTAATTTCATGCAGCTAAAAGTACAGTCAGCATGAGTAGGGGATAATGTGTCACTCCTCATGGTGGGCAAACAGCAGTTGTTCATGTAAGGCTTATGTTTGACTAAGCATCTAAAAGGTCAAATACATCTCCAAACTTACTGTCCCCTGAAGCAGAGTTATACCTGTTGACAGGAGACTAAATTAATTTATTAATTATACTAAGACTAAAACAGGTGCCAAAAAGTCACAGGAAAGCTGAAAAAAATGATGAAAAACATAACATAAAAATTGCAGGTATAGTTACAGCTATTGTGTTCTTGTTATACGTTTGACCATCTTTAAATTTATTGACATATTTGAAATGTTCTTCCTGCCTAATTTTTCAACCAGCCGTGTGCACTGCTACCTAAGCGTACAAGACAGAAGTCTGTCATTTGTTTCTAAAGCAATTAGCAGGACTTCAACAGCAGAGAGCTTTGGGGAATAAAGAAAGATCCAGGTTTTTTAGAAGATTTGCTTGGTGTCAAGGTATTAAGACAATGAACAGCAGCAATTAGTCCAATTAGTCATGAACTCTTCCCTTTTTTTCCTTTTTTTTTTCTTTTTTTTTTTTTCCTAGCAAACAGGACAACTTAGGATCCATGTGCCTTAGCTAAGGTTCCTGTGTACACTCTCTAAGATATGTTCCCCCACGGCATGATAAAAAATGAAATATGAAATATGGTCCTCTGAAAAAATATCCAGTTTGGGAAGTTCCTCCTTCTGCTTTTTTAAAACAAATATGAATATTCAGAAGGTCTTTAAATATAAATTGCTGGTTTATAGAGTGGGTTTTTTGGGGCGGGGCTGAGCTTGCTGTACTGTAATAAAAAAGGACAGTCAGCAGATGGCAATGTTGTATAGTTGTCCCAACAGGAAACAGCCACATCAGCAAGGGAGGGAAACCTCTTATACTCCTTAAGTAGCCATAAGGGAAAATGGAATGGCCCCTGCAGGCCTGTGGAGAGTTGGCCCTTCAAGCATACTTTGGCTGAATGCTTGTGTAGGCTTTCTGAGTTTGTAATGCCATTTGTAACAGCAACTCAACATTTAAAACCCCTCATTTGAAAGGGAAAGCCCATTATAATTTAAGAGCAATCTAATTAAACTGGTGCATTGCCATATTCTTTTAAAAGCATTTCGTATCGCTACGTAAGTACAACATGTTCCTTGCCACATAGGTTTCATTTTTAAAAAGATAAGTGTGTCTGATGTGTTTTCTTTTGCTGGAATATTAACAGATCAGTTTAACTGATCTGTTACTGCCTTTTCAGTCTCAAACTATGAAAGTCAACTCATCAAACGTGTTTCTCCAATGCCAAATAAAAGTTATTTCCCTAGAACCCAGTGCAGTTCAGGCATGCTGCAAGCTAGTTTATACATGAGTTACCTTCACTAGCTCTAATCCCAAATGACTGGAAATCTTCTCTTTGCCTCCAACAAGTTCCAGATCAGGCCTGCTGTGCTTTGCCAGCTAGAAAGTGGAAAGGTATAGGATATAATTCCATCTTTTTTTTTTTTTTTTTTCTTTTCCTAAACTACTGTGGACAGCTATTAGAGTACTTTGATCTAAATATGTAAATCAAAGCTGCAAAATCTTTCTCCTTCCAACTGTACTGGAAGGAGGTAAAAACCTGTGGTAGATAACTCTGACATATAAAATTCATGGAACAGCTTAGCAAGAGGAACTTGGAAAGACTTCTGTAAAATATAGGAACTAACAGATGTCTTGAGACAAGTGAGTAATAGTTTGAATAAAACAATTTTAGGTTCTTCTGCATACTCTGAAGTCTGGAGCTCTATGTTAGTAGCCAAAAAAGCAGGCATCATTTCAGATATAGGTGAAATGTGAAGTACAAAGCTCATTGCATTCAGAGTTTTGTCTAGCAGCTCAGTCTAAAATCCAGAAACGGTCATGGATGCTGAAAGATAAAATCAAGTAATTTGTAGCATAGTATGGCTGTAGCAAAAACAATGCTATCAGCACCCTTCCTTGTTCACATGGTAAGGCCTGGTTTTTCTGTCTGTTCAGTTTCCCTCAAGGTAAAAAACTGGCAAGAGGAGAGGCTCTATGTCAGACTCAAAGACATATGTAACTTGAGATGTAGTGCTAAATTAAAACTCCTGCCACACAGAGGCTACTTACTATAATTTATGTCAAGGTTAATGGAGTAAAAAGTATTGGAGTATTTTAAATGCTGATCAGACACGTTGCCAATTAGTATTGCTGCAGATTTTTTGTTATATACCAAAAAGTTTTTCAATGTTTCTCATCATTCATGTCTTTTTTTCCAGGAAGTTGAAGGAAATATCACAGAAATTTTAAATAAACTAAAAATCACTCAGGAAAATCAAAGGTGAGTATGAAATGTTCAACTATCTATGTCAGTGTGGTTGCACAGAGTGTTAGAGTGATGGAAATGCCAGTCATAACAGCTTTGGGCCAAAGTAAGACAAATTAGTTACTGATAGCAGATGCATTCAAGTGTTCATTGCAGAACATACACAGTAGTAGCTGGGAGTCATAATCAGATATTATAGATTTGACTTCAATGTGGCTCAGAGTATTAAATAAAAAAAATTATGCACAGAGTATAATTAAAAATTCTGATTGCTTCAGATTTTTATTTACAGAATCACAGAATATTCGAAGTTTGGAAGGGACCCACAAGGATCATCAAAGTCCAATTCTTGGTCCTTTACAGGACAGCCCCAAGATGCCCCACGTGCCTGAGAGCATCTTCAACTCTGTCAGGCTGGTGCTGTGACCACACAGGCACAGAACAGTCACATTATGGTACTTAAAGACTTGTAAGTTTTCTGAAAGCATCCTGCTGATGGTTTTTTATACCTGACATGGAGAAGTTCAAGCCCTTGTCTGTTCTGACATTGTTCACTAGTGCCAGTTTTGGTGTGCAGTGGAATTTTCTTTATTTTGGTAACTAGCTTGAGATCCTTCAACCTTTTTGACATAAACTTATTTCTTTATTTGAAAGGGATGTATTATGGGGTCATCTCAAGCATTTGAAATAACATATTTTAAGAAGTTAAATCAGGCATGTTTGATTATTGATGCTGCCTGTCAGAAGTAAGTATTGAATATATTTGTTTCTGTGGTACTTTCAGTATTTTGTTTTAACACAAGACTGTTTACTCCTGCCATGTTTTTAACGTTCCAAAGCTCTGGATATTCCAAAGCTTTGAATGAGGAGCCATCCAGTCTAAAGCATGGTGGAAGAGAGGCTATTCCTACTTATTTATCCACTGTCAAGAGCATGAAATGCACATACTTATATAGGTATTTGTTTCAGCATATTTGGCATAGTTTCAGATTGGTGGTTGTGAGTTTGTAATGCTGCTTAGAGGTTTGTTTTTCTTACCTGAAGTACAATTTTACAAATACTGAGCAAATGTCAGCCCAAACTAAGGCTTTGTATGAGTTGAAAAATATATCTATAAAATATCTCAAAAGTCTAGTTTATTGTCCATGAGCATTTTTGTACCTACAATTTATCGGTATAAGAAATCATTGGATTCACCAGGCAAATCAGGTAGTGGCAGGCTGCAGTAAATTTAATTCCTTAGTTTGCTGCATGCCTAATTTGTTAGTTTATATCTGCATGAGTAATGCAAATTATTTACTCTGTCAGTTGGAGGTGGACATCATAAGTTAGTTAAAGGCCCGAGGACACACAGGAAGGCTCACTGACCTGAGTGCATTCTGGGTCAGCCTTTCAGGTTTTCAAACATTAGGCAGACATTATGGAGTTGTCTCCTATTGTTACAACAAAACACTAAGAGAAAGGTTTCTCAGATTTAGATGGCAGGTGGTGTTTTGTGCCATAGGGACCCCAAACAGTTGCTGCAGGTTCCTGTTGTGTCTGTGACCTATACACTTCCATGCACAATTATGTGATTGTTGGTAAGAATCCAAAATTATAGCTACAGGCTCCAAAGAATAAGATAGATTAATATAGAAAGAAACAGCTCTATTTCCATCTTATTGCCAACATTTGGTGTCAAAGGGGATGTTTTATTTGCTCACACAGGCGGAAGTTTTTACTTTTAAATTTAGGGAAGTAATAAAATATTTTTTTTTCAAAGCTAAGAGTCTTAACAAAAAAGAACCCTGAAATCAGATCTTGTGAAATATAGAAATTTTCAATTAAATTATTTTTTTAAGCTTAAGATAGAAAATTAGTAATTCTATTAGTCTATGAAATCTTAAAATTAAGACTAAGATTCTGTTAATTTTCTGTTTCTGGCTCTTTGATTGAGAATTGTGTTAGGTTTCACAAGGTGGTATGTAAAGTTATGGTAAACTTGTGTTGTTGGAGGGTAGCAATGCAAATAGCTCTCGGTTTGGGAGCTGCTACCTAATCATCTAAGACCACAATAATTTCATGAACATGCAAAGTAACCACTTTATGGTATGAAGTTATTGTACATCATGTTGTTACGATTTCCTGGATGGATGCATTCATTGGGCTTAATGAGGGGGAGGGAAGGAATTGAAGAAGAAAAACAGTAAAGCAAAGCATGAAATCTAAATAAGAAATCTCCCCACAAACAACAGGGAGGGCACTTACTAGACAATGGCATGTATTTCACTTCCTGCTTAAATTTGCAAGGATTGCTTTGCTAGAGCTGAGTGCTAGTAGATCTAGAAAGTTATAGATGATTACAAAATTACGTGCAAAATTAACAAGTGTTTTGGTTACTGATAGTTGGATTCCCTTCGGGTACTGAACATAGGTTAGTGTAGCTGAGATGTTAGAGATAATATATGAATAGAAGAATTCTTTACTTTTTCCCTTCAAAAAATATTGATGAATTATGTTCTAAGAACATGAGCAACAGAAAAGGTACAAACAAGGTTATAAGACATGATCACACTTGCATCTGCTTATAAATTACAGAACTGTGCATGAACCTACTTTCTGGTATTTCTGTGATTTTGAATTGAGAGTTGTGTGATCTGCAGGTCAGGTATGGGACTTAGTTGATAAAAGTCAATGTCATTTGACAAAAAAAACTTGGACAAAAATAAAGCACAGTTCTGTCTGAGAGGATAATAGGATATATTTTTGTAAAAATTAAAATTTGAGAACATTATAAATGTGAAATAATTGGTCAGCCAAAAGGCTATTAGAAATAAAACATAAAAGTAATTAGTAGTAGATATAGTGGAATACAAGGTTAATTAGTCTCATCTGTATGATGTTAATAATTGAATGTAATCAGCCGTGAGATACTTAAAGAAGCACTCTCACTAAATGTTTTAAAAAATGTAACAGAAGGACTTTTACATTTTGCTTCAAGCATAGCTTATATATAAACCTTTTAAAGTAGCACACTGTCTTGGGATATTTGCATAATAAGATGCTTTGTAAAATGAATGTCCAAAATTCTGCTCTCCCCCACAATGCTAGGAATCACATTTCTAGAGCTCACATTATTCTCTTTCTCCAGGAAAGATCAGGAAGACTGAAACATTAATGGTAGCATGAGGTTTCTGAATAAAAGTCTGTCTTGAGGCATAATTAATGGAAGGCGTCTAATTATCTGAAGTCAAAACTGTATAATCCTTTGCCCTCAATGCACATAAGATAACTTAGACGACATTTAATTAGAAGCAAAGCATGGATTAATACTTATTTAATAGCTTCAGTAGGAGCTTTCCTCAGGTGCTAAGAGATTGTCCAGCGAATTGGAGCAAATATTTAGCATGTGCCTGTAGCCAAATAAACAATTTGCAGCAAACAATTTACTTAGCTAATTTCTACTGTTTCTGCAGTAAGAATATGATTTCTTCAGGCTTAAAAGCTATCTTTGAATTTATTTTTTTTTTGTTCTCATTTGAGAAATTAAAAATGTTCAAAATACAAAATTTTGAACACTCTTTTTTACCTGTAAATGGATGAAGTCATAATGTGGTTTTATTAGTTTTCCTAGTTAGCGCGTTGTATCCACAGCTCTAGTGGAAGTAGTAAAATTTTTTTTGGATTTAGCTTTCCATTCTAATTTGAATTGGTCAGCTGTCCCACTGTTTTGTAGAAACATCTGTTATCAGGTCTTAACAGCTCTGTTTGATCCATGCCTAAGTCACTGGAGGAGAGGAAGGCAGCAGGAAAGCAAGCTACGCTGTGGAAACGATGATGTCCACACTCTGCATTATAAAACCTTATGGGCCAGTGCCACAGATGTAAACCATTTTTACTTTCAGTACATAATACCAGTGCTAGAAAAGGTCTCTCTTGGCCTCTCTTCTTTAGAAATATGTAGAGGGGATGCCTTCTAGAGCTGCTGCATCTAGGCAGGTGGATGGTAGCTTTTTGCCCAGATCCATTCCAACATGTTTCGGTTATCTAGCAACATGTTAAGGAGGATGAACCATCCTCTGGAGATTAATCTTTCTCTCTTTGTAAGCAACTTTGAGTGCCTGAAATTAGAAGAGTTGGTCCTAGTTCCTTTTGTATGATACACAGTGGGAGGACTCCTCGGTGCTCCCTGTGTTTACATTGGAGTGTTGACTGTCACGGACTTAGATCTCAGTTTCTGTTCAGTATTTGGATTCATTGTATGCTATACTTCTTTTCAGAAAGATGTAAGAGCTAGTAGGGGGAGTTTTGTTACCTGAAAAGGAAAAATGACTTTCTGAGAGTCTAGAAGAAAATAAGTAAAGAAAGAAACTTACCAGTTCAAACATACTCTTTATTTCTTGAGGGTGTGCCAATGGAATCCAGGCTTGAAAAACTGCTATTAAACTTCAGAATCACATATTATAGTGAAATGTCAAAATCAGGAATGTGTTTTCATTTTTGCATACAATATTGTGGATAGCTATACTGTCTGCATAAAGAGATACTATCATATAACATTTTTAGAAAATTTCTAGTGCTAATAATTAGTTATATTAAACAGCTGTGTTATTCTGCACAGTTTTCAGTCGACACTGGACACTGCCCTCTTTCTATTGTGGCTCCCTTCCGTATGGGAGTATCAGCTAGTAACTACACTCTCAGGAGAGAACTCCCATGTGGAAGTTATTTAAGTATATCAAAACTGCATCTTCGAAATAAGATCTGGACACTAGTCTTTGATCATGCCTTCAACTATGGTGGAACATACTGGCAGGTGAACATTGCCTGTGTGAATCTTTCCATGACCCCCAAATGTTGACTTTCATTTTATGAAATCTTACTGTGGCTGCAGTTTTTTTAAAGCATAAAATGGGTTCAGATCAAGTGGAAGCATCTGCCTGATTTTGCAGACAGCCTGAAAAACCAGGTCAAAGAAAATAAGTAGTCCTTTTAACCCCTTTGGAAGGGGTGTTGTTTAATACCTGTAATTAAACCTCTGCTATGAAGAGTGGTTGTTTATGAAGGAATGTGAAGGAAAAGTAGGAAGAAAACAGATCATACCAACTACATAGCTGTATCCATGCTAAAGGAACATCTTTTTTCCCATGCACGGTCAACCTGCGGAAAATGGAATTAATTTTTTTCTTTAATTTAATACATAATCAAATGGAAAGGGGACATGGAAACAGTCACACTTTGTAGGAAGAAAGACAAACCCAGAGATGTCAGTGTGTCAAATGGATATATCTGCATTCATTGGAGGAGCATTCATTCCAAGAGACTCACAGACTGTACATCCCAGTTAAAGTAAAATGCATAGTCTATTGCTGGCAACCTGGGATAAGCCTTATTAAAAAAAAACCCCAACAAACTAACAAAAAAACCCAACAAAACAAAAACAAACAAACAAAAAACAACAAAAAACCCCACAAAAAACAAAAACAAACAAAAAACCCCCCAAAACCCCCAAAAAAACCAAAAAAAAAAAAAAAAACCAAACCAAAAGCCATAAGACAAATAAGAAATAATGAAACCCACATTTTCCAAACAGATAAAATGCCCACCCCAAAACAGCAACCGAGGGGTCTTCAGATTGCTTGAAGTTGTTTCTTATTTGCTCAGTGTTTTCTGTGTTTGGTTTGGGTTTTTTGTTTGTTTTTGGTTTTTTGTTTGTTAGCTTTTGGTTTTGCGGGTTTCTTTGTTTTATTTTTTGTTTGGTTTGCTTCTGTTTTGTTAAGCGTATTTTTTTTTGTTTGATCAAGTTTCATGAATGGGTTGTCACTGTAGTAGGTGACATTGTAGGACATCAAGTTGAACAAGTTACATCATGGAGCTGAGGTCTTAGGGTTTTGCCTTGGTTTAGATTCAGGTCCATAAGAATTTGTAGCTGCTAAAAGTAAAACATCCTTAGTGGCCTTCTTCTACCTTCTTTCTGGCTCAAGCCACTGTCTAAGATGAAGTCCAAATTGTGCAGGAGTACCTGTGGTTTCTCAGCATTGAAGTGTGTCACTTGCAGTGGACTCCCATGGGATTTACCAGTGAGGCATTGCTATCCCTATCTTACACACAGACATCTCAGATCATGAATCCAGCTTGTCCTAAAAGATGTATTTTAAAACATTTTTTAAATTTTATTTTAGACCTATAGGACCTTTATCCTGACTTCTGAGGAAGAGTACAAGAATAGGGGTTATTAGGAGAATTAGCAGTGTCTCCTATATTCTAATGAATTACTTTTTTTTTGGATCTGCCATCTTCTGCCATCCATGCTACTAGAGAGAATTTTAAAAATCCATTATGAAAAAGGAAGAGAGAAAGACAGTAGTATTATCTCCATGAGTTGCTGTCCAAGATGGCATTTTTCTGTGGAAATCTGCTACAGAATGACATTTTTAGCAAGAAGTGAGAAGGATAGGATTTTTTATGGGTAACAAGGGCAGTCAGAGTTATAACAGTTACAGCTGAAAACAGGAAAAGAGTTGAAAGTAAGCCAGAATCCCTCAGTAATATCTAATATGCGAAGTAGGAAGGGAACATCCTATAGCAACATATGGTGCTGCTAGCTGCTGGAGATGGTACTCTGTGGAAAATGCTTTCTGAATTTGGGCCCATGGTGTCAGTTCCCATGTCTGGTTTAGAGATGGAAAATGGAGAGCTACTGCAATTTGTGATTGCCCTGGAATGTATTATGTGAAGGTAATTTAAAAAATATATAATTTTTTTTAAAGCATTTTGGGTCATTTCAGTAAAGTCAGGGCAGAAGAAAGAAAGTGATTTAAACTTTTCAAGGACAAGTTGCATTCACCTCACAATATAAAACAGTCACTACCCAAGTCTGATCTATACTTATGTACGAGCACTAATTAGTATTCTGTGAACACAAATGTGTGTTTTGAATGCACTAATTATTACAGCATATTTTTAATAATTCTCTTCTTGTAACCCTCAATTTATCTTTATTGCATTTATGAAATAAATGTAGGAGCTCCCAGAAGGTGAATGTAATATTATTTTGTGCTCACCTCTCATCAGAGACTGCCAGAAGTTTACAAACATCAATTAAGTTTCACCATGCTGCCACCTGGGAAATAACTTTTCTTACACCCATGATACAGATGGATAAACAAACAGGAGCTAAATAACTTGGCCTGGATCATGTCGCCAATTGGGAATAGAGTTCTCACACGGTCTCCCGGTCCCCCACATAGGTCTAACCTGTAAGCATGCTGCCATGCAGTTTAGTTACATTTTGGGCTGTTTTTAATGACCTAAGTTGCCTTTTTTTTTCCTTTTGAATCATCCAAAACTTGCCAACATTTTATTTTAATAAGTAATACTCAGGCCAGCATTTATAATTAAATATAATATTTATCCTTACCTTTGGTTGGTCCTAAGAGTCGTGTGCTAACACAGGATGATAGCAAACAAAGCACAAATGGTTTTTTGTGATTACCTTTAAAAAGTGTTCCCACTGACAACAATGGCTTTTGGGTCGGTTTCTGATACTCATATTATAAATTGATTTCTTCAGTTCCTCAGTTAGTTTATTTTTTTCTTGCACAGAATCCTTTCCCTTTTCTAATGTTTTTAGAAATGTTTCTAACACTTGGTTGATAAGGCATCCCCAAGTGATGAGTAGATTTTTCTTCTGTTGTGGATTCTTATAATAATTTTTAATTTTCTTCCTGTATTGTTGATAACCCCTTTGAACCTAATAGTGATTTCTATAATTGTGGGCGGAAATACAAAGCTTCTAATTATCACAATTTTTCTCTTCCCATTTCAGCTCTAGACAATTAAAACATTTTTTTTTGGGGGGGTGGGATTTAAAGGTCATCTCAGGTCTCCCTTCCGTGTGATATTAACTATAAAGACATAAGGACCACTATTGTAGTATTTGCTCTACAACATTGGAGGATCTACTTCCATGTGAGGAATGGGTCATTACTGTTATACCACTGGACTTACTTTTCCTGGAGAGAAGGTGGTGCCAAAGAAAACTTGGTGTGTCACTGTAATGATGACTTCCAAATTTTAGGGACATTCTCACAGAAGGAAGCCATCCTTTTTAACCTATGAGATTTAGGAGTGTCAGCTTGTTCTTTCTGATTTGGCACAGGGATGGATGATCATTTAAACAGATGGGTAGATAAACTATGATAATTCTCTTTGTAATAAACATAACTATTATTTAAAAATCTGTCAGATTACACATCAAGTGTTAGCTTAGGGAGCAGTCAGGGAAGGGCTGGTATTACCCTGAAGTGAGTAGTTACTGTTGTGTCTGTTCCCAAGTGAAACCCAATCATATGGTGCATACATTAATCCCAACAGGGTGACTAGAAAGTATGATTAATGAGGTTACCCGTGTCTAAAGAATAGAGGTTAATAATATAAAGACATCTGCATGAGGATTTGAATCTGCCCAGACAGGCCTTTTGCTGCACAAGGGGCTGGACGTCTGTCAAGCACTGCAGCAGTCATAGCTGACTGCTTGCCATTTGGACAAGTGGTAATCACTTCTAATCGTGCCCAGAGAATGCCAATGTTACCCAAGCAGATGGGAGCAGCCAGAGGGTGGGAAATCATAGGACATCTTTGAAGGAAGAGGTGACAGGAAGAAGATTTGAATGAGAAGATCTGAAGTGTTGAGGAGAAGCAGAAAGCAGAGAATCCCAAATCAAATACTCTCCTGTTTAAAAATTCTATGTCCTCTGATTGTGTCAAGCAACTAGATGCTGGGACCTGAGCTTGAATGTCTAACGGTAGGTTCCGTGTGAACCTTTGGAGCTGAGAGAATTATGAAGCTTTCTTTGCATATTTTATTTATTTATGTATTTATTTAGTATAATATTTAACTTTCATCTCTTTAGCTTCTGTCAGTAAATTGTTTATTTTACATTTACCTTAATTTAGATTGAGTTAAGGTCAATTTCAGGGTGCTGGCAAATGTCAAGATCACTTACTTGTTTTGGAGAGGGAATTTTAAACTAGACTGGAGGAATTTTATTTTTTAATTTTTGTTTTGTTTTGCTTTGTTTTACTGTCCAGTAAATCTGATTTTGGAAACCATTGATTTTGGTTTCCAAAAAGAATCTCAGTATCTGCCCAGCTGCATAGGCCAGTTTTCAAGATGATGGCAGAGATCTATGTGAAAGAAGCCTCTTGCGGCTAACGGTGTTAATTAAGTACAGAATAGGCTGATCCTCAAAGAAGTCGTTGGGATCCAACATTTAATTTACAAACGATTTTACAGTTTTGAGTAGGCAACACTTATTCACTTTTCTCAAAAAAAAACCCCACCCCATCCCAAAAAATAGCCAAACAAAAAGGCCCCTATTCTTATACTTCGAAAGAATAAGAATATTCATGACATCAACTACAGAGGATAAGCTAAGGGAGGGCTTTTTGGTTAAGGTAAGAATGGAAGAGTAAACAGTCTGGAGTAAATTAAATGGAGCATTAAAAGACAAAAGACATTACTCTGATGCATTCAAGAAACCAGAAATCTGTCCCAGATCCGGAAGCAGATTAGCAGAAGAGAGTCTGAAACCAAGGTTTAGAGTTCAAGGAACTAAGATAGAAATTCCCTCTGCATTCTAAAGCATGGATGCAGCCACGGTAGATAGGATCTGAAAACCTGGATGTTATTTAGGATATGAATAGTATGAACAGTTAGTAAATCCTATGTATTCTACACAATTTTCTGTACCTCAGTGGTGAGCTGAGGCACTAACATAAAGCCACCTTGGACATGGACATGGCATTCCTCTTTCATAGTGTGCTTATTGTGTTTATAGCTGCATTTGTACTACAGATGCTATTTCTAGGATACCACCTTACTGCAAAGCAGAAACTTGAGAGTTTTATTTTTCTTTTGCATATGCACATACCTCTTATAAAGTACCTTTAATTAGATCCCCTTTAGCCTATATGATTAATGTTTTCTACCCCTGAACATGCAAGATTTTGGTAGAAGTTTCCACAAGACCCTTAAAAGTAGAACATTTCTCTCCTTAAGTCCCAGGAGAGCAGGCCTTCTAATCGGGTTTTAAGATATTCTGTTGCAACTTCTACTAAACAGAGATATTTCTCTTTGGTGGTAGAATTGTTATTTTCTTCTCATGTGTATTTTTCTCTTGCACTCTGAAAATCAACTAAAAATGTCATGTAAATATTATTTTATTCCAGTTCTATTAATAAAATGAGAAATTATATTAAAAAAGGATGATCTTTAAAGCCAGAATTATTCTCATAGTGAAAAAGATGACACAGCTTTAGACAGTTATTTTCTTTTTTACCCTGTTCTATTCTGATATGTCAAACTATCCTTAATCCAGCAAGCTCAAACTTGCAAAGTTTTTAATATAAATGATGAGTTGGGTGACTGCATCACAGAAACACAGAGCTGGAAGAGTGCGCTTGAAAACTAACCGAGTCCCAACGCCAGTTTAGCCTGTTATTAAAATCCTAAAAATGTAGAGGGTGAAGTAGATTCTCACCCTCCGTAGCCGGTCTCATCTTGTGCTTCCATTTCCTGACTGTTAGCTAGAACAGTTTTCTGTTTTAGAAAGTCTTCGTAGAAGCACATCTGGCTGACTTCTTCTTGCAGTCTTTGAAAGGGGAATTACTTTTTAATGAGATTTCAGTCATGCAGTTTGATGGAGGGAAGAAGACTGTGTCCTTCACTAAGTGAAACATCTTTTAAATAAAGAAAAGGACCAAGGCTTGTGAATACTCATGTGAACACTTTGTCTTAAATAAAAGCAGACCTTGTTCAGTGGCCAAACTCTCACCACTGTGCCAGCAGTACTAGGGTTTCATTCACAAGTTTTGTATCATGGGCCAGATAATGCAGAGGTAAGTCTGTTTATTGCCAGATTGTGCATTGGAACAGGCAAACATAGATAAATATGAAAAACACTTGCTTCCGAAGGAGTGAACCGCATTGAGAGAGCTTTGGCATGAGGAAGACCTTTGATGGCAGAATTCATTTGAAACTGGAGGAAATCTCCTTCAATGGCTCATTCTGTAGGATTGTCAACTTCTTTTTTTGTAACCATCCAAGAAGGAGTTTTCTATCTACTTTAATATTAGATGCTACTTGCCCTTAGAAATGTCTATACAGTGTCATGGATGGTTTTTCTGTTCTGAAGTTCACTTGGTTTGCTTGGATCATATCTCAGGCAATGTTAAGGATTGCAAATTACCATCAGCTGGAAAAAAAAAAAAATATATTCTCACTGTTCTCTACTACTTTAAAGCAAAAAATCTCAATTACTTTGATCTTTACAGTGTCTATTTTTCCCCTGCTAGGGACCTACTTTATTATAGACTCCAGCTCTATATTTCTTCAAATGAGTCAGTAATTCCCCATTATTAGCTGCCAGGAATGGGATACTTACCTCAGTTCATTACAAAACCTGGACATAACATACAATCATAATGTGGCATGCATTTCTTCTGTGTTGTTTGTCTAGTTAATTAAGTTATTATCCAAAGTAATTAAATTATTTAACCTAGAACAGTTGGTATATTCAATCTCTTTTATTTTTTTCCAATAAATGAAGTGCAAGAAGTGGGTAGTAGTAGCAGTAAGATATTGTAAGTAACGTTTAGTTCTGTTAATGAAAAAAAAAAAACAAACATGATGAAATTAGTCAGTTACCTAAGTGAATTCAGAACAGAACATTTAAAATCCCCATTTATGCAGTGACAAAACTAGTTACTAAGTTACCACAAACTGTTTGAGGATGTGAACAAAGTGACGCAATTGTTGATGTCTCCATTGCATCATCTGTCTAATTAGGAGCAGATCCTAGTATCAAAAATCTCCATCATCCTTATCTCTTTGCTTGTTTCCATAAAGCACTGTATTTTGGGCCAATGTCTTCACTAGGAAATGCTAGGTAGCATTGTGAATTACTCATGTGTGTTCTTTAGGAATTTGCAGAATAGAGCCTATTCAGGACATCCTGGCATCAAGATAACAGCTGAGAGCAGTCTGGACACTTCAGGACCCATAGGTGGATATAGAAAGGATTGGCATGGTGCCTGAGGGCAGGGTGGGGGAGCAGCTAGTGGTATTTTGTGAAAGGTTGAGTACACTAAACTAGATAACACAGCTTTTATGAAACTACGGGTAAAAAAGTCACAGTGTAATGGCACCTTTGGGATCTGCAAGTTGTCTCCTCCCAGCTTGTCCTCCTACTATTTGAGGTTTAAACATCTACAGCCCCTCCTGGTACCTGCAAACAAGTCTTTCTCCATGCAGACAACTGCTTTCTCCATTCACACCTGTTTGCTCTGCTCCTCCTCTCTGTTTCAGGGATCACACAGGTGTTCTATTATGCTGCCTGCTTGCTGGGGCTGCCCGTGCCTCTTAGCTGGCCTCCTGGCTAGCTCTCTCACACAAGTTCCCTTCAGAGAAGCTGCAGCTGTGTCAGATAAAAGGGCACCAGCACAAGGGGATTATATAGAACAGGTACACTTGCATGCTCTTTGGCTTTAAAAAGAGTATTCACGCATAAGCCTGTGTTTCTTACTTTTCTTAAATGAAGATAGAAGAGGGAAACAATATTTAAGTATCCAAAAATGTTGTAAAATCTAGTGTAGGTCTCTTCTCGCATGTAACAAGATATGAGACAAGATGAAATGGCCTCAAGTTGTACCGAGATGTAGATTGGATGTTAGGAAAAATTTCTTCACCCAAAAGGGTTATTAGGCATGGGGACAGGCTGCCCAGGAAAGTGGTTGAGTCAGCATCCCTGGACTTAAAAGACATGTAAATGTGGTGATTAGGGACACAGCTGAGTGTTGAACCTGACATTGTTAGGCTAGCGGTTGGACTCAATGATCTTAAACATGTATTTTTCCAACCTGAATGATTCTGTGATTATTCAGGTGCCAAAGAATCACTAAGATTTTATTTAGGGATGCTATAAAGGTAATGGGGGTAGAAAGAAATATATTAGGAAAGTAAAATGTACAGATAAGGCATGGTGTGCTTCAGTCTGCATTACAAGACAAAGGGAGATAGAAAATAGGGTAAGCAGAACAATAATCTAGAAAACTTTATGTTAAAGGGATATCAGAAACTGCTAGCAAAAAGCAGGGAAATCTAGTTTTTCTCTTTGGGTTTTTTTTAAGTACTGTGGAATTTTCAAGATGGCATGGGGAGGTGGGGCTATGTATTTTATAGTTACCTGTACTCAGTATGATGTGCAGGGATCAAACCCACTTGGGCTGAATTGTAGCTCTATACTGGAGTGCTGCAAGGGTATGGGTTTCAAGAAGAGGTCTTTCCAGGGTATCCTCTTGTTATTTTGTTTTAAAAGACATCAAATTCTATCTTTCTTTGGCTATGTGGCAGGAGTGTGCCTGTGGAGGGAAATCTTTACTGCCCACAGTGTATTGCTCATGGATTGTTTGTAGCATTCCTAGATGGTAGCTTTTTTTAGGATTTCTGTGTGTGTCTGCCATGTCTGATCTATCTTACTGAGTTCCTTGGTGTTTCCCTGTCTGCCATGGGCTGTCTGAATTTTTTGACTTTCAGCAGCAGCTGATCTGTCTCAGTTCTCACTGGGCAGCTGAGTGATGTCCTGTGAGACGCCAAACAGTCCAGAGACTCCCAAGACAGCCTCAGTGTTCTACTCTGAGCTGTTTACAGTGAGGCAGGTAATACGTTTTAAAGAAGTGTTTCAAGGTAAAGTTATGAATAATGTTGAGTAGAATTGGGCTTTTAGGAAGAATAATTTCTTTAAAAACTTTCTAGTATGGTCTGGGTTGTCTAGGACCTGCAAATGTCTGATTTGAGTCTCTCTGCAGAAATGCTCAAAAGATCTTTCACAGGAGAAAGGTGGGTGCTGAGGAATTCTTTTCTGCCTGTGTGTGTGAAATTAAGGAATTCCTGTCTGTTCCTATGAAAAGGGAACAGCTATTTTGGCTGTGTCAAAAAGCTGACTATGTCATGTTTACCTAACAATTTGAAATGAAAGCTTAATTTGAGGTGATAGAACAATACTTTTCTGGATATACTTCTGCTAACATTGCAACTGGATTGAGAACTGCAGATGTTGTTTTATTCATGGTTTTCATAAGTTTTAACCTAAGACCGGATTTCTGTAGACTGCAAATGTGCACAAGTATAATTCTGCCATCTGTTTGGTTGGAAGGTTTGTTGGGGATTTTTGATATTTGTTTGGGGTTTTTTAAGGTGTGTTTTTTGTTTTGTTTTGTTTTTTAAGTATTCCGCTTTGGGTATAAAATGTTGGAATATTTTTACACGTGAAGAGCAGAACCCAAGCGTCCCAAATCCCAGATGAGTGTCCCAGTGATCAGTTATTTACTTGTCTCTCCAGCACTTGGTCAACATTTCAATATCTCATCAAAGGGGATCAGCATGCACAGGAAAGACTCCTGCTATGGCTAGGATGTGCTCCTGTGCATGATGCAGCTCCGTTCAGGCAGAGGAGGGAACTTACATCTGGTCTCTAAATTTCTTACCTCAGCCTCTAATTGTCAGTTCCAGGGTACTTCCCTATGTATCGGTGCATGTGTGCAAAACAGGGTTGTGTTTCTGACCTGTGTGAACACGTATTTTGTGCATTATTGAGAACTTTTGGTTATTCTCTTATATGCAGGCACCTAATACTTTGTCTAACTGGCACTTTTGGCATTCAGGTGTGGGTTGGTATGTCCCTGAGGCTGCAGAGCAGATGCAGTGGTGGTGCATGCTGTAGGGCACGATGTTTTGAGGTTTTAGCAAAACAGCTGGAATCGTTAGCTTTGTATTTCTTTATGTATAATGTTATGCATTGTAAGAAAAGAGGAGGAAAAATAGTAGGGTAGAAATGCCAAAATAGAACTTGGGTAATAGAAATATGATGAAATGCATCTTAAAATTATTTAGAAAAATATGATTTGAGTTGGAGACACTCTGTGCTTAAGCAGAGTCCCTCTAAAGCAAACTACTCAGGACTGTGTCCAGACAGCTTTTGAATATTTCCAGACAGCTTTTGAATATTTCCAGACAAGGAGGCTCCACCACTTCTCTGGGCAACATGTTCCAGTGTCCAGTCACCCTCACACTAAAAAAGCTTTTCCTCATGTTCAGGTGGTTTTTTTTCTGATCTGTTCATTTGGAGGCTTTAACATGGCTATTTTAAACTCTTTCACCTTGAAAAAAAAGCCCCCAAACTGAAGAATGTGTAAGTCGCAAACAGCGGTATTACTACTGTAACTTCTTTGACTGAGTTAGCAAGGGCATGACTCTCTTTGTGCTCTAAGAAAAAGGATTATCAGTAAGAATTATATTCAGATTTTTTAGCTGTGAATATTTGATATTGTGCATGCAAATTAAGTTGATTAACACTTCCAAGACTGTCTGTATATTTGTCTACAGCACGTGTGTACATGCTCAGAGGTGAATGGCTATTACACAATATATTATCGTTAAATATATATATAAATTAATTTCTTAGTGTACATGTGTTGTGATTCACCGTAATTCTGTGTGAACTTGAAAGGCCCCTTATGCATTTTGAAATACATCCCCACTGTTATCTTAACAAATGTTGCTCTTTGCTGCAAAGTCAAAGTACATTTGAATGTAAGGGCACTTACAGCATATTTATATCATTATGGAGCAACCACAGGGAGAACCTGTAAGGCTGTAAAGCCTAAGCAACCAGTCACCATCCATAATTGTGAACTTTTGTTATTAACCCCTGTGACCAGGGTAGTGCTGGATGTGGAATAAAACACATAAAGTATTTATTGAGAAATAATAAAAATGCATTCCCCAAACAGAATTTTTACCTGCAGTCTCACAGATTGACTTTGTGAAACAAAGGAATTGAAAGAGCAGCCTGCTGGAAACTATTGGCCACAGGGGATGAAAAAAAAAAGACAATAAATCTGCAGCTAAAAAACATTGTCAGACAAATGGAATTAGCATTGTATAAAAAAGTTTAGAGCAAATTAACTGCTCTCTTGAATTTCTAACTTCCCCCAGAACTGAAGCCTGCAACTAGGATGAAATTATGTTTTGTTCTGGTAACATTTATGTGTTCCAACTATTTGTCATTTTTTTATTGTATGGATGACAGAACAAAACCTGCTGTTAGATCTAGAGTAAGACAAAATATTTTCAGTGGCATATGAAACTAGGCAAAATTCTGTTTCTGCCACCTTTGAAAATAGGCCTCCAAGGTATTTATTGCAACAAACAACTCTACTACTTGATACTAAATTTTACAATGAGGCCACAGAGTGATGGGGGAAAGACAAGTGATAGTGCTATAATCCTGAGAAATAATACAGGTTCAGATATTTTGATTGATATTATTATCTCACTTGAGAGTAATCTTCACCCGTCTGAAGAGGACCACTATACACTCAAAACCAATGCTGATGTTTTATGTAGGACTTCAGTGGTGTGCAAGCATTATGCCTACAGCCTGCACCAGGCTAATCTTGTTTTATCTTTTCTTCTCTGAGATCTGAAAACCAGCTAAATTATTTCCTTCGACTACTGCCCCCAGCCCACCAATGTTGTTACAAAACCCAGAGATGCTCTCTAAGAGAGACAAATTTTATTTTGTGTGTGTTAGACCTAAGCAAATTATTTTTCTCAAAAAAATGGTTTTGACTCATTTACATGTTGGTCTGTGAAAAGTGTCTACTCTCAGAAGAGTAGACTTTCAGTCTTTCTCCTCAAAATTCATGCTGTCAGCTGGTTATTCAGTAAACAAGCAATGATGTGCCAGGAAGCTGTTTCCTATTCACTTTTTCTTCAGTATGGACATTCCCAACAGGAGTGAGATCCCACAGCTGATGAAGGTTGAATGCTTGTTATACATGGAAATGGCAGGGTGTACTGGGAACTGAGGCAGTCCGGCCAAGGAGCACAGTTGTCTGCTGAGGATACCCCCTAAGGCACTTAATTAAAAGTCCCAGCAGGCAGCATCTGCACAAAAACAGTTTTGGTTTTGGGGCAGACTAGAAATTTCTGATTGCTGATAAATTTTATACTCTCCCCTGCCCCTCATCACCCCCCAGTAAAAGCATATTCTCTAGTGTATATGAAAACAGACAACATGGATTCCATAAAAAAGCTTGGAAATTTCCATGTGGTGCTCTCACCATGTCTAGCATAAAGAGAAATGTCAGAACTGTAGAGGCAATCGCTTGTGTATGCATGCAGGCTTTAGCACCTTAAGGGCAAATAGCTTCTGCCTTTTCATGTCATTGAAATTAGCATGTAGTAGAATTGGCCCAGCTTCTGAGTGGCAATACTGTGTGATGTCTATTTGGTTCCTAGCTTAAAGGTATTACAGGGGCAAAAAACATATGAAAGAAATGAAGCTCCACAGGCAGTGAGAGCAATTGCTAAACAGTATTTGGACTGTTAGACTCCAGACTGCTGGAGGAAGGAACCATTCAACAGCCATGGCCATTTCTCCTGTTCTCTCCTGCTATCCCCGACCTAGCAGTTCTTATTATTGACCTGGGACTGAGCACAATTAAAATCTACTTTCAGTTATTTCCGGCATTCATCTTTAAACTTGATGGGGGTTTTTTAATATCAAAAAACGCAAGTCAGAGATGTTAATGTTTTAAAGCCTGGAGTGGATTATTAGATTTGCTGAAAATGAAAGGAAAGAATAATTCAAGCAGCAGTAATGTGTTCAAACTTTCTGTCACATGTGGTATACTCTGCTATCAGAGGTCCTAAAGGGCAGTTTTCATACTGGTTGCAATAAATCACATTTATGTTATGACGAGGGAGGAAGAGAGATGAGTGAGGTCACTTAAGGAGGAGAACAAAAAATTCTTAGAGGAAAAGTAATGTGGTTGGCACTTACGTTTCTTGGAAAGGGAGAAGATATAGGAAGTTTATCTGCTTCTTACTACTGTGTGTACATCACTAGAAATGGGTGCAGTTGAAAGCATTTTTAAATACCAAAAAACCAAAATAGCAACAATGGCAGGAGACCCCTACAGAAAGTATGAAAACAACATACAAGGAGTTTTGTAAGGGCCAGAGAAGATGAATTAAAGGGAAAGACTGTGCTGTTGACCATATAAAAGCTGAGAAAAGACTGAATAGTCACTATGGATCGTCATGCCCAGTGCTAGGAATAGTCAGGGTATTTGAAAAATGTGTTGGGCTCAATGTAAAATAATATTAAACTTGTTTGAGGACATGGATTTGGTCTGTGCTACTCTCGGAAGTCCTACAAGTTTCATGTTTCTACCCTTAGAAGTTCGGCTGATTGGTGCTATTTCAGTAATTTTACACTTGGGGTATAATCATATTCTAAGACTTTATTGAAAGTTAAAATTCAGGAGGTGTTATTCAGATGTTAAAGTACTAGCTTGAATAATCAAGGAGGCTACTCCATAGAAAATAATCAAATATTTTCCTTTTCATGTTTTCACCTCTTTTTAATGAAAAAATCCAGTGGTTCTGTCAAAATATTTCACAACAATGGAAGTAGATCTTGATTGAGAAGAAGCAAATGTTTCAACCCTTATTAATTGGTGAGAAAAACATTTTACCTTTTGTTCTAAATCAACTTGAGCCACTGATAGCTATAGTAAAGTCTGTAGTGTATTACTGCTCTCTTGTCATGAAGTATATGAGAATAGGGAAAAACTTATTTTACTTTGAGTTGTGGTGAAACATCTTAATTTCCACAAAACAAGAATTCTGAGTTTGTTACCTCAGCCATCCACATGGAGAAGGTGTCTACATATCATCTTGCAGTGTTGTCAACAGGTTATGAAGACCAACTTTTCGAAGAAAAAGCTCAGGAAGAAATTGCATATTTGATCAACTTTTTTATGGAGTACCATTTGTAATGAATAGTATCACTGCTCTGAGCGGACTCACATTGATCTGAGGTATGAAACCTTTATTTCATGCTCAACAAGTCTGAAATCCTGCTCTTGCATCAGAATAGTCACGTCTGTGATTTCATTTGTCTTCTCTTTTATACTTCTGACTTGACAGTAGCTAGCTTGTGATATCTTTCAGGAAAAAAAAAGGAATACTTCAGCCCATCAGAGCTGAATTCTGCATTTCTTAAGGTAACAGGTTAATTTTTAAAAGCTGAGTTTATCATTTTGTGATTCTAAGTTTTACTCACTGGTGAGTGCTCATGAAGAATAAATGCAAAAACCTCAACCAAATCCCCACAGGTTTGCTTCAGATTTCTTCTGTTTTCTTTCTTTTGTGGCCTTAACAACAGAATTTAAAAAGATCCCTGGTGAATAAGCATATCAGATTCTGGCTTTCTGCTGGGAAATTCTACTGTAAATGCCTTTGAGTCAGTATTTTATTTTTTTTACCCCCAGTTTTATTATTTATCTCATTTTTTCCTCTTTCACAACATAGCATTGTCCTCCTCTGTTTTCATATTTTACTTGCTGACTACTTGCTTCTGCATCTAAAGAATATGGGTACTGGGTAGAAACTTGAGCACTTTTTTTTTTTTTTTGGTTTTTTTTTGGTTTTTTTTGTTTGTTTGTTTTGTTTGTTTTTGTTTAACTGTATTTGTATTTGCAATTCTCTTCCTGTCTGTGTAACATTCTGTGATGGTAGGTGAATTTTGTCCTCGAGTCACACAATCCAGGGAGTAATCTTCAAGCCTTCCTGACGCTTTTATGGATACTTTGGGTGGGCATGGTGGGCCTAGGTTCTGTCAGTGACAAACCTGGCCAGGAAGGCATCAGAGCTGTCATCTGCCAAGCCCACACTGCCAGGTAGGATATAAAAGGGTGGCAAAAAAACAGTTTTGGCACAGAAAAAGAAGAAATAATTGCTATTATGAGTTGTCATCAGTGGTGTTTTTCAGGAAAGCAAAAGCAGTGGGAACTTTCACTCACTAAGAACAGACACTGTTTTTAGCAGAACAAGTTGTGCGTATTTAGTTAATGAGGTGCTTAATTTACTTTTGGACGGGAGTTAAATTTTCCTGGCTAGCAATTTCACATTTACTCAAAAAATTGTTTAACGAGGTCTATATACCTCAACCAGCATCCATGAATGTTTTTGAACTCCATACCTATTATGACGTATCCCCTGAAGAGCAGCATTGAACTGTATATCCATTGAGTACTATCTATTTAAAATTTTCATTAACAGAGGAAATCCCAGTCTGCTTCTGTAGAATAATGTTTTTTTCTAAAGTACGTTACCCCATAGTCCACATTTTCTGCCTATTTACTAAACTTCAAGGCACTGAATTGCTGTTGATTACATTATTCAGCTATCAGCTTATTTTATTCGTTTGGAGGGTGTGGGAGGAAAGCTCCAGAAAAGCCTGTTGGAAAGCAGCAGTGCTCCTGCTGCATTTATTCAAGCTTGGGCTGGTTCTTACTGGACTCCTGTGAAATGGTGGTGCTGTGATACTTTGAAAAGCAAGCAAAAAGAGGAATCAGCTTTTAGCTTATGATTAGAAAGCTTCTGCAAAGTTGCATTTTGTTTCTCTGTCTCTTTTTATACTAAAATCTGTACTCCTGTGTTTAAAGTCACTTAACTCGAGTCTTCTTTCCACAGAAAAAAACCCCTTATATTTTCCTCTTAATTTCTCTCCCTTTTCCATATCAACCTATTTCCAAGAACCCATTGTTTTCCCCTTCCATTTAGAATACAACTATGTATTTCTGCTGCAATCATAGTTTGGATTGCACATCATTTGTCACCACTTTGCTCTTCTCTCTGTCACATCAAATGTAAGCCATAGCTTTTCTCTTAGGACCTAACTGACCTTTCTCCATGCACTCAAAGCTCAACTCACATCTCCAGTCACCATCTGGAAACCAGAAGTGCCAGACACTCACATACTAATTTTTTTAAGTTCTTGGGCAAGTACTTTTGTGCTGTCTTCTGTTAGCACTGATGCTTATGAGCAATTCCAATACTCTCCTCCACCACTCTGAAGTGACCTCATTGCTCTCTTCCAAATGCCTGATTGTAATTTTCCTTAAAGCTTTCATAATACCTACCAGAAATTTGACAGGAGCTGGGCTGCCATGTGTTGGGCCACCAATAGGCTGGCATCAGCTGTGGCTCTGAGTGCTCATTTCTCCTTGTCTTGAGACCCTTGCCTTTGTGCCTGTTTGCTTGCATTCAAGCCCTAAAGCTTGGAGGATGTTGCTCTGCATTTCTGCCTGTTTTATGGGCTTTTATGTGCAACCAGCAGGCTTGCCTTGCAAAGGCAAGGTTAGAAATTTGTGCCACGGTTATTGGGGAACATCCATCTGCTTGCTTGTTGTTATGTATCCAGCAATTAATTTTTGCTTAATGTTTTCAGTATATAGGAAGCAGAAAAGGCAATGATACACCAGTGATATTACAAAATTAATTATATGAGTACATAGGTGTTTGGAATAGGTGCATGCCAAGCTGAAATAATCATAGAATGCATTTGTTTGCTGTATGATGTAAGTGGTAGGGTGTGTTCAGTACCAGCCCTACAGAGATTTCCTTCCATAACTCCTGTCAAAACAGGCAACACTGTTCTGGGTTCTCTTTCTGGCAATGCAAGTTTGTGTGAACTTCTTCTGTTTTCCCAATAAACTTATGGTTGATTTATTTCATATGGGATATATTTATCAAATACACAGGATATAGGTTTGTCAGCTGAAATCTGTGGTTAAAAGTTTTACTATTATTAAAAGTCTCACTTTTGGCTGGTATATACAAAGACAACCTAACAATAAAAAATCCAGTTATTTTGTAAGTTAGTTTCTCATATTTAATTAGCTCTTCCTTGCACCTAGCTTGTCAGTGCAAGGAAATACTTGAGCTATATATATTCAAAAAGAAACTAGAAAATAGAAATTAAAACCCTCTCCTTACCCTAGATTTCAGTAGGACCTAAACAGACCAATATATACTATTTGGAAATTAATTATTATTAAAAAAACTCTAATAAAAAAAACTTATTTCAGTTCTTCTCAAAAAGGTTAGGCCTTTTCAAAAGATTTTTATGCTTCTGTTATCTAAATGTTAGTCAAACTTTTTAATAATTAAACATGGATGGCTAGAAAAAATATATTAATTATGCATCTCCTAGGCCACAGAAAGAAGCTGTTTTAACAGGCTACCAAATGATTTAGCATGCATAAAATTTAACATTTAATAAAACCACAAGAACATTTATTTTAAATGTTTCTATGTTCCAGTCCTGTCTAATTAATATTTAAATGTTAGTGCACTGATTATGCTCTTTTTTCTCTTGCTCAGTGCAACTGAATTTTTTTGTTTAACAACCCTTGGTTGAAACTTCAACAAACCACACAAGAGAATAAACCCGGCTACTTGAGGCTACAGACTTGAGGATCCCAAGGTATCTCAGAAGAAAGGTTCATGACAAATAGTCTCTAGGAATGCTTTCTTTACAAACATTAGCTATTGTGTATCATCAACAAATTATACAGAAGAGGGTTTGGAAGGTATTATGTCATTTAATAAAGGTTGCATCCTGCATTTTCATGCATAATTGCAGAAACAGTGAAGATTGTTTTGGCTTGACTGGCATTTACAACTGTGCACTGGAGCAAGTGTTCTAATGCCCTCTTGAATTTTAGCTCCTAAAAGACGTGATGCACTTGACAGCCTATTAGACTATTCAAGAGCAAAGCCAAAGGAGAAGCCTTTAAGCTGAGCAATTATTCTCTGTTAAAATGAAGAAATGTTGGTTGTGAGATAAGCAATGCAAAGAGGAAATATAAATTGATCTAGATGACATGTTCTCATAGTCTCTTCTATGAGTCTTGTCCTTAGCAAAATAAAACCTGATGTTGTACCTTTGGGTTAAAAAATATTTCAAGTGCTAAACACTGATATCTGAATTTGAATAGAAGACCTTCCAGGGGTGACTGCTGCTTTATCAGTTAAATAAACTCTCCTTCTCCCCTCAGTGCCATGCACATGCTGGGGCAATATTTCACTGATAGGCACTGATGTCAAGCAGTGATGCCATCAAGAAACATTAGTATCACAGAATCACAGAACAAGCTGAGCTGGGAGGGACCCACAAGGATCATGGCCCTTCACAGGACCATCTCCAAGAGTCACACCGTGTTCCCAAGAGTATTGTCCAAATGCTTCTTGAACTCTGTCAGGATGTAACCCCCTCCCTGGGGAGCCTGTTCCAGTGCCCAACCACCCTCTGGGTGAAGAAATTTTTTCTAATATCCAACCTAAACCTCCACTGACATAACTTCAGATCATTCCTTTCTGAAACTTTCCCACAGCCTTTCTCTTAACTCTTTTTTTTTGCTTCTTTGGTGTTTTGTTTCTTATCTTTTCCTCCCCTTTAGAGATCTTGGAAAAGCATGAAGAGTCCTAGAATTCACCAATCCAATTGTTCTATTCCTTCAGGTGAAACCTTTGATTCAATAATCTATGCACGCTTGTGTGTGTGATCAGGTGGCCCTTTGAAATGTGAAGCAAGCAGTGCAGTGCCAAAATATACCACCTCCTTTTGGTCACAGGACCAGAGGATAGTTTAGGAGGTGTCTTGGCTCTTTCTCAGCTTTCTTCCTGGATTCCCAAAGCTGTCTCTGGTCTATATGGAGACCTATAGTACCTGGTAAGCTTCTTTTGCCAGCCTACAAGACCAGTATAGGAACTGGCATTGCTGAGTCGTAAGCCCACTAACACAGAAAGGGAAGGACACAAATACCCCTTCTCTACCCACTTGGAGACACCAGGCAGCTTGGGGCAGCAACCAAAGCCCTACGCAAGGTGCCCTTACCTCCATGATTGGCAGTGACTGTATTTCCTCATCTTGTGAAACACCAGCAGCATAGCTGAGTCTAGTCTGTGGAAGAGATCACAAATCACTTTTTTAAAATTATTTTTTTTCTAAACAGCTATAAAAATAAGAATATTTTCAATCAGAGGAGGAAAACCACTACAATACTGATTAAAAGGATAGGTCATTAAGGTTTTTTTTGGTTTTCCTCATTGCTAATGAGCTGCTATCATTACAGGGTTTTTGACATTACAAAGAGGTGGTGTGGAGTCAGGGCCAAGAGCTGGCAAAGAGATGAGAGAGGGTCCTTGGGAAAAGACACAAAGTGCCATTGCTGAGGAGTGTCTGAACAGGCTGTCTGCTTTGCAGATCCAACTGCAGCTCAGAGTTGCCAGCCTCTGAGTCACTTTTGGACATGTTTGGGATTAGTGACTTTGCAGTTTGCATTAGGCATGGCTGTGCCCTTGAGGCAACAGATAGCAATTCTGAGCTTGATTTCATTTTTTCTGCTGGTTTCTAAGACATCTGTGACAAGAAATGCTGTGTTTCTTTATGCACTGGTGGGGAAAGAAAGAAATATAAGGAGACAGCACTTCTGATTGAAGTCTCTACTCTTTCATTTCATCTCTAAATCCAATATTATTTTAATGCTTTTTAGCGTTCTGCAAGAAAAGCGAAGTTGAGCTATTGATAAGGTTTATCTACAGGTAAATATTTCCTTTCATCATAAGAAAACCAGGTTTTAGGGACCTGTAAGAAATTGCTTCCTTTTCCTCTCCATAGATTTGATGAGTTTTTCAGTAAGAAAGTCGTGGTGAAGCAGGAGTTGAGGAAGAGGGAATGAAGAGACAGCATCTACCCATCTGCAAATATGAAATGTATTTAGATTTAATAAAGGCAGCGAGCAAAGGGATGGGACTTGAGCAAGTGGAAAGCCTTGATGGCTTTGACAAGCCTTTCCTTTATTCTCTTGAGCTAATTGAGTCACTTGACAGGTTAGCATCAGGGTACAGTCAAATTCTGACAGGCTAATTTGAGCTTGTGGTTCCAATGAAACATACATACAGCACTCACTACATTTAGTGACAATCAGTGTCATTTTCTGCTTAAATGCAGACAGCTCAACCCATTTATTCAGCTGCCTATCTGGGAATGAAGCACGCAATCCAATGATGAAGGTGAAGCCAAGAGGTTAGGTCAGGGGATCTATTTGCACTCTTCATAATGCTTGGGATCCAGAAGGAGGATGGGAGGTCTAAGGGAGACCATTAAGATGGTCTAAGGGAGATTGGTGGAGGGGAAGAAAGGACGGAAAGTGCCATAACCTGCCATTTGATATGGTAAACAGAGGAGTTTTTCTTTGCAGTAATTGAGCAAGAGGTTCAAGAGACTGGTGACAAAACTATCCCTGGTTAGCAGAGGTTGCCTTTCTGACACTGAGTAAGCACAAAAACACTCAGCATTGCATAATCTTAACTACCTTCTGGAAGGGTACTGAGAAAAGCAGCCAGCTGGTCTGAGTGCCACTGAAAGACAACAATCCTCAGCCGTGAGCTGCCCTTCAAACTGAGGAAGTTAGACTGTGTGCACCCTGACACAAATATGCATTAGTACTACAATTCTACAATCAGAACTCCAAGTGATAAATAACTTTACAAACTTTTTTTTTTTTTTNNAAATAACCTGCACTTGCTTAATGTCAGCTTCATGTGCATGCTTTGGCAAATTTGATTTTGGGCGCTAAAATTACTAGATAAATGTCTTATGAGGGCATAGGGAAGAAGGAATATGATTTTTCAGCATTGGCTCATGTTTGTTGAAGTTCCAATAACTCGGGGTCAGGACCTGTTTTCTTACATCATCTTTGGCTAATGTTAAAGTCAGCACTGCTGTGCTATAAATCTAGTGAAATGAAGACTCCATGACATTCTTCTCTTTCTTTTCCAACTTTTAAATTCTCTGTTGGTAGAAATCGTATTTTTCTCTTGGAGCAGACGTAGCTATTCAGGGCGACTGTAAAATATCTGAAGTATGTAGTGTCAAATCCTTATTGTAGCAAATGAAAAAAGCATGTATATAAAGCTTGTAATGCTGTAACATAAGACTTATTTATTTACCTTTTTTTGCTTATGATGGTTGAGTTCTGTGTGCAAGCAGAGGCAACTTGTGCAGAGATTGTTATCCTTGTCCATTGGTAAGTTTGTTATGACTAACAATCTGATATAATTGTAAAAACAAGAATTGGAGATGTCTAAGACCTGTTTGTCTCAGATGCCATTTGTCCTTCTGCTCATGTGGTGTAGCTGTGTTTTGTATATTCAGGAGGGCTCTATTTTTTTCTGATCAACAGAGGCCAGCACATGGCTAAGATGCACATGGCTTTAACTTCTAGCCTATTTTCAATCTTTGTTTGACAATTAACAAAATTCAGTTGTCACTCTGGGGACAGAGGAAGAGAAACTTGCAATGAGAGCTTGCAGCTGGATTTCCAGAATCTGTCTTCGAGCTGCTCTTACTACCCATGGCAGGATTTATATTTTAACTTTTTATTTGTTTGTTTTCCAAATGCCATTCTCCTCAAGATTGACCATTTTATAGAAGCTGAGGAAAATGTAATTGGTATCTTATCTGGAAAATTTGATAATTTTCTGTAGGCTTTATTCCATTTTAAAGTATTAACATGTTTCTTCAAGATGTATCCCTGTCTTCCATCAACAATCAATCTTTCATTTCTCTTCAAGGTTATGTTGATTATGTGCTAATGTGATGATGCTGTCATTCAAAATGAAGATCAATATTTTAATGCTAATGCACTGATTTCAACTTTGGAGAGAAACCTGTAGTTAACTCCACCATGACAACTTTGCGTGACATATGTCACAGTTTGGAAACGATCCAACTAGGTGTTATGTTGTAAACACCTTGTTTCCTCTCCAGTGCTCAGAGGCTGAGATGTAATTTATTCCAATCAGGATGTACTTTGACAAGCCAGCTGAATGGGATGCAGCTGCTGTTGTTAAATATTTCCACCTCTCTCTGCTTTTCAGGTTTTCCCAGATGTCATAATCTTCAGAGCTCTCCATGCTATCATTACAAGCAGCTCTGCCAAGGGTTAGGAGGAAGTGAGAGTGGGATGTGCTGGAAGGAAAAGTAGCCCATTATACTCATTATAGGAAGAGATGGACAAAGGGTTCTGATTGGAAAAGCCTTCTGCACTGATGAATAACTAATTCACTCAGATTCTAAATCTGACAATTATTGTGTATTTGATGAATGCTTTGAGAATTCCATATGTGGAAAGACATTTCATAATGACATGACTCAGAAACAGTGAAGCAATAAGCCTTTTAAAAACAGAGATTCTACCTGAGCTGAAATGATGCTAGTTTTGCTTTGGAATACAAAAACTTTGAAACTCAGTGTATTTTCCTCCACTCCACAAGCCTAGGAGATAATAAGCATTGCAGTAGTCTTCACATACCAATAGAAATGCCTGTCTCCTAAAACACTGCTCCCAAGCCAGTGAAATTTTAGCTGGATAACTTCTTAGGGAAGCTTTGTACAACTTGTCATTGTCCTTTTGCAATGGAATGAGCAGTGGAGTTATTCCATGAGGTCTTCTGAAAGTGTATCAGTGGGAAAGAGTGTATGAAGCTGTCTGCATCTTTTGAAATTGAGTCATTGCCACCTTTTGACTGGCAAAGAAACATTAAAGCTTATCTGTATTTTGTTTAGCCACAAGCATCACATAAACTTATTACCCCATCCTTAGCTAAACATGTTGCTTAGGGTTTTCCGTACTATGGATTATGTGACTGGTTGGTTGACTTCAGCAGAGCTCTTTCTTACTCAGTTTAAATGACATAAAAATAATTTCTCAACAATTTAATTTCCCTTACAATGGCTACTTTTGCTTATAGTCCCTGTAACTATTTTTCTGCAGTCAATATTTTTTACTTTAACAGTGAAGTAAATTGTGAGAGTTATACCTTTGTTAGAGTGGAGCAAGAGAAATTAGAGCTGGGTCTTGGGTTTTATTGACTCTTGCAGCCTTTGTTGCTCTGATTTCTAGAGCTAGGAAATAAACTTTAGTTTACTACACTCAATGTATCCAAACATCTTTACAGGGAGAATAATGCTTTCACTGTTACTTTCATGGTCTTTAATTGAAGGTAAAAGTAAAGACCACCAACAGGGAAATAATCTCTACAAATTCAAGGTGTTATGATGAACTTACTAGCAAAACCAGCAGCAGATTTTTCAATGTTTTGATTCAAGAGGGATCTGTGTATAATATGTCTTTTATTTTCTGAATAGTGTCTACTGAGAAAAAGTCAGGGGTAACGGTTGCTTATGGATGGGATTCCCTCACATCTTTCATCAGAAGAATCAGCTTCAGTTTTACCACAATCTATCTTGATTTCTTCCTTCATAATTGCCCAATCCTGAAAAATGAAGTGACTACCTGAGTTAAATGTGCAGGGTGGTGTAAGCTGAGATGAAATTGCCATCATATGGTTTATTTCAAGACATCTCTACTTTGAAACTGGTGAGCAAAATAAGAATATATTTTGGTTTGGGTTTTTTAGATGTTTGGTTTGGTTTTGGTTTTACAATTACAGTAACTTAAACTATCTAAGGGAAACTTTCAGGATGCTTTGTATTCACTAAAGAAATAGATGGGCAACGGGCATTCTTGTCCAGAAAATCAAGTCTGAATTATTTCAAGCATGGGGGAAAAAGGGTTTTTTCCACGTGAAGTTTAATATTTAATTAAAAAAAAATCATACATTTATCATATGATTCAGCTCAGTGGTATAATTTTATGACAAAGAGACACTTTAAAAACATGCCATCAAATGTACACAATTCTGGCAGGATAAATGACATCTATGTTGTAAACTCGCTAGTTTCTGAATTCATAGAAAATTGCTCTGCTACATGGCATATAGTTACTTTTTTTTTTATCTGCTGGATTCATTTTGTCTTACTGGACCCCTCCTTAATCCTCTTGCAGGAAAGATGAGACTAGGCAGAAATGCTCCTTTGCTGTGTTTTTTCTCTTACTCTGTTAATTTTCTCTCAGATCTTTTTGGGCATAGAGTAGTTCTTAATGACAGTCAACACAGATGTAATTTCTGAGTACTATGTGTAAACTTCTGGTCCCATCATTCATTCTTTGTAAGGGTCGAAATGACAATGGTGAGTGTTGAATGACCTTCAGTACAAAACGTGGATATACAGAGCTAAAGGCACTTCCATTTCTTGCATAACACTTTCACGGATTGTACAATTCAAACCCACCAAAGGAAACCCACCAAAGTCTTGGACAACAATGACACCTGCTGAAGAGTGACTGCTTTTAAGTTGCTAAGCAGAAAGAGGTCAACTTTCCTTTAATAGCTTGGCAATCAGAACATTGATTTTAAAATACTATCTGAATGGCCAACATTATTTTTTTATCTTCTCCTTTTTGTAACAGCTAAGTTGTTTACTAGCTTTGTGCTTAATATTTTCTCCAACATGATAATCAGAAGTTAAGATACAAAGATTTTTTTCATGAAAACTAAATTTATTTAAATTTCTTTGTGATCAGTAGTCAGTATCTCCTAGAAATTTATAAATTTTTTTAGTGTGTCTTGAAACAATCTTAGTTTTTTGAGATTAGTCTGGGTTTAACAGATCAACTTGTAAAACCTGTTCAGAAAAATGGGTACAGCTGGCAAAAACCAGCTCCATGCAAATGCATTGATCTGTTCCTTCCATCCTGCCTTCCACACTGCAGTGGCCAGCATGCCATCATTCATCACAGGAAACATGGCAACAATACAATCACTGTTGAAGTGGATGGAAGACTACAGCTGTTTAATAGCTTAGATCAGCTTTCATTGTTGGCATCAGAAATGTCATACCCAGGTAGATAAAAAAAATTGTGTACTGTTCTGTGTACAGTCCAAAATGAAAAAGCATTTTTTTCTCTCTTCTAGGAACTCCTGTCTCTGGCATTTACGCCCAGATAAAATAGACATAAACATTGTTTCCAGAGCTAAATATAGGGGGATAAATTGGTATATCTTGGAGTAATTCCTGCCTTAGAATTACAATGTTTAAACCTTACTGGTATTTTATTTGCTTTATTTCTCATACCCACTACTATTTCTAGTCTATTTTCTTCTGCTTCTGCTCCTGCTCACACTTTGTCTCATTCTTCCACCCTATGCAATGGAATGACTAATATTTATTCTGCATGACAATTCTCTTCAGAAAAGAGAACTGAGGGGATGGTGCTTTTCATTATTTATTACTCCTTTTCCGTGTTACCTCAGACTGCTAATGTTTTCATCTTCGGTTTTTTGTTTGTTTGTTTTCTCTTTGTGATTCCTTTTGCAGTGTGGCAGTAGTGTTTTTTGTATACTTTTGGTGTCAGAGCTACAACAGACAGAGCTTCCACTGGTGGCTTGTCATAGCAGAATGGAAAAAGAATTTGGGTAAAAATGTTAACATGGCAAGTTCCAGCTGGTGCAGACAAATCTGAACAATGGGATTACAAGTGGACTGGCATGACATATTGTGAAGCTGTTGTCAGAAAATTATTATCCAAGACTCTACACATGGAGGATTTCAAATGCATTCAGGTTTTTCTTCAAGGCACAGTTTGCTGAATGGAAAGGAAGAAAACAGAAATCGGAGCAAATTCTTAGGACATAAAACTTTAGGAGTGAAGAGTGCTGCTTTGTATTCAGGGACAAATGCAAGTATCAGGTACGACTCTTTTTTTTAAAAGGTAGGCCAGTTTTTCTACTGCATTTTTCAGAATTGTTATCTGACATAGCACTCATTTCCAAGTTATAATCTAAATATATACTGAAACAGTTCACCATAATTAAAGATTTCACCGATGTTGCTGTGGGGTTGGGATTGTTCAAAGATTATGTGGAGACACTTATCCCTGTGAAATTTAACTTAACCACTGGACAGAGCAGGACTATCAAGTTGAGCCAATGCCTTTGGCAAATGACATGTAAACTACCATTTCATTACTGGTTCACAGATCTCTGTCAGTGTGGCTTTCCTCCTCCTGCTTTCATGCTGTTTATTAGTTCTTAAAACACAGAGGATCATGAAGCTGCAAAACAATGTACAAAGAGATTCCTGGGACCTCACAGTGAATTTTGCCCCAATACGTAATGACAATCAGTTGTGTGGAGATGCCACTAAGTGGTTCTAAAAGGCAAAGTACAGTGTTAATTCACAAGCTGCAGATTTGCGTGAATTGAAGGTTTTAATGTGATCATTCAGGCTGGCTCAACCGAAGCGATTTTATGGCTTTGTGTTAATTTGTCTAGGAGACGTTTATGGTATTAATAATGTTGCAGGTTGGCCCAGCATTATGTTCAGTGTTGCAGTGGACTCACACAATAACTGGATGCTTGGGCTCCATGAAAATGTGGCAGTCTTTCTATTTCCAAAATATACAGTAATGTTCACTGCTTCCTAAGAGTCCATAATGTGCTATGAGGGAGTTTTTATCAAATCAGGCATAGTACAACTTCATGTTATGGATTCTTTGTTTGCTCCCTTATTGCCTCTTTCTGGTACTTCATTGCTATCAAGCTACTTGTGATTAACACAATACACCTGTTTCTGTATGCTTCCTGTTAGTCTACATTTTTTTGCTATTAGGTTAATCCTCTAGAAAGTGATTTTTTCTTTCACAACTTTTTAGAAGCTGCTCAGGAATTTATGCCTTTATGCTGAGGAATAAGTGTCTGGAATGAAAATTGTACAGATGGAGCAGCTGTGACAGGACTCTCCGATCCTATCAAGTGACCCACCTTACAACTGTGGAACAACTGCAGGATAATTGTGCTTGTTGCTTTGTTTTCCTCTGTCATGGTTCTCTGCACATCCTCATTCTGGCCTCAGCTAGAAGTAGAAATGACACAGTGTGAGGCAATATAAACTTCAAGTGTCTTCAAGCTTTGCTTAGCACAGGACACATTCCAAAGCAACACAACTGGAGCCACTTGAATATGTCCTGTTTCAAGATTTCTTTCTTTCAGGAAGAGATCCTGATGATACCTTTATGAGTAAAACCAGACCTGTCCAAGCCTCCCCAGCCCCATTTGCTATTTGTTGGACACTTCTTGTGCCTACCTTTTCTCATGTTATTGTATTGCTGTACTGCCAGTGTGAGGCTAGAATTTGCTGCTGACTCTTGGCTTCACAGCCTAGCTCCTGCCTGAACTTGTCTGAGGGTTCAAGGAGACCTCATGTCTTCTTTCATTCTAGCAGCAGCAGATACATGAGGGTTTTCCACTGCTTTGTGTTGTGGTGGGTACTTGGCCTCAGACCTGCCCTCTTGGCTCATTTAATGGGTGCAGAAAGGAAGTTTTCTCTGAGGATCCAACTCATTTTAATGTGCAGAATAGCTCAGCTTCATGGAGGTCACTTGTCCACACTATTCTCTGCATTGCTACTCTTGTTCAGGCCCTGTAATTTTGCTTCAGCCAGCCAGCTCTTTCACCATGTATAGCCTTCCCTTTTCGCCCAGAAGGCCCCATCTCAGGGAGTTCTTGGTGCTTCTAGGCTTAATTTCTGTTTCCCTGTTCCTCCACCAGTTAGAGTTTCAGAATATAAGCTCTCAGGGCACACACTAATACCATCTCCATGGGATTTAATGCCCTCCCTCCCCAAACTAACATTCAGAATAACTTTAGTACTGTTTTGCGGGAAGCCTTGATCTCAAGGTTAGTGTAGAATGAAACAGAAGTATGGGAGGCTATTTCAAGGACCATCAACATGTGCTCATGTTGATGAAACATTTGTATCAGAAGAATAACTGCTGAACCCAGTGTAGTTACTGCATATTCAAAATTTTTTAATGAAGAACATTTCTGTTGTTTGCTTTTTTGATGCTTACCTGAACCTTCTGAGGTTGTCTCTAAAATGGTTGTTTTGGTCTTTATTTTTAAGATATTAGCATGGTGTGACCACAGATGTTGGCTGTCACCAAAATCAATCCACCTTTACAGAGCAGGTGTGTACATTGCAAAAATGTGAAATAAAAATAGTAATTAATGAGCTTTTCTATACCATGATGAGTTTACACGTGAACCTTGAGTATCTCATTGTATGTTCTGCTGCTAAAAAAAAATTAGTTAGTTTTAACTTCATTTGTAGTTCCCCTCTCTAGAAAGGTCTTTGACTTGCTTACAAGGCTTTTATATTGTTCTACAACTGAGTGAATTCATGTTGATGTTTAATTGCAGATTGAATAGCATAAACAGTGAACGTGAGCTAGAAATATTGTTTTAAATTCCATTGAGCTGCTTGGCTTAAAAATCCTAGTCCTTAAAATCAGATGTTCTGCATGGAAATATTCAGTACTACATCTGATTAAATCTGTGTGGGCAATGATAGAGGTGGCAAGAGGAAAAGGTACTGACACAACCATTGCAGTGAGGAGAAAGGAGGGTATTCAGTTGAAATCATGTTTCATTCTTGCAGATTTGTTATATTAGGGCTTGAAAAAATAGTGCTGAACAGTCAAATGCTTTACAGACATCACGTGCTCAAAACCCCACTTCCACATCTAATAACTGCTTGTTGAATGCTTTTTATATCTTGAATTTTCTTTTTCCTATTTTAAGAATAGCTTTATGGTGTTTAAACTATTTCTTTTTATCAGTGTTATAATATCTTGAGTCCAAAAGACTGTAATTGAAGATCCTTTTCTGATACTAACCGAGAACTTATCGAATAAAGGAAAATATTTGGATTGGATGTTTCAACTGAGCAAGTGAAAGAGGTAATGCTTCAGTATTAGCCTTTGATAGGACAAGAGACTCCCTTTCTTATTCTATTATAAAATGCTATTTTGAATTGCTTTGTGCAATTATCAGTTTGTTTGTTTTTAAAGCTGCTGATGCTTTGCAGGCTTTTGCCTGTTTATAAAAGCTAAAGGAAGTCATGGAAGTCTGAAGAGGAATAGATATAAATAATAAGTCATATGTTTCTGAAAGAGCTACTACAGTTCTTTTTAAATAGTTAGTAAAGACAGTCAGGGTAAGCCTAAGGAGGGCAATGAACGTATGAAAGTAAAAGGTTTTAATGTTTTTGAGTAGAAAATTTTTAATATCAGATGAATTGTCAATGCTCTTTACTTCATGATGTTTTGAGAAATATAATGCTGTTGTTGGTTCTTCTTTGACTTTTCAGTGTGAAGCAGAAAGTGTTTCTTCCATGAAGAACATTAACCTTTTATCTCTTCATTTGTCTTAATTTCCTTCCATACTTCTGCCTTTATTAATTATATCCCTTATATTCAACAACAGGGTTGTTGTTGTATTACAGCCAGGGTTTAAATGTGCAGACACCATTGTGGAAAATCAACCATATTATGGAGGAGCATCTAGGTCAACTCCTTCTAATGATTTATGCTTAAAGTTATGCTGAGCGGAGTGTTCTTAAGTGAGATTTCACTTTTGTGAGGTAAAAGAGTAACTGTCCAACACAGGAGGCAGAATTAATCAGAGCTACTTAAACAACAAATTCTACTGCTCTAATCCTCAAACACCACCATATAATAGTTTTTTAAGGTCAAGTTATGTTGCAAGCAGAGATGTGTGTTTCTTGAATGTAATGTGTTAGCATTGTGTTATTGAAACAGTGAAGTGTGTTAAAGTATCAGTTGACATTGCTGAGCAGGGTCTGCAAATTTGCCAAGTTAGAGAATTTTTGTCTTTAAAATCTAGACTATATTTTCAGCCAAGGTGAGCTGGCACCTCCTCCAATCTGTATGATACTGTCTGAGAAATTTAGCCCTTGATCTGCTCTCTATCTCTACTTATTCAGTGTTGGCATATTTTATGATCCTGCCTTGGAAATGGAAAGCTTGACTGTTTTATTGAACTCTTGCTAACAATTGGCTCTGTATTAAAAATCACCCCTGCGAGGCCTCAGAAATATTTTACTGCTGCAAGAAACCTTATGAGCATTAAGCTGAATGTGGACATTTTGTCAACAATTCTACATTTTGACAACAATTCTAGGACGTTTAGGCTTTTCTATTATACTTCTTTTTTTTTTTTCAGTAATATAGAGAATGGTGCTGTCTGTGGCTTGCAAGGGACATATACAACAATAGCCATGCAAGCAAAGCAGCACAATATGAAAATAATTGCGTCAGCAAGGATGTGGAGTAAACCCTAGACGTGAAAGAAATCTGTGAATTAATTTCACTTGACCATTATAACTGTGCGCAAAACATACTAAGAATGAGGCAATGTAATTAGTGAAATCAAATAATGAAACCACCAATTCAATATACACTCTTACTTTTTAATTTCCTTTTCTTTACAGTGATATACATTATTGAAGGCCATAGTATTAACTCAGACTCTATGCCAGAATTCTAATTTTCTAAATAATAATTATATATATTTGGTTTTTTGTTTTTTTTTTTTTTCTTTTCAAAGGATGTCCCAAACCTTTCATCTTGAACAGTACCTTTTGCTACAAAAAAGTACCAGCAGTCCTTATTCAGACTGCTAGATGGGCAATCTTTGGACTGAGTGGTTTCTGGTGGTCATATAGCTTGATGAGGAGGGTGGGACTACAAGGTTAACTGTGTGAGAGCTATTTCTAGAGAGAAAGAGCTATGTATCTCTTAGGTGCCCGTTACAGAGAAGGACCAATAGTTGTAGCTCAGATTCAGGTGTAAGATTGCTAAAATCAGTGTAATTTTGTACGTAATTCTGAACCTTAATTCAGCATTATGTACCAAATTAACAGCTCAGTTATCCTTCAATCTCATGGAAGCCAGCTTTGCACCTAGTATGTCCATATAGAAATTCACTGTTCTATATTTCCAACTTGGTTTTCTTTTTAAAGTACCATCCCTCTTCATTTTTGTACAATTCTTTTGTCCCTCCATCAGTACCCCTTCCCCCTAGCTTTTATAGCTGCCTATGGTTTAACCAGCCAGATCTCTTATCACTTAGTTGAGTTACCAATCTATTACATGATTTTATTTTCCTATCCCTCCCCCCTTTTTTTTTTCCTTATTCCTTTTCTTTCTTTTCCCCTGCTCTTTGTACCATTCGTAAATTCTTCAGTAAGTCTGGGAAAATGTTTCCCCTTGTGATTGTAAAGGAATCTGGGACTCAGTGTTTATGTCCAACCTGCCATGGTTTGTTAATCTATTAAGACACTTAGACTCGCAGGAAAGGTCAGGAAAAGGAACCTTTTTCAGCTTTACCACTCCTTAATCTCATTAGCTATCTTAAAAAGTTGTGCTTTCTCTCTGGTGGTGGTAGCTGTATTTTAATATCTGTCTATAAATGGGTCTTAAATCAGCTGTGGGTGGATAAAGCATTGTCCCTGAGGACCCAAAGGCTTCATACAATTTCTGAAACATGCAGACCAGTTTATCAGAATTCGGAGAAGTGAAGAGAGGGACACTAATGAGGGTCGGCTTTCCAGCTGGTGATCCAAATCACTAGTCACTGACATCTTTGCAAATTATTCCCTCAGGCACCATCTTTGTGCAGTGTCATCTTTTTTGAACAATGGGCAAAATTTCACAATATGAGGCATATTTTCTGAAAAGTTGAAATAGTCTCTAATTGTAGGGCTACTTAGGTGAAGCTACTTCAGTTAAAATATTGTTATTTGATTGTTTTTAGAACAGAACTGCCCTTGGAACATTTACTTTTTAACACCTTTCCTGCACAGATTTTTGCTTTTTCCTTTTTTCTGTTTAAGGACTTTCTGCAGAATTACAATCTAATCAAAATAAGAGGATTTAATATAGAACTTGAGTGCATTTTAGTGTGATATGATATCAAGCTTACCTTCAGGTAATCAAAATTTGAGGTCAGACTTAAGTTAAGGCTCAACCTACAAAAAGCCTCTTTAGTGGCTGCATTTTGTGAAACTAGCACTGGTCGGATTTGGGGGATTTTGTTAGTTGTCATCATTGTGTGTCTGATTTTTTTTTGTTTCTTGTTCTTTTTGTTTTCCCAAAAGCTCATGGTAGCAGAATTTTCAGTGTAAAAGACTGACCTAGCAGAAAGTCTTGACTTTTATCTTGGAGAAATCAGGATAAAGTATTTCATGTTGGGTCTGTCACTCCACTTACAGAATAAAATGTTCTCCATCATGGATGCATCACAAACAATGCTGTAATCAATACAAATTACAAGCTAAAAGCTGGTGGGTCACACTGGTGGAAAATAGCATGCTTGTAGTTCAAAATACAATCTTCTATTTTTTCTGGACAGCTTCCTAGCTTGTGATTTGGCTCTGACTTAGGTAGGCTCTTGGACAACTGTATTATTCAGATTATATGAGTTTGCGTCGCCGGAGTTGCATTTTTTGTTTGCATTTTTAATATCATCTTTCCCAGTGAGACAATTGTTTGTAGAGAGGACTGCCTTTGAAGGCTCTGTTTTGGTTGTTTTATTTATAGCAGCGCTAGAGATGTGTATTCTAGTCTTCCCTGTGTCTGGACAATCTGCACTTCTTTTAGTTGCTGGATGTTGTTTAGGCCTGGATGTCGTCCTTTATTCAAAACTGTATTGCCCTGAACCTACCTGGCAGAGCTGTTTTATGAGCATTTTACTTTTTTTTCTGTGAAACAGTAAATTACTACATTTACATGAGGTGTAACATAGTTGTAAATGCAGGTTTAGTAGTATAATCCAATTTGATGTCATGTGAGAAGAAACAGCTTGGTAACTCTGTCTTTCAACTACTTTACAATTCTGCCCTAGTACTTGGAGAGGCTGGTCTGACCTAAAAGTAACCTTCCACTGAATTTAGTGAATTTAAACGTGATTCTTGTTAACTAGGTTCTGGAGAGCGATCTATTGACGTTTGAATTCTGGGGTATGTTTGTAGCTGGGGCTGGTCATACTTCTGTTTGCCCTGAAGTTTTTGATAAAATCAAGGCCTAAAATAGAAGGAGTGGAAAGAGAAAGATGCTTGTGTGACTACAAGTGAAAATATTCCTCTGAGTGAATTTCACACCAGGATTTGCGAAAGTGTATTTTTATGAGTTGAATGAGTAATAAGGTATAACAAGGACCATTAGCTTCTGTCTTCATCACTGCAATGCATTTTAAAGAATTTTAAGAGTAACAACTGTGTTGTACAGTGAGACTTCCGGAACTCTTGTACAGAAACTGTCACTCAATCTCCTGCTCCTTGACGTGTAGGGCCAAGCATAACAAGATTTTGGATTCACAGCTTAGTCATGTGAAGGATTTTAAATATATGACTTTAATATTGAAAAAATAGACTGGTCATGAGTTTGAGATGCGTTTATATCCTTAGCATGACTCCTTGAAACTTCAATTACTTTTACAGAAATCAAATAGATGGGCTATTTTAATCTATCAATTTATATTTCTTATGGGAAAAAAAAGAAGCATATATATGAAAGAAGGGAGCATAAAGAAGTATTGGGTTGAGAAAAGCTGATGGAACACAGCAAGAGGTCATTTTGATTTGTTCTGACTTTATGAAACGTAGATTTTAAAAATGTGTGGGGCTTATTTTACCATATTAAAATAAATAAGTGTCCATCAGTTATAACTGACCTCTATATTATAAGCAGTCTGGTGTATTCAGGAAAATGGAAACAATTTTCTTTTGCTTATACTTTTCTCTGATGCTGAAATCTTTTTAATTAGAGATACCAAATACTCAAAAAAAAAATTATTTTATGTCAACTTCTCCTCTACCCTTCTTTATTACCTTTACCTCTTGGATGCCAGTGATGAAAATTAACAGTTTCTATACAAAAATATTTCTATACAACATTATTTTGTGCCTGCTCTGTCCTACTCTGCTTCACAGATACACGTGGCATGACTCTTACTCAATATTGTGTTTAGTAAAGCCTACAAGAAAATATTTTCCTACGAAGTCAGAAAACAGTTTTCAAAGGTGAACTTGCTTTTTTCCCACCTTTTATATTCTTTCATAAAAGGCTTTAAAGGAATTCCCACATATACCCAAGGCTTCTGACATTAAACATTGTCTGAGCTTTGAGAAACCTACCAAGTGGTCTCTGCAAAGAGGCAAATGTATGGCAATATCATAGAGAGCTTGTAACTGCAGCAACAGCAAGCATATGTTATCCTATGGACGCGTTTCTTCATTACTCCATGCTCAGGGCACAGTGGGTGTAAGCTTTGTTCTTTTTATGCCTTCAGCCACGGCAAACAATCAAGGTTCTGGCTATTGCTGGAAGGATTTGTGTAACTCAGGATGTGTATGATAGGCCCTTCCCCCAAAGTCATCATGTCAGGGAACAATCGCTGGTTGTGAACTCACCACAGCTCTGCTGGTGTGGTGCTTACTCAGTGTTGCAGGAGTCTTGCTTGGGACTTTCTCTGCAGGGGGTAAGAGGAGGCAGGGAGGTGTTAATTATCTGTCTTCTAGTTGTTTTGCAATGTGCAAATGAGGAGACATGGTTCTAACTCTGCCTGAGGACTGCAGATTCCGAGTTGCAGAGCACTTCTATCGAAGAACAAGCAGTCTCCTCATGTTGTGTCAGTAAAGCAAAAAACCCTGTTTTGCAGGCCATCTCGATATGTTTGGCATAATTAGCCCATGATCACAGCTGACATTACACCCATTCAAGGACAGGGGTGTACACAGGACCTAGTTATATCTAGATATTTCATTACTAGGAGGCTGCACCTCCTAGTTTCTGAGCAAGGCAGGGGAGGGGGGAAAATTCCCCCTCCTTCCCCATAAAGTTCTCCCCTATAGCCTTTAAAGTTCCACTAAAGCTGCCAGATGATGATGCACAGTCTTCCTCCTGCCAGTGAGCAGTATAGAGGGCTGTGTTGCAACAGGCACGCACAAATCACTGACTAAGGTCAGTGATGACAGTGCTTGCCTTCTTAGTGGGTGCATCAGCTTTCACTTGTTCTTTTCATAAACACAGAAGAATCAGATTAGAGCTTGGTTTTTAATAGCCGAGAATTTTTCCCCTGCTTTTTTTCTCATCTCCCATTCTACCCCAATGGTGACACAAGACTCAGTCTGGGTCTGTGTCTTATTAGCAGAAATATTGCTGATTCCAGAGGAGAGATTTAGATCAGCAAAATATCCCATTCCAGGAAAACCATGTCTTCAGCTCCGGGTTGTGATGCAAAAGTGTCTTTATTGCTCAGCTACAGGAAAAGTAGATTTTATTTTGACATTTCTATTCAGCGTCATGGCCAGCTGGAAAATATTAGGGTCACACGTAGGCTCTTCTGTCTTCCTTTTTGGAAGATTGAATGTGGTTCTTATAAAGAATAGGCAATGAAATTGCTGCCTTCTCCCTGCAGCAGCCTGCTCCAGCTGTGCTGTGAAAGGGTAAAGGCTTACTGCTTCTAATGATATATCCCAGCCTTTGCGCTCTGTCATGGGTTGTAGGCATCTAAACCCCTTCAAAGTCCCTGGGAGCCACAAAAGTCAAAGAGCACGTGAAGTTTAGGGGTTATGCTCTTGTTCTTCAGAGAGTAAGGCAGATGCCACTGCTGCAGAATCCGGCAGTGGTGGTGTGGAAACAGAGACCCTGAGATCTTCCAATGTTTCCAGTAACAGCGAGTGGTTTTTTTTTGTTACACTTCTGAACAGAAAATGTCAAGTAGAAAGAAGAAAATGGGTTTCTTGACTTGATTTTTAAATTTTCTGAGCGAGAAGTAATGGAAGTTTTGAAGATGAGCTTTTATTTTGGTGATGACTTTCAATCGCATAAGTCTGGACAGTATAACTAACCCACTCCTTGGGTTCATGTTGAATTACTATGTCTTTACCAGGCTTGGTACTCTTCACATCTGATAGGTAATCAGGGACTATGTCTAGAGCACCAGCCTTTCTTTCTTTCTTTGCTTGCCAAGTAAGAGAGGTAAAGATCAGAGAAAGATTTTCCCTAATTTAGTCTGCTTTCCAAGCATCTCCTTGCATATGGAGCTAGTGCTGGGTGAGGGATGGAGAAGAATAGGGGAGAAAAAGATGCATTTAGGGACAGACCTAAACTCTGAAATGATTCCAAGGTTTGATCTGGCCCATAGGAATAAGCAGGTTAGGAGACTGATTCTGAAGGAGGGTTGGTATTGGCACAGAAACCTAGAGGTCTCTGCAAAAGTCCTCTATTTCTTGGGAACAGCTCAGAACAGGTATTGAACAAAGAGGATTAAAAATGACCTTAATTTCCTTGAAGGAAGAGGATAGGGAGTGGTGAAACTCTACATTAAGTAGAACAGAAAATGTAGATCAAAATTTATTAAAGAAGACAGGCAGACATAGTAACCACGCTGTTTATACTTGGGTATGATGTTTTTACACAACTTGAGAGCTGAAAAAGTTTCCATAATCTCCATAAAGGGTATTCCTTCTTTCTTCCCTCTTTCCTAATTGCTGGGGACATGCTTTAGGGAACACTTAGCCACGCTTTCTCTGATTTTACCTTCTTTCTGGGTCACGTGGACTAGATGAATGTCTACCCCGAGCTGGTAGGACCATTTTTGCATTGGTGCAGTAGAATACAAATAGCAGACTACCACAGTTTGAACCTTTTTCTTCATAAGGACAGACCAACAAAAGCAAAAATTCAGGAAAACATGACTGAACTAAAGCATCATGAGTAATCTGAGTGTTATTCAAACACAACTTTTTGAAAATACAGAAGAATCAAGTATATCCTTTATTGTTGGCTTTCCTAGAGTACTTCAGCACTGAAGAACTTAAAATAGCTCTTTTATCTCAAAAAAAAAAAAA
>VWZT01011600.1:1666837-1697276 GCA_013397055.1 Pachycephala philippinensis
AAAAAAAAAAAAATCATGTTTACTGTAAAGGAGGGAGATAAAAGTTTTTGTCAGAAATGTTTAACCCTATTCTCCTGAGAATGCGTAAGTGGGTTAGTTGAACAATATCTTTCTGGAACTTGATGGTGGACCTTCCATAGCATGTTATGCAGCGTAAATGATGCATGATTTCTCTAGCTTGGAAAAATACTTGAATGTTGTTCTGCCTAAATTCATCTCCCTGGATTTTGAAACAAAAAGGAGAGAAGAAATGTCAGCACAACTTGCAGGAAGACACTCTAGGATGTAATGAGCCATTTTCAGTCGTTTACCAGCAGTCCTTACTAATCAGGGAGGTCCTAGTTGACTGGAGGTTAGCAAGGAAGGCCAGAAGGAGGATCTGGGGAGTTATAGACCTGTCAGCCTGACCTTGGTGCCAAGGAAGGTCAAGGAGCAGATATCTTGAGTGCCATCATGGAGCATGTGCAGAACAACCAGGGGTCAGGCCCAGTTTTCTCACCAAAAGAGTTGTCCAGCATTATAACAAGCTACCCAGGGAAGTGTTGGAGTCACCATCTCTGGAAGGATTTAGAAGGGTGTAGGTGTGGCATTTAGGGACATGGGTTAGTAGTGAACTTGGCAGTGCTGGGTTTACAGTTGGACTTGATAATTTTTTGGAGGTCTTTTCCAACCTAAACAATTCTATGATTCTCTGAAAGGTGTGGGATTTGTGTGTTAGCTCAAAGCAAGGAGTTTCTCTCTCAAAGAAATCAATCTGTGTCTATCACAGAGGATGAATTGTGAGGGCTGTCTGATCCTGACAGCTGTGGTCAACTTTAACCATAGTTACTGTACTGCAGCTGATGAGTGGATTTAACAGTTCCTTGGAGCACATTTTCAATACTCTAGTTGCAGACCTCACAGCCTTCAAGGGAGGAACAATCACAGCTTCAAGGAAAGGGAGTGAACTTTTCAATGGGCACCATGCATGAAAATATTTGTAATTTCTTCGAAGACATTTGTATCACATTTTTTGGTGTATTGAAGTTGAAACATTCATAGGGAGAAAGTATATGTAAAAGAGCTGAGCTCAAGTTGTTGTTCAGAATCATGCTGGAGTCATTAGGGTGCTCTGTGCTATATATAAACCAAGAATGGATCAGGATAGTCTAAAACAGAAGACATTACTGGCAGTTGTATTTCTCAACCTTGAACTACTCCATCATTTATTGTGACAAGTTGATATTCAATATATTCCAGATTGTTTGCTCGCTTGACTGCTTAAATACGATGTTGAGGCTGTTGTTCCCAGGGCCAAATTTATGCATGGTGGTTTGAGCACCTGTTGGGTTAGACAAAACCCTTTTCCTGAGTGACTTTCTTACTCATCTTCCTGGGGACTGCTAAGCTGGCTTTGTCAGGCAAAGATCTCTGTGCCTCAGCATTTTTATGCAGCTGTCTCCAGCCTTTACTTTCTTATCAACAGTCTTCTGTGTAAGCATCACTCATCTTTTGTATTGTGCACCAAGATCCCTTCTACATGGGCAGCTGGAGTTGATGGCCTGCAGCAGCCATGGCAGATGAGTTCCTCCTTTGCCTGTTGCCAAACGTAGAACTTTGCTGTGCATAAAATCCTCGTGGTGTCTCCTAGCATCTGGGCAGTGCCACACAACTGGGTCCCTGGTGCTGCCTGGTGGGCCCCTTCTGAGGCCCTCAGGAGTGTGGTGACAACCTGCCAGCTGGAAGACCAGATAGGAATACTAAGCAAGTACTACAAACTCCTATTTCACTTGAGTAGATATTGTTATTGCTGGGAGCAGGAGGTACTGCCCTTTATTTTGCTGTCTTTCCTGTGCTGCCAGAGCCATAACTGGGTCTTCAGACTGTCAGCTTGTTTCCCTCTGAACCTGAAAGCAGATACTACATAGGTTGTGCTGGAGCAGGCAGCTACATCCACAGGTGTAGGATTTCCAAGCACCTGTAATGTGGCAGTTCTCACTCCTTTTTCTGCTTTGCCTCCCTCCTCTTGGAGAGCTGCCAGGTGAAGTTTCCACAGCAGAAGGTCCATGTGTACAGCCCTGTTTGGGCAACAGAGGCTGCACCAGTGCTGCCTTTGAGATTTTGGCTCTCAGGGCTCTTGACAATACCAAGCACACCAGGAAACCTATCTGTGCTTGGTGAGAGGCTGCATCACAGGACTGGGCCCTGCCCAACAGAACCCTATGAGCAGGCCCAGCCACCAGGGAGCCTCTGGATGCTGTGACACCCTGCACAATGGACCAGGCAGAGTGCTGAAGCTTCCAGGTGTTTGTTGGCGCAGACTCGGTTCAGGTGCCATGGCATGGTTGTAATGTACTGTGCTGGGTTTGGCTGGGGTAGAGATAATTTCCTTCACAGGGCTGGTATGAGGATATGGTTTGAATTTGTGCTGAAAACAGTGCTGATAACACAGGGATGGTTTTGTTATTGCTGAGCAGGGCTTCCACAGAGCCAAGGCCTTTTCTTCTTCTTATCCCACCCAACCAGTGCGTGGGCTGGAGGTGCACAAGGAGTTGTGAGGGGACACAGCTGGGACACCTGACCCCTACTGACCTTAGGGATATCCCATACTATATGGTATTATGTTCTGCATATAAATCTGGGAAAGAAGTAGGAAAGGGGTACATGTTGGTGTCACAGTGTTTTTCTTCCCAAGTCACTGCTACATGTGATGGAGCCCTGCCCTCATGGGGGTGGATAAATACCTGCCTGCCCACGGAAAGTAGTGAACGAATTCCATGTTTTGCCTTGCTTGTGTACATGCAGCTTTTGCTTTACCTGCTAAACTGTCTTTATCTCAGTCCACAAATTTTCTCACTTCAGTCTTCTGATTCTCTCCCCCACCAGCAGGATGGAGCAGTGAGTGAGTGGCTGCGTGGTGCTTTAATGACAGCTGGGGTTAAAACATGATATGCACAAAGCTTAAAAATATACCTGCTGAGTGGCTATGTAGATGTGTAAATCCTCATGTTACGTGCATCCTTGTGGGTGTATGTTGTTTTCTCCTTAATGAGCTTGGCAAGGATTTGTGGAGTGGAGGGAAGGCAGAGGAGAGGAAGAGTTTGCTCTCCTTTGTACCATGTGGCACACTTTCCTCTTAAGCTAATTTATCTAGCAAGTTATTTGCAATTGTGGGGACCTGTGACACTTGGCAGCACAAATGGAGTTATGTCTTCTCATGGCACATTGCAGTAGACATTTAAAAGCCACAATAATGAGCCTGGTATTTGCCAGGAGGTGGTGGGTAGTGTAGCGTGGGCTCTGGTAACACGCAGGGAAGAGGTTTTTATGGCAGTTCTGGAAAAAATTGTTGTACTTTACTTTCATCTGTGGGTAACTGGACTTGGTGACTCAGGTGATATTTTCAAGACATGTGCACCCTGTTCTAAGCACTAACCTGCCTTTGACAGAAGATGGTAGGTCATATCCTGCAGACTTCAAAATTAATTTCATTTCCAATAACTCCATCCAACCAGTCTGGGGTTTTCAGGTTGCCCTTGATAAACCTGGAAATATTTTGGGTTAGATACCATAGAGCTAGGGAATTTTTCAGGTTTCAGCTTTCAAATAAAACAACACTAATAAATGAGAGTACTTGCAATGTACGATGTGGCTTTTCAAAGGTCCCTAAAAGATTAAGGAATATGTCAGGGGGTGAGTGCAGTGCCATTTTTCTTCCTTTCTGTGAGTTACAGCAAATGGTGGGTTCATCAGCTGTTTCACATGTTTTGATAGAGACAGTACAAGCAAGCCTTTCTAAATCTATGCTCTCAGTAACTTTCCTGCTCTTCCTTCGCTTGAAAACAATCTTGTCTTACCAGTTGTTGTTTTACTCTGTACTATTATGCCCTGTTTGTTTCTCTCTTTTTTTTCTTTTGTCACCTTATCTGTCCCAGGAAATTGTAGCTTTCTGTTTTATTACATAAAACAGGAATATTTCCAGGATATGTGCAGCTATGCTCTTGAACTTGTGACATTTAAAGGGCAATAAAATGCTAATGTGACTAATAAAACAGGAAAATGGCTTTATATAAGTCAATGTGAAAATGGCTCAACCTACCTTTTAAATGGACTAAATTAAACAACATTCATTGATGGGGCATGGAGGGAGACTGCAAAATTTGGGCGATACAGATAGAACTGTAAAAAACAAAGCAAGCTCTTGTCATTCTCTTTCGACACATTTAAAAAAGATCCAGCCAAATTTTCCTATGATGGGGACTCCTTACCATTTATTTTCTGCAGATGATAATTCACAAGAATAATTGGCTGTATGTTTTTGTTTTGTTTTCATTCTGCAGTGAAAAATGTTATAACCTAAAAGCAATTTTATTGGATTTTTTTTACATTGATTTTTGGATTTTTCTTTGAACATGTACAGTAAAGTTCTACATTTTATAGTTCAGTATTTCTAGCTAATGCTGTGAGGTCTATGACACCTGTATCTATTATATTAGCAGGTCAGATCCTTTCTGAACGATACTAAGGCTGTGCTGATTCTAAGTGTATAGCATGTGGCCACTAAGTCATGAAATTATGTGTGTGGATTGAAAATGAAGGAAGGCACCCATCAGTTTTACCTTTTTGACCTGTCCTTTCCACCTTAATCAAGGTTTCTCAGTCAACACAGAAAAACAGCAAGCTTTTTGGATAATTACAATGGTTGAAAGGCCTCAAATAACAATTTGTGATTATTACCCACAGTAATTCTAAACTATGTTATTATTCTGAATACAATTGGTTTATTTGATTAAAGGTATACTTATGAAGGAATGTTGGTAGTTTAAAGTTGGGAGTGTCCCATGTATGTGTGCTAAAGCTTGCTACTTGCAGTAAGAGAATTATAGGTATTTTTTTCTGTTTCTTTAACAACAACAATGAACAACAAACCCCAATTACTCAGAGAGTAAGCAGATACAGATCTTATATGACAGCTTAAAAGTACTCTTGACTAATTAACATTAAAAGCTTATTAAAATATTGTTTTCTTTAATGCAAGTTATTCTTTCATCTTTTCCAGTAATGCATCATCTATTAATTTTTTTGATGTGGAAAATTAGTGCTTCAGGTCTGAAGACAGTGACAAGCATAGTGTTAAGAGAGTGACAAGAATAATATTTGAGCTGTAATTTCAGGATTAATAAGGCAGATTCACCCTTCCTAGTGGAACAGAAATGTGGACACCTAATGAAAACTCCATGCTGTAATTTAAGTTTTGTCTTAACTCCAAACAGTGATACTGGTGGATTATTACACTTTGATTTTACAATATATAGAAAGCTTTATTATGACTCTTTTTCTTCTCAGTACCTCAAGGCACTTTCTCTTCTCCTGTCTGTGTGCCCTGTTCTTGTTATTCTAGCTTAAGTGCTTCCTGCCACTGAGGGAGCTTGTTTTTTGGTGTCCTAGTTCTGGCCAGGACAGAGCTATTTTTTTTACAGTAGCTGGGTGTGATGGTGCCCACCTCTAGTTCCAGCTGACAGGGAGGCTGAGCCCACTGGATCATTTGAGCCCAGGAATCCTAATTTCCTTTTACAGTTTGTCCTAAGTTGCAGTGCACTGTGACATGTGGGCATAGTCAAGACCGTAATGTTACTCTAGACCATCCTATGCCATTGCCAGTGGTGGGGGAAAGGGACTCTTTCTCTGGCTTCCTGGAAGAAAGGTATTCCTTTTCTGGTCAGGAGAAAACATAGTGTGGTGGGGAGCAATTTGTTTGTTTTAGTCATGGACTTTATGTGCAAATCGTTTCTTTGACTTACGCATTTTGTGATTAATATTGTAGCTGTTACTGTTCATTTTCTTATCTCATTGCGGTTTCCAGTAAATTAGTTGTTCTTATCTCAACCTGTAATACCTTTTTGTGCCTCCAGTTCCTGACTCCATCCCCAAAGCAGGAAAGGGCAAGGGGAGTGGGGAAGGAGCAAAAGAATGGCATCTGGTTTGGGGGAGTCTGGGGGGAAGGGAGGGGCACTAAACTGGGGAGTGCCATTCCTAAATCACGACGTGACAAGACACAAGTCGGCGTTTTCTATTTTGCTGGGGTTTGTGAGTAGCAAATCCGTGAGGACAGGATGAGTTAGCCTGATAGGTCTGCAGTGGCCATCCTGTGTGAACTGACTCACATACTGTGGCCTGTAGCTCAGGCACTTCGAGCCCTACGTGGACCTGTTTCGGAAGAGTGTGTATGTGTGTGTGTGTAAATAAATCCACGTTATCAGGAGTGGTCTTCCTTTTTAAAAGACTAGTATTTCTAAAACTAATCTGATCCTATTGGTGATGGTGGGCACTTGTTCACTGAATTGTCATGTACATGTAGGCATTTTCTTGAAGAATTTCCTTCAAATTGGAAACTGAATTTTTTTGATAAAGCTAATAGCTTAGTACCTTTTTTGTCCCCTACAGTAATTTTACCCAGTATCAGTTACATAGGAATCCCTTCTTTTACTGGACAAATGCCTCTTCTTGATTTCTCCCTTCTCCTTTTGATAGCTACATGTAGATTTCTTCCTCTCCTTACTGCAGTTCTTTTTCCTATATCCCCTCATCGCCAGCCTTTTCTCTGGGAATAGAAAGGACAGGGGAGAATGATTACCTTCTGCTCACTTTCAAGATTCAGAGCATTGTAGGAGACTTTATGGCAATCTGTTCTTCAGCTGAAAACAGCTGGCATAAACTCACTGTGGAAGTAGTGGTAATTTAAAGATTGATCATACTTAGTGTTGAAGATTTGAAAATGCTCTAGACTTTTGAAGGAAATCTTTATTGAACAAAATAAAACTAACAAAACTTGAATATTGTTCAATAATGTTTATCTAGAAAGACTGAATGTCATTCCCAAGGTGGTGCAACTGTAAGACTGTAAAAGAAAGGAAGTTTTCTCATTGTTGTGTCATAGAAAGGAAAAACTTATTCTGAATTCATGTGGGGCCTTGCAACTTAAATCCTACTTTTTAATGTCAAAACCAGTTATCTTAATCTCCCCTGACAAATCTTTTCCATGGAATGTGTTTTCTATCTGTATGCTTTCCATCTTAGTATGCCACACACTTCTCACACCCACAGCTTAATGACGACAGTACATCGTGCTGCAATCCCTTGAAAGAGATTTTGATTTGGCTGCAATATTTCTGGTCATGTTAGATACTTGGCTGCAAAAGAGTCAGGTCTGGACCATTCTGTGGTTTTTCTTTGCTGAAAATTGGCACAAGAAATTTTATTCTTCCTTTCCTATGGTAAAAGCTACAAATACTATGTCTTTAAAGAGAATTGCAAAGAGTGCTCAATATTAAGGAGTTAGCAGGCTGATAGTTACTTGCTTGTCATTGGCTGTGACCATCTATGTTTTTTGAGTCGTGGAAGGGTTCACCCTCCGGTACCTGTTGCTCACATATATGATGAAAGCAAATTGCCAGCTCCAAAAACTTTGTGGGAAGGCTGATTAGGCCTTTTAGCCTTTGTTTATGTGGCTGTAGATACAACAGGGACAGGATGAATTCAGCCATAATTAATGTGTGACTTAGTGTTTTTTCTGTGGGTTTTAGCCACCTGATCTTAATATCAGCTTTAGCTTTACTATGTCATAAGAAAGTACAGCTGGTTATTAATTACTCAGTAGCCATTTTCTTAATCCATGTAGCCAATATTAATGGGCTCAAAATCATAATATGTATGGATGATTCTTCATTGTGGCAACACCTTTGCTTGAAACCTGTTGAATCTTTCAAAATACTTCAGAAATTTAGGAACTGCAGATGATACTGATCTTCCAAAAGAGTAGGCTAATTTTATTAAAATCTTATGTGTCACTGAATCTTTCAAAGCTAGGGAGTTTTCAAAGAGGTGTAATAGTACTATAAAATTTAGACACTAAAGCCTCAGGAGTTAACTAAAACAAACTAGTGATATATTTAAACATAATTTTTTCTGACAATGGTGAGAATCTCTAAGTCCAAGAACCTCTATAGTGAATGTGTACGCCAACAAGGCAGTGGTTTAGAAAAAAAGACAGTGGTTGGCAAGGACTGCTGGGCTTCAGGAGCAGCAAGTGCATTCCTATGAGACGAGCTCCTGGCTCCCAGCCCAGAAAAGTTCAACAGGATCCAGGATGAGCCTTGGACTGATAGCTGTGCTGTGCATTTCCTTACTTCCATTACTGGTCAAGGTGCATATTTGATTCACTGCAGTCAGGGAGGAAGATAGCAATAAAGGGTGAGAGTTTAGGAACCTTCTCAATTATATACTGTTTCTTCTAGGAAATCAGATTATGGAATTTTGCTGCTGTTCTGACCCTAGAAATAGGTGGACCCTTTTAGTCAGTTTTGCAAACCTTTGTTGAAACAGGGATGGGAGTCTCTAGGTTCTACCTACAGTGTAAGTTTTGTAGGAGACTGAAGGTGTAGTTTGGTACTGAGGGTAGGAAGTGATAGCCTGGGTAGGAAATAGACAACTTGTAGGAAGACAGACTTTGCTGGGTCTAGTGTTCATGATATAACACACTGATTTCTGTTAAATGTGATAGTTTATAAATTTTCATAGCTGCCTAAATTTCTTCAAAGAAGAAAAACATGTTTTAAAGGGATATTTGTTATTTTTGCATTTCAATGCTGCCTTGTTAAAATTACTGGTACTTATTTTACTCAACATTGCCTATGAGTTGTGCTCTAAACCCTAATTAAAAGATAGTTATTCAACTTGGCTGATATTCAGCCATACTCCAAAGATAACCTATGCTACAGATTACAGTTTGTCATGCCCTTTTTTTTTTTGTTTTATTCTTTTCTATTGGTCTGCTAGAAAATACGCATCTCATAGATACTTTACTTTTTAGCAGTGATGTTCATTAAATAGCAACTCTTTTCCACTGTCTCACTTGTCACTCTACGTTTCTCTTAATCACTCAAAGTGCTTGTGTCTCTGTGTCATTTTCTAGTTGGTAGTAAACCTTGACGGGGCAAGGGGTATATTTTTGTTATATATCATCTAATATGGAGGGGGAGTAAGAGAAGCCTTACTATTTTGAAGTCCTTCTGATTGCTCGGAATGATTGAAATTAATTGCTGTCAGGCTTAAGGGGTGATAAAGCAGTACTTCTGCCTCTTTGCTCTTTTCTTCCTGACCATATGAACTTCTCAGATGAGCTTTTTTACAATGCATAAATGCTGCTTTTTTTATTTGCTTGCTTTTTTTGGTTTTTTCTAATAGTTCCATTCTTTCTGAGATCGTCTATGCCTTTTTATTTGCTAAAGCTATACTTAAACCTTATTTTTTTTAGTTGTTTATTGTGCTCCAAAGTAGCTTAGGAGTATCCCTATTTAGGCAAAGTTCAGGCTGGACCCTAGAAAAGGCATCCAAGGATGATGAAAACTGTTGCTGTCCCCAGATAATGTCAGCACTCAGATAATTCCTTTCAAGAAGAGCCTGATGAGAGAGAATGGTACACCTAGGACAAAGAATAAAAAAGAATAAAGCGCCCAAATACACTTTTGTTGTTGTTGTTGTTTTGTTTTTACTGTATCATTTTATAGTCAGACATTGGATATTGTTTCCAAAATCAAGTGAACTAACTTTCTGCAGATACAGTTATCAGAAACTTGGGTTATTACAAAAACAAATAAAATACATGGAGATTATATTTTTTTTTCTACCATTCCACAGAAGAATATAGCAGATAAACGTGAAAGACTGTTACGTGTGTAGCTTATAGTAGGGGAAGGGCTCACTTTAACATAGTTCCATAAAAGCAGTGGTATCTTGCTTTAATGGATGGAGAGGGTTTTGTTCTCCCAGAGAGACTTCATGTTCTGGTAGCAGATGAAGTCTCATGTGGGACCTTAACTGTACTCCAAAACACTTTTTCCTTGCCAGAAATGCATTGGAAAAGATATGGAAAAGATATATTTTCAGACACTGTGACAAAGGTCTAAGATGACATCATCAAGGTTATCACATGAAAAAAAAATTATAAAAGTTGAACTTCTTTGTGAGTATTAAGAGATAAAGTATACGAACTTTGTAAGCCAAGGTAAGCTGTAGGAAGAGGTTTTCAAGTAGCAAATGTTGCTCTAGCTGGTGGAATGCACTTTGGACCCCAGAGCATGACTGGCCAATTGTTTGAGTAACTCCAGGTAGAACTGCTGGTGGGAACTGCAGGTGGTATTCCTAGGATGTTCTTACTCTAACTGTTCCTCCATTCTGTGTTCCTACTTGATTATTCAGTCTCTCATTTGTCTTCAGTTAGGAAGTTTACTGTATGTATAGTGTTTTGGAACTGGAGAATGTCTCAGTGACGTTCTTGTAGAGTTTGGGATTCCAGTCCACTGGGACAAAAGATGTATCACTTAAGTGCAAATACTTTACGAACAAGCATCATCTGTGCCACACTGTAGATGTCTGCAGAAATACAAATACGAATTTTTATGCAAAGTCATATGAAGGAACTGTGATAAAAGACCTACTGAAGCTTGCAAGCTTGGAAAGAAAAGAAGGATTTTCTTACTTAAGAAGTTTATGATGCAAAGAATAAGAATTTTTTATATGAATGTTATGCAAGTGCACTTAAAATAGAAAACCAACCCTCTGAATAAACAAGAAAGCATAAGGCTTTGTAAAACTTTGAGTAGCACCAGATGTAAAAAAAAAAAGAGAATACAGCAACATTCTACAACCCCCCCAAACCCTAAATGATGGATAAACTGTTGAATATCAATGAATAATCTAGGTTAGACAAGATAAGGCAAAAGAAGACTCAGTCAAGGCCAAATTGAAGTTCTGTTAACAAGAAAACAATGCCGCTGGATGCTGTGAACTGCAATGAAATTTTAAGGAAAAATGCAGTGGAAATTCACGTTGTATTAACACCATACTGCAACTTTCACAGCCAGTGTTTCTTTGGCTCCCTTTAATGACCTTAAGACCTCATAAATGTTTCATAAGGCAGTGTTGTTGCTTAGATTTTATTTAGAATAGGGGTTTATCTGAGGCATAAATCAAACATGTTAAGAAATTTTCTGTCTTTGAATAGAAACGGCTTTGAGACATCATCTGTTTCTCCTCTCTGACCTGACACAGAGCTGACAATATTTATCTACCCTTAGCTGAAAGGCTGTAGTGATGTAGAATCCGTGGCCTTGCTTTGCAGCCTAATTTATCACTTGATTATTATTGTAGTTAGAGGTTTTTTCCTACTCCCTGAGCTAATATTTTTTGGCTGCAAGTATTTCTATTTGACATGGTCACAGTGAGCACAGGGGATCTTTGCTCTCTTTCCTCACCTTAGTATGGGAAGAAAGACTTTTACCTACTGAGTGATTGGAATACTGTTTCCATGTCCTTTTTTACAGTTCTCTCTCTCTTTCACCCCCTTCTCTCTCTCTCTCCCCAGAGAGAAAATATGTCTTTGTCTTTCCTAACAAGGTATGTCACCAAATTTTCAAATCGAAAGTTATTTCCACTATTGTCTTTTCCATCTCTTTTTTTTTTTTTTTTTATTTTCCTAAGACTTTACTCTGGCGTGCATCCAACAAAAGCTTCACAAGTACCAAGCACAGCAAATGAATGTGTTACATGTACTGCATATATTAAGATAGTGCAAGAGCCTGTCAGTATTTGAACCACTGCTGCTTCACTAATTCCATTTTGTGTTTGTGTATTTAACTGTTTCTTCCCAGATCTGAACACTTATCTTTTTATTACATTTTTTGCTTATTAGAATTGTGTGGAAGCATTTAGGGGAAGGAAAACTACATTTAAATGGGAGAATTACTGTGGAAACCTGACACGTCTCCCTCAACACCAATCAGGAGGTCATCAAGAAGACAAGAGTCAGACTCTTCACACAGGTGGGAGGATGAGAGACTATGGCTATGAGTGGAAATAAGAACAGTTGAGCCTGAATACAAAGGAAAACTTTTTCACAGTGAGGACAGTGGAACAAATTGCCTTTGGTAGGTTGTAACTGCAGTTTCTGCTGTCTCCATTCCTGTTTTTGGCCAGTCAGGTCTTGAAAACCTTTTTGAGAAACCTGCTCTGGTCCTTTGTGCAGAAAGTTAGATTAAAGGTCTCTTGAAGTCCCTTTCTATTTAAATTTTCCTCTAATTGTTTCTGTGATTCTCAAAGACTCTGACTTGATATCTGAGATGCTAACAATCCTTTCAGCAGGGGACTGGACTAAATACTCTAAATATAATTTTATTTCATTTTAAATCATTATTGAAAATACCGACTAGCATTGGATTCACTGTAGATCCCTCCAAATCCTATCTTGAGACTGAAAATTTTGACTTAAGATGTGAGTGTGTTTTAAAATCAGATATTCACACACTGACATTTCCTTTGAATTGTATTTTCCTGATGTGAGAATATCATGCAGGTATGTGAAAAAACTTAGGTAGGTAACATAAATGTCATATCTGTGTCTTTCTCCTTATCATCTAGGCCAGTAATCCTAGTAAATATACCAAATTAAACTGGCATAATATATTTTATCATTGCTTTATTATTGCTTTTTATTAGCCTATTGTCTTCTCAGTCATAGTAACCAATAATTTAAGTATTTCTTGGTGATATTTTCCTAAGCACTGGCAAAAACTCAATTAATACATATTAGAATGTTATTTTAGACAGACATTGCTGGTGCTGTTTTGGTTTTCTCTGTTTCTGAGAGACACTCTTGTCCTCTGAATTGTTAGGGATGTCTTTCACTGGTTCCTGAAATTCTTTAGGGTGAGCTTCGTCAGGTCCAGCTATATTGAAAATATCTATTTTGCCTTTGTGCTTTTAAGATGTCCTTTCCTTTTTCTGGTCATGTTCCTCTCTCCTTTATTATCCATTGTGGCATTCTAAAAAAAGAATGGAAATGTCAGTATTTCAGTCTCATCTGTGTCATACATTATTTGTTGTTCTTCCAAAGTATACGGTGCACATATTTTTTCTATTTTTCTTTCTTATATTCAGTAAAAATATAGAAGTGTTTCTGATGCAATCACGGAACTTTTTATTGAAGACTATTATGTTCCTTGCTAGTTGTAACTCTTTTTGTGTATTCGTATTTTGTTTTTATTTTTCTGGGCTGTGTTTCTCCCTCATTCGTTCTTGGTCATATGTTCTTGTTTCCACTTTTTGTGTGGTTGCCCTCTAATTTTCATGTTGTTAAAGAGTTATAAGTGATACACAAAACAGGAACTGAAAAGAATTGGTTGAAAAAGTCTACAAAATAAAGATTTGCAGGTATTCATGTGCATCATTCTCCCTGAATGGTCTGACAACTGGGATAAACCCCATCTGTCTTTCAAGGTTGCTGAAAATATCAAGATGATTTGAATGTATATGGTGCCACATATAGATGTGGTTGGGTCATAATGCCTAGGTCACCAAAAACTCCTTTTTTCCACCCCCAAGGATATGCATGACCAATCTGGAATCAAAACCTGTCTCTGGAAACCCAGAGGGGCCATATACCAGTCAAACTTGACGAAGTATTTCAGAGATCATAGAATCAATTGCAATTACAGCTACATTAAATTGCAGTTGCCATTTGATTTAATTGCAGTTAAATTAAATGCAGTCCAAATAGCAAAAGGAAACAATGAAAATGCAAGCCATTCCCAACAGACCTCGGGAAAAAAGTAGGAAATAACCTATCCACCGCAAATTATACAAACAGCCTCATTATTACAGGGTTCTCTGTAGACTTCTGGGAACTGACTGACTTCTTGGAACTGTTATGGCTAAAGAAATAAAATATTTGGGCAGAAATAGAGTGCCAAACAGTACCATTTAAGATAATGGACCTCAGTGTATTCACAGCTGGTCTGTACAATTTACTGTAAAATAGAAATTGAGGCATGCCTTACTGCCATAAAACAACTGCCAGTCACCACTGTTAAACCGAGTTAAAACTGTTAAGGATTTGTAAATCAAAGTTGTCAAAAATCAAACCATTATATATATATGGCAAATCATTTTGGAAATGAGAAGAAATGCTACGGAAGGCCCGTTTCATCTGCAACTTTGTGGAGTGCTCGATGCCATGTTTTTCTGGTGTGCCAGGGCTGGAAAGGATGGTGGAAAGAGTTACAGGCAAAAAAGTACAAAAGACCAAAGCTTACTGCTGCTTCCAATAGACTTTCATGAGGTACAACTGGTCAGGTTCAAAATGGTTCTTTGGGACAAGTCAGATATTTGTTGGGAATTGGTAACCATTTAATACATAAGCAAATATATAAATCCATATTACCTTCACAGTGAGTGAAAATGCTGGGTTACTCAAAGGACAGCTGTATTGGAACATCAGGAATGCAGTAGAAATGTAGCTTTGAAGACAGTGAAATATATACTCCACTGCAACTTAATGAGCAGGAATCAGAAGGAATAGGTTGACAAGTTATCTTCAGACATCCATACAGGTTTGCAAAATACCATAGAACTAGAATAGCATGGGTGATAAAAAAGGGAGTATCATGCCATCACATGAGAACCACTTGCACCAGCACAAAGCTGTTTAAACTGTTCAACAAATTGCAAGGTCAGTTGGTGTTAGTCAGACACCTGAGGAGTGATAGGGATGTAGACTACTGAAGAAGGAAAATTATTACAGTGTATTTAATTTTGTTTCTCCAGAGTAATTTATACCACTATACCATTTTATGGATCTATACATATGAAAAGGTTTGAAAAGCATAATTTTAAAGACTCTATAGTCCTATCTAAAATGTGAGGGACCAATAATTTCAAATTAAAGAAAAAAAGTAAAGCACTCTTTCTGTACCCTGGCAGCCTGAGATTGTAAAAAGAATTTCTTACTCTTCACGTGAATGGTATAAATTTAAAATCTATGTAACAAAATGATAAATATGTAAGTAGGCCATGGTATTCCTGTTTAATTATACTGTTTTAAATAATTGTGCCAAAAGTAATGTTCTGGTGGATAGCCCCTCAATAAGGGCATTGTACTGTGATCACATTTTTATGTACAAGATGATGTCTAGAAAGTGCCGAGTAAGAAGGGACAGTCAGTGGAGGAAGGAATAGATCCTGAGTGTTGCAGTGGGTTGACTGTCGCTCTTGTCTGCGTGTGAATGCTGAACACTGCCTGTGCTGTGCTTTGGATGCTCGGCTGCTTTGCCAGTTTTGAAGCATGAGCAGAGACTGAGGTGCATCCACATGCAATAGGAAGCTTTTCTCCCTGTCTCAGGCTTAGCATCACTGCTGCCTTATTCCAGTGAGGCTCACGCTTGGGATCCACGCACAGGTCTGGTTATTATTACGCTCCCTGGACTCCACCATTGTGCTGGTGCTGGTGCGTACAAGCTCAGTTTGTAACTTGGCTGTGTGCAGCTGGATACTGCTGTATTGTATTTGCCAGCATTGTGTAAACCCCATCCATTTGCTGAAGTCATCCGAGATAATTATACTTTTAAATCTACAGGGCTGTTGCCAAACCATGCACTCACGAAAGGCGGATGCTGTGAATTTTCCATGGAGTTCTGCAGCAAATCCACCATGTGCAGGAGGGGAGCGAGGTGCATTATAAAACTTCCCCCTTGTCTTTTATAATGCAGGAAGGGTTTAATTAGACATAAATGAGTTTGATCAATGAATCATTAACTTCCATTAAACTTTAAGTAGATTGCCTGACCCGGCTACTTCATTCTGAATTTAATCTGGTATAAACTTGATAATTAGAGTTAAAGGGACAAGGGCTGGAGGCAATCCTTCTCAATCCTTCACATAAAATGGAGTTGAGTCAGCTAATAAGTTAATTTTATAGTCAGTGTGTAAGGACAGAATTGGCCGTAAAATGTAATTTTCCTAGAAAAACGGATCAGGAAGCAGACTGTCACTTTGTTTTGCTTTCAGAATTACCTCAGGAATTACCTGCCTGAGGTCTTCAAAGCTTTCACAAATCCTATCCTCCTCAGCACAGCAGCTTGGAGGATTAGGTTTCATGAATACAGTCAGTAACCAGGTGGCAAGGCAGGAAATCTTCTCATGTCTTTGTGAGAATGCTGGTGTAGCTCTCAGTGTGGTTGAAAAAAATTGTTCTGCCTTGTCTAGATCCACGAGCAGGGGAAGGAGTGATAGAATATTGCTTTCTGACAGCTTCCAAGCTTAGGAAAACTAGAGCCTTTGATCTGCCGGCTTTGCCAGCACCTGCACCCAGAACAGCAGTTGGCATTTCTTGTGTGTGTCTGCTGTTTGTTTCACCATTTGGAAATGGCAGACTTGCTAGCTGGGTGACTCTGCATGGCCCTGTGCTGTGCAGTACGGATGTATTCTTGGGAGGTATCAAGTTCATATATGAAATGTTTCAGTCATCAAAGCTGACTTAAAGAAACAGAAGTTTACTACTCACGTGTCTTACTTCTACAGAAGTGTGTTCTTTTTGTCCTTCCTCTGAGCTATGATACTCTGCTTTCTGGGTTCAGATCAGGTTATCCTGCGGGATGCTGGATGCTTCAAAGTGGACTGCCTTTGCTTGGTTTAGTATTTGCCTTATTCCATCTGAAGTACATGTACTTGAGGATGGAACATATGAGCCTGTTTTGAGTTGGATGCTGTGGAAACAAGAGTTAATCATGCTGACACAGAAGGCACTGTGGTATCAAAGGCTGTTCTGGTGGGCAGTCCTGCTGGTGGTATGTGTGGCTGCTCACAAAATGCTTATTTAACAGAATGAGAATATTGCCCAAAGATCCTCACAAATCCATTTGGGGAAAGAATACTTTGAAACCCGGAGCTATTAAGCCTGTTGTGAACACCACGACCAGTACTAAAGAGTGATAAAGGAGAGGGCAGGCACACCACCTCTCCCTCTGGCTTTGTACTTTTTGATAAGTATATTACCACAGTGGACCACTGATGTCAGAAAAGACAGGAAGTATGGGATTTCATTTGGAATGTAGTTATGAGATTGCTCCTGAGAAATGTAGTGTTACCTGGACACAAACTTTTTGTGTACAACTTGAAGCAGGTGTTTTCTTACCTGTAAAGGACTGCAGGCACAACTAAAAGTGGTGGTGCAGAACTTCTAAATTTTGTACTTAGACTCTTAAAATGGCAGTCAGGTTTCAAAAGGGCTCTAAATATCTGGTCTATGCCTTTCCCATTCCTTCCGTCTCAGCCTTGATACAGTGTCTCTGAATGCCCTGTGAGTGCCACAGCCTGTGGTCTCTGAGAGCGCTGCTCAGGGACTGTAATGACCTGTGAAATGACAGGCAGTCCTGGGGCTGGGTTTTTGTGGTATGCCTCTGCTGCTGCTCTGAGATACAAGGGCAAAAGTAGCAGCTGATTAGCTACCTATTTAAGGAGCCTTGTCCATTCTCTGCAGTCATGCTGAGGGAGCCTGAATTAAGGGTTGCTGAATTAGGGTCATGCAGGCAACCTTAGTATTGCCATTTTGAGAATTTTGAATGATGAATTATCTGACCTTAGTGACATTATTTTTAAAGTATTTTTTTGGATGTAATTTTGTGTATTTAGGTCAGACAATTGCTAGCAATGTTCTCCTCTTGCTCTAAAATCCACTGATCTGTTCCTTTTAATAGCCAGTATGCAGGGGGGGATTCTCCTACTGCTGATGAAGACTTCTTAAAAAAGTCCCTTTCCAGTGTTTTAATGATGTTGTTGTTGATAAATGCTTTCTGGCATGCCATTACTTATCTTTCAAATTCTCCACAGCCAGGCTCCCATTATAAATTACAATAGCTGCTGGGGTTTAGTAGCAGAGCACTGAGAGTGCCCTGTTCCCACAGGGCCTGGCTCACCTTCAGCCCAAGTCAACACTGACCAGCATTACTTGCTGCTGATTGTTTTATGTTGCCTGTATAGTGTGTGCTGTTTGGTTCCAGGTTTCTGTGAAATAAAATTGCCAGTGCAGCCTTATATCAAAAAATGTTTTTCCATCAAAAGAGCACCTAACTTTTGCTCCAGTAAATGGTGGCTTCTGGTGATTTGTTTTTTTTGGTTTTCCTTGAGAGACCTTTTCAGAAGGATATTTGATGCTCACTTTGAAGAATGTCATAGGGAACATCCACTGATGGTGACCATTTTGTGCTGTACTGAGCTAGAAAAATGAAGGCTTAATTCCCATCAGTGAAGAATTGCTCTTACGAGTGCTCACAGGGTTATGTATGTGAGTTGCTGTTTGCCATTGGCAGTAAGGGATTTACAGCCTGGCTCTCTGAGAATTGAGAAACTTATTCTCTCTAGGGTGCTTCATCCTCAACCTTTTTACAAGCATTTAAAAGTCAATTCAAGTGATAAAATCTGTTATTTATTTTGGAGAAAACATGTTTTAAAGCATCAAAACTGCTTCATTATTTGAAAATACATTTAGAATACATGCTTGCTTTCCACAGAGCTTAAAAGACAAATTTCAAGTAACAAAAGCCTTCCTAGCAGGTGGTGGATAAACATTTTATGTTTCCAGTAGAAGACGGGCTTGTCTCTTGGTGCTGTGAGCGGTCTGAACAGATAGCTGTTTACAAAAAAGATGCAGGAGCATTTGCTGCCAGCCAAGTCTGACAATCTGTCAGCATGTGACTATGGAATTTCATAGGTCTGTCAATAAAAATAAACTTTTCTTAACTATATTTAACTTTGCTTAGCTATTTTTCATCCTATCATCTCGAAATTACAAACTTTGTCTTGTACAACTCCTTCTGTTGAGCCAAAAGTGTTGGCTTTTCTCTTTTTTTCAGAGCCTGCAAAGAGAGGCTTTCTCAAGTGATTTTCTCAAAATAGTCTCCGCCAGAGCAATGCAAATCCACCCTCACCTGAAGCCACTACTACCTGGATCTCTATGGCAGTCATATCCATCTGGTCTAGAGTTATGCAGTCCAGGGAGTGCTAAACTTTGCAAGAAAATGAAGTGTGTCCACTTCAGACAGAACCCTCAGAGACTTTCTTGCTAGGTTTTATCTGAGTGTATATGAACTGTGACATTTTGATGTATTTTAAGCCACCCAGACTTTGGCAGTCTTTCATAAGGATAGGAAAAAGTATTTTTTTGACCCAAAGCAGAAACTGTCAAAATTTTTCAGATTGGTTGGAGTAATGTATTTCTACTTGTCAGCTCAGAAATTGCTGTATCATTTTGACTGAATTTTTCCACAAAATTTCAGCCTCAGATTGGTATTAGTAGGGGAAATTAGTATAACTACTACCAAAGAGGAACCAAGTGAAAAAAAAAAAATAAAAAACCAAATAAAAAAATAACCAAAAAAAAAAAAAACCAAAACACCAGCCAAAAAACCCCAAGCCAACAAAAAATGAACAAACCACCCCAGAAAAAAAAGAGAAAAATGTAGCATGGAAGAAGTAGGAGGGTTTGTTTTGAAACGCCATTTAAGACTTCTTGTGAAGTAAAGACAGATAACATCTTTTTAGAGCACAGCCGGAAAGTCAAATGAAATTTTTGTTCTCTTCTATTCAGCTCTTGTCAAGCTGTGTCTGGAATACCATGATCAGTGCTAGGCCCTCTGGTACTTTATTGGAAGGAGTCTGGTAGACAGCAACAGAGATGCTTAGGTAATGGAAAATGGCAGGTTGAGGGAGCCAGCTGGGCTTGGCCCAGTCAGGCTGTGCTGGCTGAACAGTTCTGTGCTGTGAAGAAACACCACACTTTGTCTTGTTGGCAAGTGCTTTTTCTTGACAAAGATAGAACAAGGTGTGGTAGCTTTTTTGTGATGATACCTACATGGTTTTTGCTAATAAGTATGACCTGAGAGAAAATCCTATGAGGTAAAGTCTTCAGTATAAGAAGTCAGCTTTTGAGCTAGCTGCACTTTGTTTTTTTGTTTTTAGAAAGTACATATCCTTTGCTGTCTGCTTTGCAGTTCAGCAGTGTATTGCCTTCATTTCTGGCTCTCAGTTAGTTGTAAATAACAAACCCTTTGCAGGTGCAGTGGCTGCTAGCTGAGTGGCCCAGAGAGGTGGCAAAAGGCCAGGCACCCAAAGCTCTTGTGTGTACACTATGTGCATAGACAACTTGAGCTCAGGTGACAGAAAACACCTATGGAGAGACTGGGCCTTTCTGGGGTCTATCTCATCTTTTATTTTGTTTCATCTGGTACACAGCGGCTATGAGACCTCAGCCTCCATCTAATGGAGTGGCTGGATTCTGTTGGTTAGACAGCAGTTCAAAGAAGTTCAAAAGAAGTTCAAAGCCCTTTCAAACAGTAAGAAAATGGACCCTGGAGTTAACCCCAGAATTTGTGGTAGGTCGTTTTTCACTTGAGAGGCACAGCTGTGCTGTCCCACATGCCTGCACGTGAGTGCTTGTGGCAAGCATGGCCTGCAGCTTCCTGCCACTGCTCTTCTCTGACAGCAATGCCACAGCCACTGCCACACGGCAGTCACCCCTCACAGTTTCCGATCCGGTTCTTCTGTTGAAGGGTTTCCATTAAAAGAGCAGCACCAAGGAGTGCAGTGTTCAGCCACAGTACCAAAAACAGGGAGATGGATGTCTCCAGTCAGATCAGATGGGGAAACCTGTCAGAGATGGAAGCTGAACCCAAAGAACTTAGTTCTTTGTTCCATGCCTTAGGTCTCAGAGCATCCTTCCTGATGTGAACATGCCACTGTGCTAGCTAGAGAACAGTATTTTTCAGTCTTCTCTTTCTACTGTTTAGCACCCTTTCTCTATTTCACTTGATTTTACTTAGAACAGTTTTTTCCTTTTTTCCTACCACTTTCCAATGGCATTGTCTTCTGCCTTTTGTTGTATCTGTTCCCCTTAGTCTAACTGCTCCTCCACATCATGGCTCTGTGATGTGCATTGGCAGCTATGATGAAGCAAGCATGCTGTCAGAGTAGCTGTAGCAGAGCCTTCTTTTGGAAAGCAGTCCGAAGCAGATACAGCTGTCTACAAGAATGGTAAGTAGAAAGCACACAGGACAGCAGAGATAAGAGATCCCTATTTTCCTCCTTCCTCCTCCCAATCTGTCTCTGTCTTATACTCCTCAGTGGACAGGACCACTGGTAAACTCTCTCCTCTTGCACAGTATGATGCTGAACATCTACTGTCTCGGGGCAGTAGATGTTCTGTAGCTGCTGGTCTGCACCTGTGCAATGCGCTTACTCAAGGATGAGAGCACCATAGAGCACCCCCATGGCTTCTCGCTCCACATGTAAAACATCTGCCCTTGATCTCACCTGAACTAATATTAACGTATGCTATGCAGTCTTTCCTAAAGGAAACTATCAGTCTCCCTTGCCCGAGATTGTCTTTCTTTTTTTTTTTTTTTGCATGTGAGGATAGCCTACACTACGTCACAGTGCAGATACAAAGCTACAGGATAAGAAAGGTGAGGTAGCTTGTAGGACTGCAAATCCAGAGAAAAATGGTCACAAGGAAACAAGTGGCTGGGAGGAAGCCCAGAGCATGGTTTGACTGATTCTGGAGGTGACTGGGATGACAGGTTAGGACAGCTGTTTTTTCCTTCCTGTCTGATATCAGTGGTGCTGGAGGCAGAAACAGAAGGAATTGAATTGTGCACACGGTGCTGTCAGATTGCTCTCTTCTCCCCCACCAGACCTCTTCCCATCACGCACCAGAAATGCAGCTGGGTAGCTTCTGTTCTCTCCTTTCTATATGCCTGCAACTTCAGTGGAAATGCAGGAGTAGGTATATCTGCTTATTTGCTTGTTCTGAAGGTGTCTCAGGGGATTCACAGGTTTGGTGTGGAAGGGTTTTACTGTTCCATTCCAGTCACTGTGCAGTATAGGGGAGGGATTTGACAGTACAGAAGATGCTGCTGCTCTAAGGGTTCTGCACAGTTTGAAGGCTGCTGGAGGCTTGCCCGTTTAGCAGGTTTGATGGCTGCCTTGTTCACGGGTACAGGAAAGGCCTGCAGGCCACACTGATGTTGCAAATTATGTGATCAGCTGATTGTCTGTATCATGTAAACCAAAGTTTCCACTGAATTCCTTTGGAAATAGACAAGGCATTTGGCCTGCAGCACTCGAGTGAATAAATGCATTGAAGTATGAGGAAGTCAGAAGCAAAGCTTTAAGCTGTCTCTTTTAAAAGGTATTTTCTTCAGTAAAAAATTCAATCCAGCACAACAGTGTGTGGAACAAAAGGCAATGTTTTACAATACTGTAAAATTATTTCGTATCTTTAATCAAACAAATTCTATTTTTTATTTCCTCTGTCATCTTAAATATGACTTGCCTGCTGAATGACTTCTTGAATAGGTGTATTTTGCACAGGCATATGTGTCTGTAAATGCAGCCTGCATTCCTTGTGTGTTCTGTATTGCTCACTGGTAGTATTTTCTTACAGAGCTGATGACAAACATGAGGAAATGTTTCTGAGACCAGGAGCATGCTGCTGTATTACTCTGCAGAGTGTTTCTGTTTGGTGCAACCTCTACACAATTTAGTAATAAGAAATTTTATAACTTATAGAAGACAGTAGTATTGAATATATGATACAGTGTGTGTTGCCAGAAAACACTTTGAGTTATACAATGAAAAAAACCTGAGAGATTGGGGGAGGAGAGAGCTTTAAATTTTAAATTTTATTTCATGGGAGTCAGTAAAATCTAGAGAGAACTCAAAGCTTTGCATAGTGTACTGGTATTGGGAAGCATCTTTTTAGATGACCCTGTTATAGAACATCAATTCTGAAAACAGTTTCAGACGATTTTCTTAAGTAAATTCAGTTATTGTCTGGCTTCTGTTGCTCATGAGATCTAACAGAAGATTGTGACCTCTTGGAAATCAGGATAAAATCCTCCAGGTGTATGAAAACGCCAAGTGACTCCGATTAGTGGTGGCTTTAGTGGTCCTCTGTAAAGGTTATTTTTGTAGCTTCGAGTAGTGTTGACGAAACAGTGGCACCAATTTTACAACAGTTTTGGAGCAAGTAATTTTCACCTTTTATTCATGACAGTAAATGGCATTATCTCACTTAAGGAAGATTTTTGCTGCCCCAGTTTCCCATCTGTAAAATTCATACATAGGACTGTCTGAAAGGGATTTTGTGGAACTAAGTGAGAGTTAATTAAAGGTAGGAGTGTTGTCAGTCTGCACAGAGAAGTTTTTCCTTTTAATGTGTTGACACTGGTTTCCTGAGGTAATGAATGTAATGCAGACATATTTTGCTTGTTGCACATCTTGATTCTATTGAAAAGATTTGAAGCCAGCTGTATTTGTATGGGGTTGAAGTAGAAACTCAACAGTATGTGGGTAGAGAATAGACCCAATAAACCCAATAGAAAAGTTGTGGCTTGACCCTAAGAAGGCATTTGAGGAGCAGAAGCCACACATAGTCAGCATTTAAAAATCTCCAGCCATGGAGAAAGCATTGACTGGGGGCTTTTGCTTTTCATGCATAAGGAAATTCAGGGCTAAGACACATCCATAGGAACCTTGGCTTTGTTAGTACCCGTGCTGCTGTCTGGTGTATGACTTCAGGAGATGTGTTTTGATGTCCCTTCTGTTGCCACTTGTGATGGTAGTACCGTCGTGAACTTCAGGAAAGGGAACTGGGACCACGATTTTTCTTGGTCTTATTCTTTCTTCTCTCCTGCTTAATGTTCCTTTATGCTATAGGTGGTGCTAGCTTCTCACCCAAGTCCCCCATTTCCAGCTTCATTCTGACTGCTTTTACCTGCAGAAAATGCCGAGGGAGGGAGAAACACTTTCTCTTTTTCTAGGACTATAGTTGACTGGTTAAAAATTTTCATTGCATAGGAAAGAGACAGCAACAGAAAGGGCAACTGCAAGCAGAGATGAGGAATTCCTAAACCCAGCAGCTTACCCTAAAATACAGAAAAATAGTGCAAGAGTCTGTGAGTCAGCTGCCTAGAGAAAACAAAAGATTTGGCTGTTCTGAATGTTGTCTCAGAGCTGTGGGCAATTTCCATGATTTCTTCTTCTTTCAAAATGTTACTTTAAAAATCAGCATCCAGATTATATGCAGGAAGCTGGCATTGCAGTGTCACACTTCATTTTGTCACATGGTGCAGAAGGAGAAATAGAACTGAAAAGCAAGATCCCTCTTTCATCCCTCTGTTTTCCCCCAGCAGTTATAGCAGTGCCGTGGCATTGGGGCGGGAGGCCATGACCCCATCGCCCTGCCTGAGGAAAGGGAGAACAGCAAATACACCCTGTTGGAATCTTCTGCTTTGGGTGCTAGCACCAGAACTGACAGTGGTGCACCTGCTCTGCTTCTTGTCTGCTCAAGGGAATAAAATGCACAGAAAGCAAGAGGATGTGAGGAGTGAAGGCAGCTGCTGCTGGGCAGTCTTAAGTGGTGCTCCTGGAAGTGTCTGAGCTCCATGCACAGCAGCATTCCAGTATGTCTGGAATTACTACAGATGTTTTTTCCTTTTGAATCCATCACTGCTGCACTGGCAGAGCTGCACCAGCTGCAGGAAAGTTGTCATCCTCCTTTCAGGTATAGACTGGCCTCAGTACGTGTGCTGTTTATTGACATTGCTTTGCTTGCCATAAGTGTTTCACTCAGGGCTATCCTATCACAACTACAGTTACAAATGAATGTGCACAAGTAGATCAGAAACTCCTTTTCTCTCCTCATTCAGACTGGACTTGAACACACGTCCATCCTTAGCCTGCATTGCCGTGGCTCCCTGTTGTTGCCAGTCATTTATATTCAAACACGACAGATGTTTTGATGTGGATGGACAAATGCCTGCAGCATAACTCTTTGATTCACCTGACCCTTGCAGATATGCAGTTTTGAGTAAGATTTCCCACAGAGAGACTGCAAACCCTGCAGTCAGAAAAGGACACACAGTGATCCTGAAAATCTCTGTAAGGTTGTTGATGCACTTCTAGAGCATCTATACGGATGAACCATGCACATTAGTGCTAAAGGAGAATCAAGGTAGGAATTTTATTTTATTATCTTGTTACACAAAACCTATGCTGATCCTAATGGCATTTTCTAACCCTTATCCTGGGGTGAGAGAAGGCTGACAAATTATCCTGTACTGAAAAGAGAAAATGTCTTTTTCCATGGCATGCTGCTACAACTTTTCTTTCTCTTTTCTCCCTGCAGGTATCTTAGTCAAAGGACAGTTTTCTCCAACCAGCCTCCTTTGAGACACTGATTGGTAAAATAGTGCTGCTGAGTTTTCCCTTTGCTCTACTACCTGGAGACATAGTTCAGTTTGAGCTGTGGAATGGGTCTTGAAAGAGAGTGCCAGGAGAACAGAGTGGGATATGGGAGACTCCAGGTTTGCAAGAAAGAGGTGGAGATCTTATCATTATTTTTTTGGGCAAAGAGTGGATCAGAAGATAATTAGGCACCTGAGAAGTTGTTCATTTATCACCTTGGTGAGATCAGACAGAAACACAGATAAATTAATTCATTACTGCCTGATGAATTAATGAGAACAGATAACTTTCTGTACATGCTTGGAGAGGGGGTTTCAGGGTTAATTGTGGCTAACTCAGTATGTGGCATTAGCAATAAAACATGAAATAGGGGTTTAAGAAATGTCCCTGAGAAAATGGTTTTGTATCCAGACCTTATCCTCTGACATATGTTTCTGGCAGTGTCACAGGACTTACGGAAACTAACTACAGCCATGGAAGCAAGCCCAGCTTTAAATAATTAAATTGCATAGTAGAATCTCCTTGATCAGTGTTCTTGGTACCCTTGTAATCAGGATGCGAGACAATTTAAAACTGGGCATGGGTCCATGAGTGCAGAGAAGTGTCTGTGACAAACATGCCAATATTCTATGCCATCATACACTCATTGCAAATGGAAAGTGATGTAAAGCATCTTTCAAGGTGGATTGATCAAGGGGAAAAAATCAGCTATATTTGTGAATATTCCATTTCTGTCCCATGCTGGAAGGGAAAATTTCTATCATGTTAGTTTTCATTTAGAAAAAATATCAAATGTCTACACTGAAATGAATAATCCTGTTTGGGAATAACTGGGTTTTTTTGGCTGGTTTTTTTTTTTTTTAATAGAAGAGAAAATATTCAAGTTACTGACAGTTGATTTTAACACCTTATGTCATTATGAGCAGTCACCTCCTGGAGACTTCTCCCTCTGCACTTGGAGTAGGAAGAACAGAATTTTACAAAGCACTGAAAGACTGAATACCCAGAAAAGTGAACCATACCACAGATAGCTCATAATGGCTGAAGGGCTTCCAAAGTGATTAGAGGGATGAAACTACTCTCCTACGAGGAAGGCTAAGAGAACTGGGATTGTTCAGCCTGGAGAATGGAAGGGTTCAGGGTGACCTAATTACAGCCTCCCAGTATTGAAGGGAACCTACAAGAAAGCTGGAGAGGAACACTTTACTAGAGCATGTAGTGATAGGACAAGAAGGAATGGCCAAGGCTTGATGAGGCTTTGAGCAACTTGGCCTAGTAGAGGGTGTCCCTGCCCGTGACAGGGCAGTTGGAACCAGATTATCTTTAAGATCCCTCCCAAACCAAGCCATTCTGTGATTATTTGAAGATATTCAGGGTGCTGACACATGACATATGAAAGAGTCTGAAGGAACAGTAGCCTGGAGAAGAGAGGACTGAGGGAGATGTTGTTGCTGTCTACAGCTGTCTTCTTGCAGGACACTGATAAGAGGGAGTGAGACTCATGATACCCAATGGATAGGACAAGAGTCAATGTGCATCAGCTGGAGCTGGGAGGTTCTGACTGGGTGCTGGGAAAAACTTTTTCATGGTGGAATTGATCAAACACCAGTTACAGGAAGATGTGAGGGTATCTCCATTGCTGGAGGTGTTCATGACCCTGGGCAAAACCCTGAGCAGTCTGATCTAATTAGATCTGCTTTGAAGTAGGTATTAGACTAGGTAGCCCCTAAAGGTCCACCTCAGTCTAAATTATTTTTAAAATAAAAAAAATCAGTCTGTCTTTTAGAGCCATTTGGGATTTAACACAGTATTTGCTTAATGACTTTGCTCTCAGTCATACACAACTTTAAATATGTGTCAATCTAGAATGGGGCTTTCTGCCAGTTTTTCCTTTGTGATGAAGGCTATCGTATTCACCACTGGCAAGAAATGTCAATGGACTGCCCTCGAAGGTGAGGGTAACTCAGGTTCTTGTTGATAAATCCCTTGGGGCAGATTAGAGTGAAATGACACTGAATGATTAGTATTTATAAATATACCGATATATAGGATCTATTTTAGAACAATTTGGTTACAATGGAAAGCCGGTATGTAGCTGTTTTGGTTAACTTTATCCACAGGAATATAGCAATATAAAAGCATAAAAATAACACTTTATGAAAATGTACAAGGGAAAAGAAAGAAAGACAGAGAAAGAAAGGATAACAGTAGGAAGATACTACCTCCAGCAAGGAGATTTGATTGTTGCCATTTAGTTGTCTGTTGGTCATAGTGATGGTCACAGTCTTGATGCCCTGGGGGTGGGGGAAAGCCCATGAAACACAAAGTTCAATGGGTCAAGATAGTTAAGGTTTACATGGGAACCCCATCTGTCTTATATTAGCCTGATTTAATATACGTTCTCCTTGAATCTAGGTATTTTTTCTTGAGGTTCCTGTTGTAGACGTTAAAGCTGCATTGTCTTGGTTGCTTCAGATCACCGCACACTTGCAAATATCTTAAGTGACCTTGTGTGGCTGTTTTAGATGCTGCAGTCTTGTAGTGGGTAGCATTCCCTGGACTTTAAGAATATTTTTAGAAACATCGTTAAGCTTTCTGTTGAAGTGATGATCAGTTTTTATGAAATGGGGTGATCTATAAACAATAATGACTCTGATATATAAAGAAAGCCTAGAGGGATAAAGCAATGTGTGCAGTGTCACAAAAGAAGTTGACAGAAATGCTGAACACTTCATCTAGAGTCTTGAGTCCATGCTCTGGACTCTGTTTTGTGGAAGAGAACAAAGTCTAAAATTTGGAGTTACATTAGCAACACAAATATCAATATTGCAGTTCCCATTAACATACTAGTGCAGCAAAAGGCTGTATAGTTAAATTTTATTACTGGATGTTTCCGATTATTTCATCAATATTTTAATCTAGAGAGAGCAGGTGTTGTATTGTTTGGGTTTTTTTTTCCTATGTGATGCATGAACATAAATAAACTTCAAAAACTTTCTGACGCTGTATTTCAGTGTCGCTGTTAAATTATTTCTTTATTTACTTTGCATCTGGTGGGGTGTGTTTACTGATGCATAATTTTTGCTGGGAATAACAAAGTGGTCATCAAAAAAACCCAGCAACAGAGCCTCAGACTCTAGCTCAGCCTTAGCTCAGAATAGATAAAACCAGTATAGCTTTTTTCAGCTATGTATGATCTCTAAGGAACCCTATACTGGTCACGTTGCTATGTTATTGAGCCCTTCACACATCTTTCTGGGCTTTTTCTAACTCTATAGATGTGCCTCTCCATCAAAATATGAACTGTCACTCTATAGTGGCTGCTGCAGCATAGGGAGTATGAAAAGAGACCCTGCAATTCCTTGAGGAGCAAAAGATTCTCAGCAGGACAGCCTTTGTTGTGCAGATTTTAAAATGACATTCAGATAAGAAGATGAAACGTGATGGTTTCCATCTTGGGAATGAACACCTTTATTTTGTTCATTTTTCTCTTTTATCTTCTTCTTATTTTTTCTTCCTAACTGCAACTTTGGATAAAGATTAGTCAAGCACAGGGAACTTAAATTCCTGCTCTGCAAGTATGGGTTCACTGTAGAAACATGAGTGATACTCAGCTGACCTCTGGTTCTCAAATCCAAAAATAAATATTATAGATTCCTTTCTTTCTTTCCCCAATTACCTTATAATTTCAAGGCCTTTCTAATTAATGGAAAAGGTCAGGGAAAAAAGTGCCAAACAACAACCTCAAATAAACAGAACAACATCGTTCTTTTCCCCACCCCTGGGCTGCTTTTTATGTATGACTTGTTTAAAATAACATGATTTTCAGGGCATGGAAATGGAGACCTTGTTGTCTGCTAACTGCATTCAGTTCCTGGAGATTAGCAAAATCATGAGGACTTCAGGTAAGCAAAGAGGGAAGTCACACAAGACATTTAATGGGGGCATTTGCTCCAAACAGAGTTGGGGCTGCAAACAAGAGCTTCCTTTTTTGCAGTGCATTGTGCTCCCCTGCCTGTGACTTTCTTCCAGGTCATAGGATTTCCTTTTGTAAATTGGTAGAATATAAATCGTATATAGCTTTTATTATGTAGCCTGACTTGGGTCTTTCCCACTTCTGTTCTAACCTTGAATGATCTGTCTCTTTCTGGTGAAGAGCTAAATGAAAATCAAGCTCTTGCTTGTGGCTGCAGCCAGGGGTATCAGCCAGTTGGTGTCAGCCATTTGGTGTCAGCATGATTTTATAAACCACAAAAAGAGAGAGGGAAAAAACGCAATAACCTGTGAAGAATAATTTTAACAGAACTGGGTTTTAGGAGGATTTAAATGGTTGTTATCCAAAGGATTGTTTGTGAAAATCAAATGGTAAAACTACCTAAGAACCGAGGTGTTTACATTTTTTATTGTCCTTGGTTTTGTTTGGATGAGGACCAACAGCGTCAAGTTTTTTGATCATTCAGGAAGAAAATTATATTTACAAGAAAATTAATTTAAGAGAACAATTTAAGGTTATTTTGCTGCTGGCAATCAGGAAGGCAAATATCTTGACACTCCTGCTTAGTTGCAAACATTTTATCTTCCATAATTTCTGTGACTATCAGGTTTTTTAAACGTTTTCTGCTATTTTGTTTGCTTCGGTAAAATGTGGTAATTGGGGATAGACACTGACTTCTAAGGGCACAGCTGCAACAGAACATGTTAGTATTTCATTGCTTCTTCCCCCTTTGAAAAGAGGAGAGGGTTGCCTAATTGTGAATGTCACTGAATTAAAAACCTCTGTATGTGCTACTCTGAGATTCTGTTTTCTTTTAAAGCAGAGACAGAAACTTGATGTTGTAAAATCGCCAGTGAGGGGGTCTGTTCTGAAATAGTGTTGGATTGGAATCTTTTGGTCATGATTCTACATCATGACACAGTCCAGAAGATGAGGAAGAAAGGGCTGAATTTCTTGGAAATTACCCGGGAGAAGGAATATTTTCCATGGCTTTCAGGGGCCATAAAAGGAATTTTCTTCAGGGTCCTAGGAGAATTGTAATCTATGTGCATTGGTTGTCCACAGCATGCTCCTTTATGGGCCATCAGTGCAGTAGTATATTAGTACATGAATCAGCTACTAGTTTTGTTCTTTCAGAAAAGGACATGAAAGAAAAAGACATGAAAAGAAATGAAAATTTTTTCCTGGTCCCCCGTTTCTGATGACCATACACCACTTTTTGTAGCTGCTGAAGCCCACTCAGTACTGGCCTGAAGGTAATTCAGCTTTTCTGGCAATGATGCTAGATTATGTACAGACATTGAGTTTTTTCAATTCCTTTTTTCTTTTTTTTTT
>VWZT01011600.1:1709413-1783886 GCA_013397055.1 Pachycephala philippinensis
TTTTTTTTTTTTTTGTTCCCTTTTTTTTTTTTTTTTTTTTTTTAAGAGTGTATGGCATCAGGGACATTTCTCTTGAGCTGAATTCTGGTAAAAACTAAAGCTAAAACAGACTGAAATGGAATATTTGTCTCTTTAGATAAGATAGTTTTTTGTGAAGGTATTGTAGGTAAAATTCCTCCTGTATTTTTCAGCCACTCTGAGTGTTTCATTGACAATTTTGTGTAGACAAATAGCTTTATTAATAATTTTTGGGGGGAAATCTGAGACTGGGGGAATATTATGAAGAAGACAGCAGCAGACAAGAATTGAGTCAATCATGAGAAATTAAATTCTCTGTAAGTTTTAGTGTATTAGTGTATGTATCTTTCCTTCAAGCTGAGTTTTAACTTTCAGTATAAAGGAGAGTTCATTTTTCCCTTTTCCAACTGTATCCCCAGAATTCCTGAACGAAAAGTCTTGTTTTCACAGCCTGAGTGCAAGTGACTGCTTTTGTAATCAATTTTCCTGGCATTGGGTCATGACTGGCCCAGTCCACTAACTTTTATTGGTATAAATTTTATTGATTTCAGTATGACTGTCCACATGGGCCAGGGCTGTAGATCAAAGCCTAAAACTACAGTGTGACAGGTGCAGGCAGTGTGTTCAATGGCCTCCTATTTGTTCCTACACACTGCTTGGCAGTGTACAGACTTAATTCTTGATCTAGTCAGAGATATTAAGTACCCGCAGTTTTGTATGGTGCTTTAAGGCTTAATGATAATCAGTATTTAGCAGATTGGAATGCTCTTTAGGAATGGCATGGTAGGTACTCCTTCCTCTCCCTTCCCTGCATTTCCAGTGAGTTAATGTCTCTTCAGATGCTTCAGCATACGGTATACAATTTTGAGCATATGTAGGAAACTGATGTTTCATATGTATTGGAGCTGTGATTTTTCCCTCTGCAATGTCTCTATACATTCATTATCACCTGGTGTGTGTTTTATTGATGTAAGTGATAATTTTGCAATGGAGAGATACAGCAAGATGCAGAGAAAAAAAATTCTATCTTCTTTATGCCCTTGTGTCTCCTTCATTCATCTCTTATCCTAGGATTTCCATGAGGATTGAGAATAATAATGACATCTAAGAATCTAACATCAACAAGAGTCCAATAGTGCTTTGTTCCATCTTTGTTTTAGAAAGAGAGGATATGTAATGGCTGAGCTGAAAGATTCTGAGAATAGAGGAGAAATGGTTTGTTCTTAGCTTCTTAGATTATTTCAGCAGCTGAATTTCTTATGAGTGCAATAAAAACTGTAATTAAACGTAAAATGGGGGGAACAATTCAAGCTGTTGCAATCTTGTAAAAACCACATCCTAATTATCTTACTGTTCCTGGACTTTCTTTGGCTGCAAAACTTTTTTTCTTCTTTTTTTTTCCTACACCCCCCACCCCCATTTCCTTCTCTCCTTCCCATGCATGCTCTATATGACACTCTAATATTGCTTTGCATTTCTGCAATGACAGAAGCCCACAGAACTTCAGAACTCAGAGCTGCCTTGGAAGGTTTAATATTAATTGCACAGATCATTGTTACTCAGAGCACAGAGCAGCATGACTGACAAATCTGGCTCAAAAGCGATTTGAGCAATTTCTTGTTGTGGTGGTGATTATGGCATGGAACATTATGTAGCTCATTTAGGATGCTTATATTTAGGAGAATTTTATTATTGTTTAGAGCGGTTTTTAAAATTTTATACAAGGGAAAAATAGTTCTCATTTCTGGATTTCAATTAGATTAACAAACGTTAATGGTCTACTTTTCTCCTCTTCTAGCCACCACTTAAAACCAGTGCCCCGTTTCCCACAGAAGACCTGGATGATTTTATTAGATGTCTTCCTTTTTTTAGGTGTCAAAATAAGGAGTTTCCTTAATTTAATGACTGGCCTAGGGATAAATTCTCTTACTAAGCCCAGTCCAAAGCATTCCCAGTTCTTAGTTCTGAATGCTGAAACCTTGTTTTGAATTTTAATTCATTTTGGCTTGAACTTCGGGAATACAAAGTTGCAAAAATTAAATGTCTTTGGAGCACCTTGGCTTGCAGATAAATGAAGGTCTGGAGATCAAATGAAGGTCTGGAGATCATTTCCCTTGTTTCAATGATGTCTGATGATCACGGCATACAAATACCACCTTTCAGGTGGGCGGGGCATGCTTCCAGCCCTTCCACTTTTGCCAAACTTAGTGCAAATCAGCACAGCTTTTAGGCTTCCTGGTTGTCCTAATTGGTGGGTTTTTTTCCTGGCTCTTAGACTGCTGTTTTTGTGGCCAGTAAAGACAACACTTTGGCCACACGTTTTGTTTTTCCAGTTGTAGTCCTTATCCTGGTGACTGTGACTGATAAACCAGCTCTGGCTCCCTCAAAACTATCCTGTACACTGGGTTTAATGATTTGTTGAAACAGGTGTTAAAAAATATTGAGGCTGTATTAAAGACCTGGATTGATGGTACAGTAAATTTGCAGAGTCTTAAAATATCTCCTTCCAGGCAACAGATTCTGTGTTCAGCAGCTCCATCTTTGCAGCTTTGCTGTCTGAGGGGCCACTCACACAGAGATGTCTGACAGGGGGGTATGAACGTCAACACATTTTGAAGAGGGTAGCTTACTGAAACCAATGAAAATGAAGTCTTGCTGAAGACCTTAAAGAACCCATTTAGTTAAGAGCACATCAGTCAGAGGGGTAAAAGATTATGTGACAAGGTTCTCTAGAAGGAAATGCAGAGGACAAGTAAGGTCAATTGATATTGCAACCAGCAGTGTTGATACAGGCCTGGACCTTATGCACAGGTAGACTGTCTGAAAAGACTACAGTTAATATTCTAATGGATTTGTGAGACACCTTATTGAATTTGAAGTGGATTTTTAAACTGAATGTTCTTTTCCAGCTTCATGACTAGAGTGATAACACTGCTTCTGCAGTGCGGAGGTTCATCTTTGATTATTTCTATCTTATGCTCTTTGGGTGGTAATTTCAGGCTCTTGAAATTATCTCCTTTGGAAATATCTTTAGACAAAATAATGGACTAATCATTCTTGTTCACAATATATAACAATTAATATATTTATCTACTTATTTAATCTCTACAGTATAGAAGAGGTGTTTACAGCCTAGCTTAAAGAGTGTTTAGAACATGAAACCAGTGATAAATACCTCACTGTGTGTCAGAGGAATGTATCTCTTTTTAAAAAGACCAGGTTGACTCAGCTGTAAGGTATCTAGTTCCTGTGAACCAAAGGTTTACTAGATTTGCATGATCTCTCTGTAGTGGATGTTAAATAAGCACTTTTTGTTGAAGAACATTATTCCTGATCCTTCTTGAATAAAATCACAGAATCAGAATATTCTGAGTTGGAAGAGACCCACAAGGATCACTAAGTCCAACTCTGAAGTGAATGGCCGGAATGGGGATCAAACCCACAAGCTTGGCATTATTAGCAGCGTGCTTTGACCAGCTGATCTGCAAGCACAGAACAGCAGTTTATGAGCACATTAGCCCAGTGAACTGCTGGTGCAACACATGCACTCTGAACACTAATGCATTTGGTGCAATGAAGCTAATTTACATGTTCCATTCCAGTTGCTTTATGTGCCATTCTGCTTCCTTCTTTACCTTTCCTAAGTGTTGGAAACATCTGGTACTATGTAGCTCAAATATTGGTAATGAATTTTGGGTTAATGTTTAAAACTTTTCAATGAAGTATAGAATTGTAACTTCAAACATCCTGTGGCTGAATAAGAGACTAAAGCCAGGGAACCCTTGATTGTTTTTGGCATATTTATATCTCAACTGAAAAAGAGTTTGGCATCTAACGTTGTAGTTTTTGTTGTTTGCTTTTTTGAGAACTTAAATTATAAAAAAAAAAAAAATACACTTACATACATACAAACACCCTCCCCATCCCCACTAGCTGCAGGAAGCTAAATAAAATTAAATCAGTTTTCTAATTCTCATTAGGGAACTCTAGATGGGCTACTTCTTCACCTCTCTTTTTCCTGCTTTTGTGCTTAGAACACTTTTCTTTCTTCCTTCTTATGGTCTTTTATTTCCTCTAGTACTAGATAATGATAGTGTATTTTTGGGGGGTTTTTTGTTTGTTTTTTTAAAAAGAAATATTAAAGTAGTCCATTAAAGTAAATGGTATTTTTTTGTTTAGTTAGAATACTGGGCCGATGACTAAATTTTGCACACGAAGAGTTCCAGTAGGTATGATTCTCTTTGTGGGAATTGCATCTCTCCCTAGAAATAATGGTGATGGGAAGCATTGCTATCTTGCCTCCTCCTGGAGCAGAATGAGCCACAGAGCAATGACAACATCACAATAAGCTGACTTTCTCTACTTTTGAGGCTTCTGGAGAACAAGTCTTCTTGTGGTAAGTTCCTGATAATCCTCACATTTAAAATTATTTTTCCCTTTTAGAATACAATGGAGTATATATTTTATTTTCTTTATAGTTGTATTTTTATTGTCATTGAAAAACTCTTTTCAGCTGACATAAATTCCACCACAGCTTTTTTTTTTTTTTTTTTTTTCCTTTCAGAAGTGTTATATTCACAATTTCTCCCTTTTCTTTTGATTCAGAACTAAAACTGCCAAAAAAATCTCAAACTCCTTACAAAAAGGTTGGACTTAGATTTTGGAGTGGGGTCTATATGTGAAGGTCTTACTGTGTTGCCATAAATGCAAGGAAAAGGAAGTCAAAATAGGACCTTTAGGCCAAGATACATCTAGGTCAGCTTTAAGTTTTATTTTTGGCCCTCTGAAAGGGATGAGAAAAAGCAGTGTTGTCCTAGGAATAGGGGGTCTGGGTAAGGATTGCAACTTGGCGGGACCTTTCTCTTCTCTGTCCTGTAGGAAGAGTGACGCTGACAATAGGAAAAGGTATTAGTTATTCTCCTTTGCACTTTCTTACTACTCCATGATCTTTGTTTTTTTTCTTTAGAAGAGGAAGTCTTTTCACTGTTGTCCTCAGGAAGCTGAGTGAAAATGTGAACCAAAACTTGCAGTGAAACTCAAGATCCCCTTCTGTGCTGCAGGTATTTGTAGAAACATGTGACATGACCGCTGTATTTCTGGTTCCATGTTTTGGTCTGTTTCCTGCTGGTTTTCTCATGTCATTTTTCTAACCTGAAATGCTACTTAATACATCTCGTAAGAGGTCCCTATCTTGAGCCTTTATTTTATTTTTAACCTTCCCTTTCAGTTCTTACAAAACTTCATCTCTACACTACCCAAAGGCCGTGACACCTCTCAAAGGATTTTCCTCTTTGTCACATTCTGTTCTGTACTTTCTCCCAGCCTTTGGCTCTGTAGGTAATTATACTAAGGGGTCTGATAATTGTGAGACTACAATTTTAAGGGATCATGATGATAAAAATTGCATTGCTGAAGATGTGTGCATTGTTTCTGCCTCCCACTCTTCTGGGATCTTTAAGGGACCCTTAGGAGGCTTTAAATTGTGAGGCATGAATAGTGACACAATTTGGAAGGCAAATGGCTGTCATTTAACTGTGAGATCTGAAAGGCTCATTTGCTGGACTTAGAAATAATGGGTGGGAAAGGGGGTTACTGGTGAAGCCAGCCTGAAGTGACTTATTTAAATTCCCTGGTTATTGTTGTGCACCTGATTGTAAGGGGTTTGGTTTAGTTTCACAACTGGACATATGTTTTTGGATTCTAGGGGATTTTCAGTGTTGCTACATTGTTTTCCCCTTGAGATTTCCAAGGGTAGAATATGAAGGAAGAATCTTTTAGGGCCCTATAAAAAGCGAGCTGCATCACTGCAGAATGCAAACATTGGGAAATGGTTCCTTAACATATAAGGTTCTCTTCACTTATGAGTTTTAGAGTCGCAGTTCTAAACGAGACTATGCAGGCTTTGTGCTTGCCTACTTGCCATGGACCACAGCAGTCTGGTGTCCACACCTCTGTTGAAAGAAATGACTTTGAAACTGTAGTAATCAATCCTTCAAATGTTTTGATAGATCAATAAAACTGCTTTCAGTCTCTAATATGTTCCATAATCAAAATGTCACTTTATTTACTCAAACAGTCAGATGCAATGTGAAATATTAAGTGCATGAATGCACAAATAGTGCCTGTAGGGACAAATTCAGCTCTTTCTTTCATCTATGCATCAGTTACTGATGATTTCTGGTTTCCTCTGAGGATTGCTGGGTATGTATGTTTTGCAGTCATTTATATAATGAGCCAGCTCTATGACCACAGAAGTCACTGTGGTGGGGTAAATAAACCCCTCCTTGCTCTGGCAAGAAAGGATTGAATTTTGTCCTGTTTGAGTGAGGGATTTGCTGCATATTAGTGCTGCCTTACCTTGTGCACTCTATGATATATATCTTAACATATACAAGGCTTTAGGGATGACAAGTCAGATAAAACAAAATGGAAAGGAAGGGATGTGAAGCTGAGACTGAGGTAGAACCTGGACAGAGTGCTTTCTACTTACCATCATTAACATTTAGCTGTTGTAACTGTGTACATTACAGAGTTACCAGTATCTTTTCATATTCGCTTAGCCAAGATGCAAATCTTACACCATAAAAGATGTCAAAGCCATCATTGCCAAGGTATTTATAATCCAGCCAGCTTCTTGAAAGTCCTGTCTGCAAGAAAGAGTCTTTACAATGATTCCCAAATTATCCATTACTAATTTTCTTACCTTTCCTTCTGAAGTGTCAGGGATAAGTTAAAAGGAGATTATCCTGCTTCAGCCTACTGTAAAGTACCTTTGCTGCAACAACCCAGACTATTATGAACAACAGTGTATTGATGAGAAAAGGTACAATTCTGATCTATTGATGGCAGCCAGCAGATGCAAGTTTTGCTAAAGTTGTGCTTAAGAGACCTACCTGAAGCCCTCATGGACCATCAGCTCTTGTTTCCTTATAAGATTAAGTACTTGATTCAAATATATGTGAGGATTTTAAAAAAATATATATTTAGTTGTATTTTTTATATTCTGTAAGTTTGATGTAAGCATTTCAAGCAGTACAAATTTTGAAATAATACAGAATTTTCATTAAGCTGTATGAATAATCTTTGAACTTCAATTCCTATATCAATTCTGCCAAAATTTATACCTCATAAGAGCAAGAATAACCTGCAAATATGGAAGTGGTTTTTTGGGGTTTTTTTTTGTAGCTTGAGAAAAATGTTCAGCAAAAGGAATTAACTGCAACTGAGGATCAAGATTTCATGTGAGATTTTTGTTATTACTTTTTTTTTTCGCTTCATAATCACCATCAGATGACCACAGCAGTATATCTAAGATACGGCTGCATTGTGGAAGAACAATCAAACAATCAAACCTATATTGAATGCTTTGCCTACACCTGACAGAAAGACTTTAATTTTTTGTGCCCCAGTTCTTCAAAGAGCTTTAAATAAGTCAAGCCTGACTGACATCTTCTATTCTACAATCTGCAAAGTATTTTAGCGTGCTTCCTTGCTTACAGGTAATAAGAATAAAACACGTCTGAAAAAACCTTTGGGCAATTCAGCAGTGAGTGCAGTAGACTGTACGCATTAAAGTTGTGCTAATTGCTTAATTGAAGTTTTTAAAGGAAAAGCTGCATTTATTTACAAATACTTTAAGTTTAAAATTATGTATCTTGCAGAACTAGAACTTTGTTTTTGCTGTGGGTAGGAAGCCTGTTTGTGTTTGTTTATCAGTAAAACCATTCAGTGCATTATCGACCAGATGATTTTGAAGAAGCATACCTTTGGGTGTTGTTTCAAACTGTGCTTGTGTATTTTCTCGTTTCTTCATGACTGTCTTGTACTAATTTATTATTACTTCTTTTTTTTTTTTTGGTAGAGATTTGTTTTTCATTGAGTTAGAATAATTGTACTGTTTAGTTCCCTTTTATGAATTAACATCCTGCAGTACCACTGACTGACATCTGAGAGGTCAAGCAGAAATTCTTCATAGTATTTAACTAATAAAATTATGGAAGAATAATGTTTTAAGAGCTGTGACACCAGCCTACAGCAGTGCATTTTTTAAACTATATAGGGCTGTTGTGGTGATTTGTTTCTTTTTTCTTCTCTTCCTTCACAAAGGGGCTCAGTCCTTGTTTCTGTGTGGACGTACAAAGGAATATAGGCTATAACACAAGATATACATATTATAGCTGTATGTAATCTGGACTGTTCTAAGAACTAATTCTAAAAATTCTCCATGTCGAGGGTTGCAATGACTTTCTCTTGATGCTTTGTCTTTTCCAATGCAAAGGTAGAGGGTACAGTCCACCTTTTTGGGCTCCTCTCCAGCAGCTGGCATCCAGCTTCTACAGAGAAGGGAGACTAATTTCCAATGTCGGTCAGATTTTATGCTGGTGTTGCCTCATTTAAAGTGTGCTAAACTTGTGTGCACTCCTAGAGGTGACCATAAGATAGAGTCTCCTCAGCTGCCAATGGCACTTCTGTAGCAGAGTAGCAGGGCTCCCCCTGCATCAATCAAACAGGAAGCTTGTCTTTATGGAATCACAGGATCACAGAATATTCTGAGTTGGAAGGGACCCACATGACTAAATGGTCCTGTGCTGGATGTTGTGCTGTGTCAAAATACTTGCAGAAAATCCGGCATCATATGAAGAGCTGAGGGTGAGAAATTTGCAGATACTGAGTGTGTGAAATTCTCTGCAAATATTTGAGGGGGCAAAGCAGGTCACATTCAGAAGTGTATCTATAGTTTTTTCAACAAGATGGCAGGGGTGAAATTTAAATTAATGGGTTGCAGCAGAAACTTCATTTTCTTCTTTCAGAAGTCATCATGTATCATTAAGCTGGTTTTGAGTCTTAAAAGCTCCAAAATTTTTGATTAATTGGGTTCTTAAATTGAAATTTAGAGGTGCTGCTGGAATGTTGGTTCTCCAAAGACTTTCCCTTTGAAACACTTCCTGCTGGGGCTAAAGGATCCAATATTCACCATCTGCTGATGGTTATTAGAGAATGACATTTGAGATACTGCAAAATTAGCTCTTCTTGTGGTAGTTCATCTTGTCTGAACAGAATTAATTATTCCGAGTCTGTTTTGGGTTTTTTGTTTAAAATTTTGTGACCTGTTTTCAGACAAGCAAATCTGGATAGTGACACTCTAAACTCATGGCTGTTTTAAAAGTTGGGTCTTTTTTCTCCACCAGTAACATGCAAGTTAGCAAGTGACTCCCCTGCTAAAGAAGCTCTCAAAGTGGTTTTCCAGACACTCCCATCCTGAGCGCAGAATCTCCATCTTCCAGGCATAAACTTAGGTAACAGATTTTTCCTCTGCATTCCAAATAAATTCCAAATAGAAGTGTCTGGTGAATCTTTGATTTTTTTAAGCACAGTTCCATTTTCTTTATCTTCTTTTTTATTTAATCCTATTCTGAGACACAGAAGAGTTATTAATCAGAAATTATTCTAGTACGTAGACATACACCTTGTAAAATGTGACATACAGCTGTAAAATGTGGAGACGTAACATCATCCGCTTGAATGTAAATTTTGCTCAAGTATGGAGGATCAGATTCTGTGCCATTTCTTAACTGAGTCTGAGAGTTTTGGTGGTTTACAGGAGTTTAGTGCAGCTCCTCACAAAGGCAAAATTAGCTCTAAGCATCTTGTTGGCAGTACAACATACTTTGGTTTGTCAAAATCGTTACATAGAGTGATTCTTATCAGCTCTTACCTCCTGTCACAAAGCAGGATTTAAAATCCTAACAGTTCTTCTGTTTAGTGCTGTGTCTAGGATATGAGTTAATATTTTACAGCCAATGTGTAGCAGTGATATCTGATTATATTTGCAGAATTTTGTTTGGTCTTTATCAGATGTTGAATTTATGGATGCTATTGAAGAGCTGCTTTATTTCACTGTAAAGATTTATGATCCAGATCCCCAGTAGGTGTAATTCAGTACAGTTGAAGTCAGTGGAGCTATATTGCTTTACAGCAAAATAGTTCCTGAAGTTTGGACCAGGATTTTCTTTGGTGCTTCAGGTATTTTTCTCCTGCCAAGGAAGCGACCAGTTTTTAATCACTGCTTTATCTCATCCAGTCTAATATTCTGGTAAAGGCTGTTTTCAGCTATTACTCAGCCTTTTGATAATGTAATTTTAGAAAAGAATAACTCAAACGCGTTGCTAAAAATAATAGGATTTATGAAGGTTTAATGCTAAAAGACTGTAAGACTGTAAACGTTTTATTCACAGTTCCAAAGTCAGGGATCATTGTTTTACTGGTTATTTCTAAATTTGAGGTTTAATTTGATCTTTCTATTTTTTAATGTTGTGCTGTTAGTTTGACAACATTTTTTGCTAGATAAATAACAGCTTATCAAATAGATTTTCATGTTGAAGAATTTAAAAATGAAAAAAAATGCTCATTAGTCTGTTCATTTTCATAATTCTTCCTTCCTTGTTTCCATAAATTGTTGATTATTAACTTATTCTGGTAAAAGAAAGAAAACAACCAATAAAACCCCAGAACCAAACCAAATTAAAAAAAAGAAAAAAAACCCTTTTAGGAAATGGGAGGGGGGTTTCCCCCTTTTTCCTTTTCTCCTTTTTCTTTTTATTTTTTATGTGTTGGATCCTCTGATTCAGAATGCACTTCCTGTCTGTTTTCTATGTTGTTTTGGAATATTTGTTCACTGCTGTGTATAGTGTTATGGGGGAAATATCTTCCTTTGAAAATGCCAAGTAGTTGAGGTGCAGACTTTTACAGATGAGTGAAATGTCTATAAAATTTGCTTAGCTTGATATCTGAGCAAATATTTTTATGTACTCCTCAAGGCAAGTGATAATTGAAATTTTTTATATTTTTTCTTTGTAGGTATTCTTGAGGGGATTTTGTGTGTATGTGTTGCTACTGTCAGTAAAAGAATTCTAGGACCTAAATAAATTTTCTTCTCAGTACACTGCACTGAAGTTGAGAAGACAAAGCTCCAGTTTACAGTTCTTTGTAGGAATGAAATTATGTATCGTGAACATTTTAAGAATTGCACTTTGAAATATGTCAGTCTTTCTTGTCCTGTAACCTGAAAAATCCTGGTAGGGTTTGTTTTTCTGCTTGGTTGATGGATTTTTTGTTTTGTCTTGTTTTGGGGTTTTTTTGTTGTTGTTTTGGTTTGTTGGTTTGATGGAGGTTTCTTTGGTTTTGGTTTTTTGGATGTTGGGAGTTTTGGGGTTATTTTCATGTGTGTTTGGTTTTTTTTCCTGGACTTAGCTTTTAAAACAAACATCCTTCAAAATATTTGTTTCTCAGATGAACCAAAAAATACCCTATGTATTGCTTTCACTGTAATTATACACCTAGATCACTCACAGAATTTGAAACATTCACTAGACCAGTACTAGACTGCTCAGATCTGTGCTGTTAGAACCCTGGAAAAGCTCTAGAGAGAATGTCACAAACACATTCAGCTAAAAAATTTCAAGAGATTTCTCAATCTAAATATGTAGAATGAACAGTAGTTAATGGAAACCAAATTTTGTGAGGTTATTTGTCTAGTGTATTAAACTTTGTTGTCCTGAGGAGCCCTGAACTTTATTTCCAGCTTGCTAGAGGGGAATGTGGCATCCACAATATGGGAAAATGAGGTAGGAAAGATCCTATGTGTTTCCTGTGTTGGTACAATTAAAAGATTTTTTGGTTTTGCTTTTTCTAACAAGAATTCTGAGGTACACAGTCTACAGTCTGCAGTAGTTGGAACATTTAAATTTAATTTTCCAAATGTGGTGTCATTCTTATCCATTTACCATATTTTATCTAACGGGCGTTTTGATCAGAAGGAGCAGCAGCAGCAGTGGACAGAACTATGTGTCCTACCTGTACGTTTAGCTGTGTATGTAAAGTACAAATCATAGAGCAGTCATGGAATCACAGAATATTCTGGTTGGAAGGGACCCACAAGGATCATTGAGTCTGACTCTTAAATGAATGGCCCATACAGGGATCAAACCCATAAGCTTGGCATTATTAGCACCATGCTCTAACCAGTGGAGCCAAAGTCTTGATAGGACATGGAAATGTATAATGTGGCCTTGGAATGTATGTCAGCGTGCTAATTAGCATGCAGAAATGTAAATTTTTCTATAACTTATAGTTTAGCTCAATTTAATATTGCAAGTAGCATTACTGTAGTAATCAGACAAAAGTGGCAGACCAAGTTCTCACATGTTTAGTGTTCTACAAAAAATCAACCATAAAAGTATGCTATGAAGAAGGTTATGATATAAGTACAAGTGGTGAATGCAGCAGGAGAAGGGGTCAAAATGCAGCAATGAGAAAATATTGGTCAAAAGGGTAAGTGGTATTATAAGTGCCTAATTATTGTCAAGCTCTTAATAGGTTTTGAAACAGACAAAAATTTTGTGCTGGGGTGTGAAGAAAGAGAGTGAACCTGATCTACGGATGTTTTATGAAGACCACCAAGTTGATGAAGTAGGAAAAGCTGAAAAGAGGTGCAGGTATGAGTGAACAAGTCACTCAACCACTTGGTGCTAATTAGAGATGATAGCTAAGGTGAGTCCTCTGTAGAACTGTGCAATAGAGGTAAGTAGTTTTATCTTTTATCCTTGTCCAGGTTTAACCCTAGCTGGCAACTAAGTACCACACAGCCACTTGCTAACTTCCCCACACATCAGTGGGAGGAGAGTGATAAAGAAAATGTAAACCTTGTGGATAGAGATAAGGAAAATTTAACAATTTACACAAAATATAATAATAATAACAACAACAACAATAATAATAAAGTAATAATAATAATAATGCTGTTGCTGCTGCTATTACTAATAATAACTGTAATGATAAGGAAAGGGAGAAAGTAACAGGATTCCAGAGAAACAAGTGATTCACAATCAGTTACTCACCACCTGCTGACTAATGCTCAGCCTGTCCCCAGTCAGCAATTGGCCCCCCTTCAGGTTACTCACCCAGTTCCTGTACTGGGCATGATGTTCTATGGTATGGAATACCCCTTTGGCCATTTTGTGTGAGTTGCATTGGCCATGCTCCCTCTCAGCTTTTTGTGCAGGTCCTCACTGGCAGAGCATAAGTCACAAAAAAGTTCTTGATTTAGGGTAATCACTAATTAGCAACAACTACACCACCAGTGTGTCATCAATATTATTCTCATACAAAACCCAAAACCACGGTACTGTACCATCTACTAAGAATGGAATGAACTCTGTCCCAGCTGAAACCAGGACAATCCTATAGGGAAGTCAGACCCAATCACGGTATTGGAAGTGAATAATGACATAACTAAAACTGTGATTTAGGAAAATTATCATTATGTTTGGAAGTAGGCAGGGAAGCATGTGTTAGCCAAGGCCAGAGACGGGCTAGATGAGAGTATTAACTCTGTGGATAGTTAGGAAAGCAACGTGCTTGTGGTGACACCTATTCTCCAGTAGAGATCACTGTATATGTTTTAATTGAAAAAGAGGGCAAAGTATTAATTTGGACAGACATGGCATCTGAAAAGGAATTTTGACCTTTATAGATTTGCTTGTAATCAGAAAGAGCCTTTCTTTGTGCTACCATTGCATTTCAGACTTCTGCTCCAGATGAAGCTGCAAAAAACATGGATTGTGGGGTTTTTTTTGGTTGTGGATTTTGTTGTTTTGTTTTAAACAGAATTTTCTCTGTAACTGATATTTTTACAGAAGTTTTCCAAAAAAGAGGATCTTGGGAAAGTACCAGCTAAGGAAGCACCACTAAACTGAGAATATGTATGAATTGTGTGCACTGCTGCTTTAGGATGAGTGTGTGTGGGAGATAAAGAGTTTTCCAGCTGTGACAACTTTAGTCCTGCTGGCTGGAGGAAAGGGAATACCAGAGCTATGTGGCAAGGAAATTTTGCAGTAAAGCTGATTTAAGTGTATATAGCATTGAGCACCTAACGTAGATCACCATTGTACAACAAAGAGGCACAAACTGCTCCTGTAAATTGGGATCTGGCAAAACAGAACTCCTTTCTGCATGTGCTCCCCTCTTCTGTCCCATCTCTCTGGCTCTCAGGGGGATATGGACAAACGACTAGTTACTGTTGAATAACCAAAGGTGTGTGTTTGGAGGGTAATAATTTCCCAGGAATAGCTTGCAAGCACGTGTTTTGCAGTGAAAAAGAAATAACTCACAGTAGTCTTACCATCAGTGGAAGAAGGCTGTCTGAGCTGCTTTGTGTGTACCAATGGCTGTGTGTTTACTGAAGAACCATGGACAGGCTGTAAATGCCAATCTTAGCCTACTCCACAGTTACTCTGCCCAGTTACCCTGCCCAGGTGTGTTTTATGTGAGGCTCCCTTATCATCTTTCCTGCTGTCTGACTGTAATACTGTTCACTTTTGGCACAGCATGACACATGAATCCCTGTCCAGCCATTTCCCTGACAAGTGAAGAAACAGGAAGATTAGTACCTTTAAGACTGGCATATAGAAACTATGTCTGTCCTCATCATGAGACAATAGATGTTGGGTAATTTCCTTCCTTTTTCCGTGCTTAATTGTCCCACATGTACAGTGCACCTGATGAAGCCAAGCTCTTATATGTGGAATTCTTTGACACCTGGTGATTTAGGAGCAGTAGACACTTGCATTGTGCTTCTTCATAGACTTACCTTACAACAGTACAGTTACTACACAATAGTGTGGAATACTTAGCATCTGGAAACAGATACATGTACTCTGCCACTGAATGTGGAAATATTGCATTTCTCAATTTGTTTGTGTTTATCCTGTTGGAGGTGTTTTACAAGTCGGAAGAGAAGGGTCAGGCTTTAGAAACTGGGCATTAAATTCGGCAAAGTGCATTCTGCATTTGGATCACATCATAGCTGATCTCATATAATGAAATTAGAAAATATACAAAGTATGCTATAAATTCAACAGAACATATTTTTCTCTAAAAACAGTGTATTTGGAATTAGGCTAATCAGTTATTATTCAGAACACTCTTCAGAATCAAGAATGGAAGCAAATGAGAACACTGACAGTTACTCAAGTCATGACAAAAATAATGTAATGCATTTATTTTATCATAAATTATCTAAAACGCGGACAATTTCTAGTAATGAAAATTTGGAAAATATAGAAAGATAAATAAATTAAATTTATCCAAGAATTTTAATTTGTATGGGAGCCCAAACCTGCAGCACTTAGACATAAATATTTCCCTGAATAAGTCTTTTTTGGATGATAACTCTGATCTTGTTGGAAGTTGGTGGCAATGTCAGTGATTCTCCTGTTTTGGTTTGGCCCTTTGCCCTGAGCAGGTGTTTCGTTTGCACTTCCAAAAATTTCTAATTTTTGAAGAAAATTCTCTGAATGTGAACACCTTCTTTTCAAAGACAATTGTGGAAAAGATACCTAGCCCTGAGTCAAAGGATCAGTGCAATCTAAATACCTTATTTGCTAAACTGATCCATTGATAAATTACCATTTCTGTTCTTGTAATTTTTTTTCTTTACAGACTTGCTTCCTTTTTCCTTTTGTTTTTCATTTCTTGATCTGGTATGATTATTCAGATTGCATTCAGCAGACACCATTCTGCCGTGGAATGTTCTTTTTTTTCTGTTGGGCATGATTCCTATGAATTTTCAAGTCTCAAAAACCAAGTTCAGTAATGTTCTAGATACCATATAGCTTCTTGTTACCACTTGCTCTTTAGATATTCAATAACGGGATATTATTTCTTCTCTAATGCAGGCTTGCTACTTCACATTTTTACCACATGGACCATTTTTTTCCCTTGAGATGCTTTTTTCCAAAATCATTTTTATTCTTTAATAATTTTATCCTCAAAGGAAGAAATGTGCCTCCCCTCTTCCTTTAGTCTTTCTGTAACATTTTAGCTCCATGTTCAGGATATTTATTTGACCTTTTATATCTCCTACATCTAATGACATTTGTTTCATCAGCTTTAGTAAAGATGAATGACCTTTTAACTCTTAAAATAAAAAGCAAATCCATTTTCATCTTTCTTTGCTCTCTTTTCTCACTATAGAAGTAAGCTTTGCTCTTTCCTTTTACTTGCTTTAAAGTATTAGACTGAAATCCTTGTCCTTATTAAGTTTAGGGAAAGATTTCTGCTGGTGTAGTTGAGTCCAGATTCGACTACTGGTTTTACTGTGAAGGCAAAATTGTTGCCCAAATTTTCAAGTAAAGAACTAGTCTTTTTAGCCCTCTTTCTCCAAAATAGTAAACATGTAGGTTTTAGTGTTTAGTCTTGGTATATGGTGGTTCTATGCATAGAACAGCTTCAGAAGAAGATGCTAATTGAGATTATCATTGGAGTTGGGAAAAAAAAAAGTTTCCCTATTAATAAAAAAAAAGTTAAATGTTAAATTCTAGCTCTTTATTCAGAATTGGGAAACACTTTTATTCTTTATGTAATGAAACATGACTAATTCAGTTAAAAAAAAGTGTGCATGGGATGTATCACATTTATGCACAAAATCATCATCTGCTTTGTATGGAGAACAGAGCAGAGCTTCTGTTTCTGGAAAGTAACCTAGCCAGGAAGCTATTTTGTGATGTGCCAAGGAGTGCCACCCAGAGCACTCCTACTGGGGAAAAATATCAGCTGTGAAGTCAAAACCCAAGTAAAATGAAAGATTGGATAAATAACAGAGTAAAGAAAAAAAAAAAAAGTTTTTTGTACTCTACCTCTAGTTCTTTTGAATCACAGAATATCAGTGGACAAAAGCTGAATGATCTGGCTCCCAAATTCTCTTTAGTTTGATTTTAAAGGAAATTTTTTGCTATTCTTTTTTATAAATTTGTATAACTTTACCTCATTTTAATGGTTCTCAGATGAAATTCATGGTTATCTTGCAGGGACTCTGACATCAACAAGTGGGAGAATTAATCTCTCTATAACACTTAGCTGTGTGTGAATCACGATGGAATATTTTTGCTCTGATCTCACTGGTAAAACATCTTCTGAGCTGCATTTTATTTCCCTCTCCTGTCTTATTTCCAAGTAAGATTGATAAATGCTAAGAAAAATCCCCCCTTTATAGGGAGTGTTTTAGGAGTTGTTAAAGTAAACAAACTCTTAAGAGTAAGCCAAATAAGAGCAGCATGTCCTGTTACATGAGATGTACCTCTCCAAACACATACTGTATGTAGCAGCTCCCCATGCTTACAGAGAGCCGCCTGCTTTTCAAATGCAGTGTTGTAAATGGATGTAAGCCTTCTAGACCTAGAGTATGTACAGATCAGACCCACACAGAACAATATTGATTCAACAGAAAGTCAGCTGACCTTGGAGCTGGGGCCTGCAAGGAGCAGCGGCCATCCTTGTGCCCCTTGGGCTGTGAAGCTGATGTTGTGAAGAAGTCCTTCTCTCTCTATCCAAAGCCTGTGTTAATGGGTATATTTTCAGCTGTTTTTTATCCTCCCTTGAAGCAGTTAGTAGTTCTCTGGAAACCACAGAAAACGCTCTTTTCCAGTGTCCCAGTTTATCCCCTTCAGTGGTCTCAAAACTAGGAGCCAAATTCTCTTCTCAACTATTTAGTAAAAAAGGGAACTATTTGCAAAGTTTAGTTGTGCTTTTGCTGCTTTCTAACAAATATAACCAAACAGATCGTAAATATTTTTCCCCAGTTCATTTGATAAAAATAAGAAATCCTGTAAAGGAATGAATTTATCTAATAGTATCTAACCATGTTATCAGACTGATTCATTCTTGGCTTCTTGAGCATATGAAGGAGCTCAACAAGTTTTTGTATGGGTAATTCATTCTGTGATGCAGTATTTGATGTTTTTTTTTTTTTGGTCAAATCGGATCTTTTCCCATATTATTCCTCACCTGTTAATAACTAGTAGTCCGTGGTCTGTAGCTCATGATCATTTATCTTCATGGCAGACTTGCTCGCTTTCACTCCCAAAAGCAAATATTAAGATGACGTATTATTAAGGAGTGTTAAATATTTAAATTTATTAGCAGATGGGACTTTAATTTGTTTTCCCTGCTCATCACAGAGTTGTTTATAAAAGTACAGAGTCATTAAAAATTCTGTCCTAATATAAAAGGTCTGCCTGAAATATGACAAAAAAAGTCCACCTTTGGAAAGAATGCACCAAGGCCCTTGGGGCTGTGCTGGGGCTTTACTTTTATTCATCTTCAAGTTAGCTTCTTCCTTGTCTCGCCTGTGAACTAAGCAGCAGATGTCATCCACCTTAATACAGTTCCTCCAGAGAACACCTGCTACTGGAGTTGTGTGATTTTACTTTAAAAGGGGTTCTGGCGCAACCTCTCTTAAAGATACAACCAATGTTTTCTCATTGATTCCAGTAACCACCTCAGTTTCCTTTTGCTAGATGGCAAGTAGAGAGCACAGGCTGCCTGTGGTTCTTACCCTTGCAGAACCAGTTTACACATCCCTTTCCCTTGTATATATTTGTATGGAGGCCCTAGAGGAAGCTGCTTGATCTTACTTTATGGTGCTGGCAGCAAGTTCAGTCTTATGAGGGAAAATGCAGGAGGGTCATTGAAGGATTATGTTAACCATGGATTTTCTCAAGGCAGGTTCCAATACCTCCTTGCTCAAATGCCTCCAAACCTAGGAGTCCCTTGTCTTTAGACATTGCCATGAAATGGGGGATGGCCATTGATATCAGTAAGGCACAGCAACATCCAGATGGACTCGGGGAGTCTTGGCTAGTCCCAGGATGAGCAGCTGTGCTATCCAAAGAGCTGAGATAGCATGAACTTTCTCACGAAGCCAAGCAGCTTTTGGAAGGCTCTGGTGTCTTTGGCTTGGCACCATTTCTTGAACTTTTCATGGAGTTCTACAACTTTGTTCTAGTACCAATGTGGACTGTGCACCAGGAATTAGGCTGAGTGAACACAAATGACCTGAGCATGTAATTAATCTTGCAAAGTGAGGAATATATATCAGCTCTTTTACACTCTGAAACCCCAACTCTGCTAGAAGTGATGACTCCAAAGAAGAGTCATGCGGTAAAATTCTCTGGGCAGCAGTACGTATGGAAGTAGACACTGTGATCTTTTCTGGCCTTAAACTTTACAGAATTAAGTTGGTTTTGTACATCCAAAGGTTGCTCTCCTGTAGAAGTTACCACCACTGCCAACCCTTTCGTGATTGTCCTGACAACTTAAATGGATGAAAAAGAGGTGGTGATTTTAAAACCAGTTTATTTTCTGAGTTCTATGAATGTCTAGGTATTATCACATGTGTCCAAGAGAAGAATGTGTAGAATAATAGCACTGTATTTGGAAATACGATCATGTTTTCTGTTGTCCTCTATTTAATGTACCTTGGCCATAGCTTTGCATTTAGTTTCATTTAGGTCTGGCATGTATCCTCCCTGGATCACGTTCTCAAAAGATAGCAGGCTACATTGCTCCATTGATTTCAGTGGAGTTGTGACAATTTATACATCAGTCAGGTAGGAAAGCATAATGAAGGGTTCACTCAAAACCAGAATTGAATATCTTTCAATCCATCCTCACCCTCTGCCCTCTAGAATAAACTGGAAATAATTGCATAGATAATGTTTTTTCTCTCTTTCTTTTTTTCCAGAATACTGAAAATGTGCCTTGCTCTGGGATATATTATTTGGGTTTAGTGTAAAATTTTCACTGTCTGTTTGCCATTTTTCCTCATGCCTGCTGTCGGAAATGCATCAGGAAACACAAGTGAGCCTAATTGACAGCTCTGTGGAGGCGAAGGTAGGCTATGACCTGAAATGAGGACTGTTCTCATAATGAGAGACAGCTGAAAGATTATGTATATAGAGCTACTAAAATAGATTCCCTGGATCTTTTTCATAAACCAGCAGATGGTAGCAGAGTCTACAGATCTCAGAGAAGGCAAATGTACATTACTGTAACTGCCCTCATTCATTTGCCATTAATCTTTTCTTGTCAGCCTCTTCAGTGCCTTCTGCGGTGCTGACCCTGAAACTGCATCATTTAATTTGTAATCATATATTGCCAACATTTCCCCTTTCTATCACATATCAGCTGCATTAATTCTGCTGTGCCATGGGCCACTGATAGCTATAGGCAAGCCTCTGTAGAAAAAAGATATTCATAAAACGGAATAGAGACAGGAAGAAAGGCTGACTTATTGGATAAAAAGGGGTGAGGGGAAGAGGAAGTGAGAGAAAAGAGATGTGTGACATGGATTTGTTTGTCTGTCCTCTTTCACCTGTCCCTGGAAGTCTAAGTGGCCTGATACTAACATTTAAGTGTTGCCAGAGTGCTCCTTCCATAGCAGAAAAAAGCACAGATATAACACAGGTTCTGTTTATGGAGTCTCTTACTTGAACAGAGGTGCTGCATATAGAAATGAGCCAGAAGAATATGCTTTCTGAGTTGAAGCCAGCATGTATAATGAATGTGTGAGAGTATTTCTAATTAAATGGGATTCATGGTGTGTTTTTGAGAGAGGATTTGAAAGGGGAGGCTGAATGCTTTAGCTCGTGCAGAGGGGGAGGGACCTAGTGTCTTTGATGACTGATGTATTTTTGCCTGCTCTTCTTGTGACTATGCCCAAGGATGGCAGGGCTCAAAAGTTCAAATATTGTCAACAGTTAGTCATGTTGAAAGTGTCTCTGAGATGTGAGTTACATGCTGTGACCCCGCCTGCAGTGACTGGTGAAAAATTGCTTTCAGGAGGCACTGACAGACCAAAGAACCCAACACGCCAGAATGATTAAGTCAGATGTACCATTCTAAGCACCGATCCATTTTTTCCTCTGAAGGGTTAGCTGTAGGATAATAAAACATCCTGCAAATTATGTCTATGAAAACAGAGCATTAAAACCAGCATGCTTGCATAAAGGACTCTAAGTGCTCCGTTCTAAGTTGGTTTCCATCATACTGAAATTATCGCCTCTGTGGCCCTGGAAAAAAAAAATTACAAGATTTCTTCTTACATTGTTCACACTGACCTTAGTGAGAGTCCAGAAAAGCCTTTCTTTTCACAGTTGTTATAACAGCCACAGGCTCTAGATGGTACTATGTAATCACTCTATTGGGTTCTGCCTTTTGTGATGGTTTCTTACCTTTTTTTGGCTTCTACAAAATGTAGGGAAAGCAGAGCAGCAAAATGAAGTCAGCAAGAAACCTACCAAATAAAAAATAAAAAGGTCATGAATTTTTGTTTCAGACTCCATATTTAGATTGGCTTTCTTGTATAATGGGATAGATGTTCTAACAGTGCTTAACACATTAGATTCTGGTATTAATGAGTTATGCTGTATTGAGCCAGTGTTTTCATTACATTTACTGACATGAAAAGAAAAGACAGAAGATTAATGTAGGATTTCCAAAGAGTTCTAAGTTTTTTGCTCGCTGTTGTGTGTGTGCACAGTGTGTATGAACATCTGTGCATACCTCTGACACTTCAGTGGGGACATTCTCACTTCAATGGGGACATTCTGCACATGGAAAGATAACAGCTCTCTGTCAAAGTCAGGTGACAGGGTCCTACATGTAAATGTGGGAACAGCAGTTACAAAAAACCAACAAAAAAAGGACCATTTCTAACAGAAGAAACTGTTATCTATACACAATTTCTCATGACCTCTGGCTGCAGGGTTATCTGTAAACCAGAGCCCTTCACCACTCCTGACACCATGGGAGACACTTTTACAAGAGAGGAATGGGAGTCCCTAGCCTATTGTGTATCCCATTTTTAAGGACTGCCTTACTGAGTTCAGAGACACAGTAGGATAAACAGCTATTTTCTACAGAGCTGCAGTAAAATATATCTGAGTACATAATAAATGCTGTAATATGGATTTTTCAGACTGCTAGAGAAAAATAAAATACAAGCGCTAATGCATTTGCTTCCCTAGACATTTTAATTCAAAATTAAGGTTTCCTGTGAAACTTTTCACAACATAATTGCACTAGAACTCCATCAAACTCCAGTTGAGACAAAAAGTGAATAACAATTTGTACATTTTATTTTACATATAAAATCTTGCCAGATTTCTGGCACTTATTACACTTAGATGAGCTGCTTTTTATTCTTAATCTACAGTTATTGAAGTACCTGCAATTTCTGACAATCAGCCAAAAGTACAAACTCTAGTTTCACCCCAGCAAAAGGAAGACACCTCAATCAAAGAAGAAAATTCAAGGAGTGGTTAAAGTTTTGTCCATGGAAATTCCTACCAGGAATTAGGTATGCATGTCATAAGGTTAGTCCGTGAATAATCAGGAAGGAGGAATGTTTCTTTGAGACAAGGAAGAGTCTGTGATTATGTTACTATTTTGTTAACATTAACATTTTCTCTAATTGTCTTTTCTATTTCATGGGTGGGCAAGAGGCAATACTTGCTCTCTGTCAGTGGTTTCTGGAAGTGTGGGATATACATTTCCAACAATGGGAAAAATGGCTTACATATGAATAAAATCAGTCCTCTTCTACCTTCATCTCATGAGCTTCAATTTCATACCTCCACACTTGCAGGTGCTGTTGATTTTTATACTTAGTAGTCTCATAGATGTAATATTTGGGATCTTTCCAGCACTCTTTTCAACAATGTAAGTAAACAGCTGCCATTGTTTCTCCAAGGAATAGATGTGTGTTCAGTGTAATGCCTGGATTTCTGATGTACGCAGAGGTGTACGTGTAGCCAGAAGATTGCCTGTTCTTTATCCCTTCTATTCTGCCTTGCCTCCCTCCACCCTTGACTTCCTCTGCTGAAGCAGTGGCAAAAAATATCCCACTGTCTTAGAGCAGGTGTAATTATTTTCCTTCTTACTCAAGCAGTCTAAAGGTAACTTTTGATAATTTTTCTTTGCTTTATTTTTTGTCATTATGAAATATCTAAGTGAAAAAGTTGTGCACAAAAGTATTTTCCATTTTTCAGGTTTATTTTTAAAATATAGCTTGAATTTTGTCCTATGATAAAAAACTTGAAAAATACCAGTTTTTCAGGAAAGAACATATAAACAAGGGAACATGGAAAAACTACCCAGAAACTTAGAGGAAAACGAAAATGTAGTGTCTTCCTGGGTACTTTGGTGGGCACCAGCTCAACAGTAGTTCAGTTGAAGTTGCTGAATGTGCCAGCTTTGTTCTGTACCGGAGTGTGTTTGAGCTGTCCTAAATTTTCTCTTACTTTTTTCTGCAAAGAGCTATATCACACGCAACTGGCCCAAACCAGTAAAAAACCTGACTAACTCATTTCTCTTCCAATTTTTGGCATGGGCCTTGCTGGGTGGCTGTTTCTTGTTCTAACTGCAGCAAATGGAAAAGCTGTTGATCAGAACTGCAAATGATGATCAGTATTTGGTAATTGCCAAACATCAGTATATGAATTTGTTTGATTCCAGATGCCTAACTTTGAAGGGAGTGATGAAGAAACAAGGAATTAAATGGGCTGAAAGAATTAAAACTGACAATTACTCCAGACAAAAATGTAAACACTTGTAAGAACTGTTAAAAGCAAGAGAAAAAAAGATTCATGGCCATCTTAAAAGTGCAGGATATCAGTTTCTTCACATTCCTTGAGATCGAAAATGCCATTGAATGAAACTTTGCCGACTGAAGCAGAAGAATAGAGTATTGTTTGATCTTTCAAGGGAGACATGCTTGATGCTGGTGTCATCAAACCCCAGCTATAATAGTTTAATCTGTGTTCAAGGCTTTTGAAGTTCAATTTGGCTAATTAAGAAACAATGTCTAGTTTGCATTTGACAACAAAATAATCATGCTTCTGTGCCATGAACACAGAATTTATCTGTAAGTTTACATGCAGTTGTAAATTTGTGTACGTGTATTTTATGTATATATTCATGCTGGGGAAAACTAATTTTATTCCATATATTTAACATTTAAAGGGCTACTCAAGATAGTGAAACCTTTCAACATGTTAAACGCTCTTCTCTGTGTGTGGAGGTATTCATGTCCATTCTTTTCTGCACAGATATGTAATCCTGGAACTGTCATACTGTATCCAAATTGCAATCTACTTGATCTTCCTTCCCACTCCTGGCAAAGATGGGATGCTCCAGAGAGAGATGGATGAAACTCTATGTCCACCATTGTGAAAAAATGTAAATCCTAAATATTAATGCAAGCCCTGAAGCATAGTCTCATGTCTTTGTTCAAAACTCTATTAGACTCTTCAAAGCAGGAATGGTCTTATTAGCCATGCTAATACCACTTCCACAGGATCACAGAAATTAAGGCTGTAGGAGTTGAAAGGTGCTGTAAGTCATCCTTTCCATCCTCCAGGTGAATCAGCTAAGTCCTGTGCCTTTCTTCATGGATGTACAGAGGTTCCTGGAAACAAGGCAAGCAAAGACATGCACTCTACAACCTCCAAGGTGAAACTTTGTTTTAGGGTTTTATAGTCAAGAGTCCTTAGGTAAAGATGTTATAATAATAAAATGGGAATATTTGCCAGTTGGAGGCAATCATGACATGAACAGTATTGTTTATTGAGTGGTGTTGTGTGTATGATTTTATTTATTAATTTGTTTTCCACAGGCACACCAAGTTGCCTCTCCTTTCACCAACAGTCTTGTGTCTTTCAGTGTGGCATAGAGGAGCAGTATAGCAGAAAGGGCAGTAAAACTCCTAATGATTGCTCCTCAGTAAAAGTGACTGGAGCCATTGAAAATGGTGGTGTTGAGAAGTTGCCTTCTGCCCTTTGCTTGGTGAACCTGACCTAGTACAGGAAATTTGGAAGGGAATGTGAGTCGCAGCTCAGTTACAGACTGGAATATTGTTTTTTGTGGGTAATGAAGTACATTGTTTGGGGTATGACAGTCTCTAAATTCCTAAATTCATCCTTCCTCAGAACCATCATGTAAGGCTTTGGAATATTTGGCATGGAGATTACTGGGTTTAAATGGGTTGGCAAAACCTGGAGAGTTGGCAATGCCAGGTGAGGAAAGAGTTACTAAGAGGTGTTCGCAGCCTAAGGTTCTGCAGCCTTTAGGGAGCAAGGAAAAGGTGAGCAGAAAAAAAGAGTCCCTGAAGCTCTTCAGCAAGTCTCTAGTTATCTTTTACCACATACCTTATCCCTTTGAAGAACTAAGATTCTGCCTTAGACCTTCATTGCCAGACTCATTGTTTCAAGTTTGCAGCTTCCCCCTGCATTTACGTGGAAAAGTGCAATGGTATTTGATGAGGTTTTGCAACCTCCCAGGTTACTTTGGGGGGGNATAAAGCTTCTGTAGCAGGCTTTTGGTGTGAGAGCTAGAGAGTGACCTTTATTGAAACATCTTAGTAGATACAGAGCCTTACCTCAGACAAGTGAGGTGTATTTTTGCCTTGCTTCCTTCCCGCAGCAGTAGCTGAAGTTTTCTTTTGTGGAGTTTGGGATAAGTAAATAAGGGCATCACTGTCGCAGTTTGCAAACGCCCAAATAAATTGTACACTTCTCTGTTACCATGTGTTTAACTGCAAAGGTAGCGGTTATTTCCCTGTGGTTTTAACTTGCCATGATATTTCCTTTTAAGTAGCAGAGGAATTAAAAATGATGGGCTGAGAGTCTCTTGCTGGATTCTGTCTCCTGTGCTTTATAGGTCTTCTTCCTAAGGCAGTATGAAATTCTCTGGCTCTTTAAAAAATGGTGTGTTTGGTGTAGCAACACAGAATTAAACTTCAGAAAAACACCTAACACTTATTTAAAAATTGTGAGGATGTATAAATGGATCTGGCCTGCTCCGTTTATACGATTTGTGTGGCGTAATACTAAAATTTCATGTAGTTAATTAGGAAAAGTAAATAAAATGCATGGTTTATTAAAGTGCTGAATGTGGATCCCTATTAGAAGTGGAGGAGTCCTAAGGTCAAACTCTTTCTACATTTGGATATGATTCCTTTAAATGAAGTACTCAGTGCTTTTAAAATGTTGTTAGCTAGCTTGATAGACCAGTAAGGAGTTATTATTTCTATCATGTCCTCTGAGCAAAAGCAGTACTCTCTATTGACATCCTAAGGATAGAAGCACAGGCAGCTTATAACGATATAACTGTTTGTATAATGTGTACGTGGAAAATAGAGACTATTCATTTTGGGTGCTACTATGTGAAATTAAATTCCTTACCTCAAGAAAGAAAAGAAAGTGAAATCATTTTGTTCCTATAATAAAAGAAAAGAAGATTCCAACCTGGTGTCTGTTTGAAGGTCTGGGGGAAAACAAAACCTCAGCAGCCTGATAAATTGTGTATTTTATTATTTGGTATTCCTCACATAAAAAGAACACAAATGAAAAGGCCAGACCTTTTCACAGGCCACAGCAGAGCTCTGACAATAGTCAATACTTACAGCTAATAGTTGTGCAGTTTAAGATCAGCTGTATAATGATACATTTGTAAACAATTTTTTTCCTCTTTTCCTAGATATACGTGAGTAGCAAACTACTGCCAGTAGGTATAAAAATAAAGTATTGCTTTCCTGATGGTTGTTATCCTCAGTCCTATAATTAAAGTTGTGTGGAACTACACAGGGAAGATGCTGATGAAGGAGCCAAGAAAATAACAGGCAGAAGAGAGGAGCAGACAGTCACTGCTTTCCTGGTGGCCTGAGCACTGCAATAATCAACTCATGTGCTACTCTTTGATGTTCTTCTGACAAAATATAATATGGAACTTTAGGGATATGTTATGGTGGAAATAGACTATTAGAGACACTTCAAAAGCAACAAAATATGGGAACTGAAATGAAACATGATGTGCTGATGTAACTAGACATCTAGCAATGTCCAGATGGACTGTCAAGCCTGGAGAAATTCAAAACTGCTTTTCAAAATAGAAATCTCCCCTTGCCCCTGGTTAACCCACTTTTCAATGTTTCTTTTTCTTTTTAATGATTACAATGCAATAAAGTTTTTATTTTATTTTATTTTTTAATTACTTATCTTTCAGCTTCCCTATAGGTAGAAATCAACAGCAGCTATTTCAGTACCTGCACATCTGGTGTCTCATAAAGGAATGTGCCAGAACCATCAGAAATGTTTAAAACAGTGCTTAGACCAAACACCAGCTATCAATTCAGGTACAGAGAGAGAAAGAACCCAATTAGAAATAACTGTGGGACCAAACTCTAGCAGATGTTCAATTACCCTTGCTACCTACTTACCTTGCAACAGACTGGAGGTGCAGTTGGTGTTGTATACCTGCATTGTTTCAGGACTGGTTTTGAATTTCCATGTGTGGTGCCATCTGCGCTAGCACTCAGTGGTCCTGCCACTCCCCTGCAGCCATCCTGCAAGGGATGTCTTGTTGCATGGTGTGTGTTTCTGTGCAATTTGCATCTGTCTACAGCAACATGCTTCACAAAGGAAATGTGGATTGTGTTGGTAAGGATAGGTGATGTGAAAGGTGATGTGCTCCTACCAGTGTTCTTCAGCTGGGCAGATATCTTCTAATTTCCTCTCTGCAGAAAGGTTTAAGTTTCACCAATTTTAGTTATCCTTAATCAACATGGAAACGCAACTTGGACTGCTGATGCCTGCAAAGCTCAGGGCTAGGTAAGGCTCTCTCTGCAATACCTGAAAGGCATGGCTGCTGCTCTGCTAACAGTGAGAAGAGCTCCAGCACAAGGAGAGAGTGCACTTCCTGCCTTCAGTTGGAGTCTAGGTCATTCCAAGGAATAATTTCCATACTTGGTCATTAACTTGATCTAGTGACAAATTAAAAAGCATGTTCTATCCTGCCAGAATAGAAAAATGACTTTTTTTTATCCCTGAACAGCTGCAACTGAGAGAAACAGAAATTAATATTGCTCCTAAATGTGGATCTAGACTGGAGAGATGCCAGACTAACAGGGTACGGGTGAAAGCTTGCTTGCTTTTGACAGGAGAAAGGCTTTAAATTTACTTCCTAAGCTGATGGGTTTTGAAATGGAGTTCTGCAAAGCTAGCAGACAGGAATTAATTTTTATTGCTAAAATTGTGTGTGTGATGTTGGAAAAACAACCAGTCTACAAAAGCGTGCCCTGTCAGTGGAGTGGAACATTTGGCAATGAATGAGTTACAGTTTCTTCCTCCTCAAAAGCCTTGAGAAAGACTACTCTTTCCTCCTGAGGAAAAGCTGTAGGTTGATAAATGAGTGAAACAAATGAGGTTCCACAGCCTCTCTTTTAGGAGATGCAATATTTTAAAGTAGTTTTGAAAGAAAATGCTTTTTTTTTGTCATAATTTAATATTTCTGATCCCAGAGTGATGAGACACATCAATCCTCACTCTAACTACAATAACCTTGGACAAGTTTCCTTTTAGTTTGAGAGACCTGAGGAGCTTTAAAAGTGCCTTCAGGAGTGCAAAAGTTTCTCAGGGGCTGGGAAGGGTGGAGGGTTTTTCCTTTTCATGAAAGGGCCAACATTCATGGATGATGACTGTTGGTAACCTTTCATTCCTGTGGTCTGCTCTTTCAATTGTCCACCACTGTCTGAACCCCTAGGAGAGCTGGTGTGTGAAGGTAAGCGGTTCAACTTCACAAAAGTATGAGGAGAGTGGTTCAGCTTAAATACAAAGAGTACGAAATCTTCCCTTGACCTTCGTGTTGTCCTAGCCACGTGGTTTGTACAAATTCAGCTGTATCTCTCTACATCCATTTCTCTGCTCTCTATGTTTAGATCCCCCAAAATTCATGTGTCAGTTCTAAGAGGTAACTGCATGTGGCACATCTTCTAAGACATGGTCATCATTTGACCTCATATCTCATTGCTTTTCGCTGTGTTTAGTTTTGTTCAGAACAGGGTGGCGTGTTGTGTGCTTTCACGTCAACTTTTACTTTCTTCCTTGCTTCGCCATGATTTTGTATGGGCAGGAACTAGAAAATAATATTTATAAGAGGAAACTTTATGTACATTTCACAAGAGAAATGTACTAAAATGCAATTCCTGCCATATCTAAATGAGATTGAAAAGGAAAATCTATGTGTACTCTTGTCAGTAATTATTGTGTGCAGTTTCAGTGTTTCATTAGTATCTTAGTGCAATAAGAGGGTTGTTTATGGGTAACAGTGGAAATAAAGCTGAAGACAATGCAGCAACAGGCAGGAGATGGAAAAGGAAGAAATGGGAGATTCTGTCTGATGATGGCACTTTGGGACCTGAACACAAAACACCCACTTCAAATTGACAAAACGGAAATGCTATGTAATTAATAACAAGGGAGAGGAAAATGTTCTGTGCATTTAAAAACATAAAAGAAAAAAATTCAGAAACTACCCTATTGGGAAATATAATTTTAAAAATGTTATTTAAAAAAAATAACAAACATTCAAGGAGTCCTCTAATCTGGATGTTTGGGGTTTTTTTTTAATCTAGCTGAAGCTGCATGTTTTATACTTGGCTTTGTGTATGGAGCAATGGGTGGAAGAGAAATTCAATATTTCTGAGTTGAGAAAATTAAAAAAAAACAGCTCTTCAAAAGGAAAAGTTTCTTCACATGCAAAAATAAACGTCAGTGAGAAGAATAGTGAACGTGGTATTTCCAGCTGAATCAATGACAAAGATGTCCTGAGAAAGGAAGATTTGAAGGTAAGGGGTTGCTGGTGAAATTTCTGATACAATTTTGCTACCATTCATCAGTGCTTTCTTTAACTTGATGAGCTTTTCCAAGAAAAAATACCAGAATTTAGCACTTTGCATATGGTGTTTTGCAGATGAACTTGAAATGTGCCGAGTAACTACAGCTGAAGATGGTGGGAGTTGTACAAGCTCAGCATCTTTTGGGATCTGGCTCTGTGTACACATTCACTGTGCAAACAGCTAATCAAGTTTCAAGAGCGATAGAAAGAAAAGTTTATTCTCCTTCCTCCAAAAGCAGTTAATTTCCTGGGATCTATTGAGTCAAATGCTGTATTTATGATGTTCAGTTCCTCCCTTAATCAAAACTAAACACTTAATTTTACACTTCATATCTCCAAAGAGGAGGGTGAATAATTTATAATGAATAATTTTATGAATTTGGCCTTTTTCTGTTCATGAATTATCCACAAGAGATCATGACTTCTCAGAGGTACTTCCACTCAAATTGATTCACTGAATAATTCTTAATCTGCAGCAGTTTGTTGTGAGGTTTGATGTGTAACATTCCAGCTGTTCTGATTGGACTCATAGGCAGATATTGTAATTGCCAGCTCAATGTGTACATGTCCTAAACTGGTGCTTCCAGGCTGACTCATTGCAACTGCTTCATCACTATTTATAACTTGATATATTTTTTGTTTGTTTGCTATATTTTGGGAAATTACTCTCAGCAAGCTTATTTTAGGAGTCATTGAACGCAAAAGTTACATAACTTAGCGGAAATCATCTGTTAGTGATCCTGATGGAAGGCATAATAAGTCTGGGAAATAGCTGATGCTTTGAAAGCCTTTCAGCACAGGACAGTGCACTGTAGCAAAGTTCTTTGGCAGTGTTGGAAGCCGAGGCAGAGCAGACCTCTCAGCCTCTTCAGTGCAGCACTTGTGACTATCTAGATCGATATCGAGAAGGTCAACAAGAGTCACGTATCAAAGCTGTTCTTTAAACAATTTTCATCATGATGGGTTGTGGTTACCATGGAAGACTAGCCAGTGGATGCTCTTGTTCCCGAGGGCTTTTGCATGCTTAGGATCGCCTGTGTTTACTGAGTTGGCTTCTTTATGCTACTGGTTATGACATCCTAATCCAAACACCAGCCTGTTAGGTTGTCTGTAAGGAACTAATAAGGCCTGTGGCAAATGTCAAACTTTCAAGATAAATGGATAGACACTAATTCACATTTTGGCTTTTTGTAAGGAAGAATGGATACCCAGTATACTCTGGAGCATGTCACCATTTTTGTACTTGTACTGGCATTCTCTTAAGTCCTATCATGTAACAAACAATCATATAAACCAGGTTGTTTAGTTATATAGATGGATTTATTCTTTGCTCCTCAATCCCTTTTGTGATATTAAAATATTTCTTAACTGGACTACCAGAGCAGTGCAGTTGGTGATATGGAGAGTGGTGAATATAAGATTTTTAATTTGTTAATAAGCTCCAGAGAAACAGATAATCGCCCATGTACTTGCTGAAGACATAATTACATATAATTTATATCCCTTCTGGAAAAGGGAAGGTTTGATGATTACACAAAGACAAGTTTCTGTCAGATATGTTCTTTTTCGAGGCTCAGCGTATGCCTGAAGTATGTGTATATGAACAAGTAGCATCAAACCTAGCAAATTATGCAGATACCTCAGTGTCTCAGAACTTGAGGACAAAGATTTAGACAATTCCTACAGGCCCATTTAGATTTAGCTGTCTTGTGCTTGTGCCTCCATTTATTGGTTAACCTTTTGATGGACTCTATATTTGAGCAATATACAAAAAAATTTGTTATGTACTCCATATTAAACCTAAACTGTATTCCAGATCATAATCTTGGCAGGTTTTCTGTCCTCTCTTTTTCTATGTTTGTAAAATACTGCCAGGAAAACCTGTGGATATAGATTTATGCAAAATGTTTGAATGGGAGGGAAGGGTGTATGTGTTGACTAGATAACCTCCTTCAGCCCATTAGGATTCAGTGAAATTTTTTAATCCAATTTAAATAGGAAAAAACCCAAGCAATCAGAGCCTCAGTTTGTACAAGCTAACACTTTTCCTGGTTCCCAATTCCTCGCAGTTCTGGAAAGGTAGGAAATGTTTTTGCTCATATGTTATCAAAAATGTTATTGCTCGAATAGTTTTGTCATTGCAAAGATCAGCTGTTGAACCAAGTATCTCCTCCTAAGCTCTAAAATTGCTGGCTTAGAGTGATTAAATGTAATCTAAATGTACTGTTTTAGTGTGATTGTCCATGTTTAGAGCATAGGCTTTCTGGGGATGGGAGCTATTTGAAAGCAGTGAAATGTGTATGTGTTTGTGCATGTGAGTGAATGCATGTAAATGAAGAGATCAGAGAGAATAAATTTGTGATGTCCAGAGGCCAAAAGAGACAGCTTTGAATTACAAGACCAAGGAGGTTTTAAACAGTTAATATTGAGAACAAGTGATGTGCGACAAAGTTCATATATTTCATTTAAGATGGAAAGATTTATTATTATTATTAAAACATTATCTTCAGTAGAAGGCTAATGAAAATAAACACAGACAGAATTTCAGTAAAACCCCTGTCACTCCCAACACACACACGTCTGCACAGATGTGTGCGCACACATGCAAGGAAAGCCTGAACACTGAGACCATGACTGTAACTGGTGGGCTTTGGTCTGCACATGGGGAAATAATGAAACTTGAATATTTTATGTTGAAAGTCAGAGTTTTTCCAAAGTATGTGAATGGAATAGACCAGTCTGCCAAAACATCTAAGGGAAAGATCTCTGCAGAGCTATTATTTCTCTTTTTTATTATCTGCAGACAATTCCACTGTACATAAAATACCCTGACTCAGGGGCATCAGATCAGAGATCACCTTTTTTGCACCCAGCTGCTGAAGCTGTTGTAGTACTCTGGAGGCACACATTTAACTAAAGTAACAGGGCAGTGATTGCTGCAGAGATATGGGAATTCCTTCTTTCTACGTTCAAAGAACTGATGTTGCTATTGTTACAGTGACATCAAACTAATTCTTTTATACAGAAAGAATACTTAGTAAGATAAAAATGTCATTTCTCCTTTTACAGAAGGGTCTGATTCAAAGACAGCAGTTCAGTAAACTTGTTAAGTGGTTATGACTTCAACAAACCTGAAGAGTCTGAGATTGTTTAAGTCATCACATGGAAGTGCGTAATAGGGCCTGGCAGCAATGTTTTTTTATTGTTTATAAACTCTAATAAAATCTGGAAAGCAAATGTCAAAAGCATAAATAAAACCATATTCAAATACTGGTGATAACATTAGGACAGTAAGAGTAACACTTTAATATTCAAGAAATTAGGTACTAACTAATCCTCATAACACATCTGTGCCCTGGGTGGGTAAACATTACAACTCTCGATGATGTGAAAATGAGATCAGAAGCCAGAGATTATTTAAGCAGAGGGTAGCATGTAAAGTTTTTCTGTTAGTAACCTTTCTTCTGTTGTGGGTCATGCTTCCTAGAGTGCTGGAAGACACATTCTCTGTGTTCTGGCATTCAGACTGTATGCAAGAAAGTTGCCTTGACAAAGACAGGTTTCTCATGCTACTATAAAAGTTCAGATTGTGATGGATGAGTTGTATGGCGTATTCCAGGGTGTAATGGGTCAAATTGTGGTTTTGCTAGTCTCACAATTCACCATGAGCTGTTCTAGTGTGGACTTCTGGCTGTTCCTACAACCTTTAGTATCACAGTATCTATGGAAGGGGTTAGGAAGTAGAAGTACCTATGAAATATTTCCTGCACTTGTTACCCAAAAATGTTACTTTGGTTTAAATTTATTGATACAATTTAAGTGTGTTTTGAGGCTATACCAAATTAAAAATCAAGAAAAATGGTTAAAAATGCAGAGTCAGGAGAGAGAACACACTTAAAAATCAATTTGCAGCATTTCCCTCCACAGGGCCAGCAGCTGCAGGACCTGCATGCAGTGGATGTGCTCCATGTACAGAAGTGACCACCTACAGGCCCCTGAAATCGTGTGGCTGCAGTTTGGCTCTATTATCCTGTTGAATGGGACCATATCCTTTGCTTGCATAGCATCTGGGTGAACATCTATTAAAGGTCAGTCATGGGATGCTTTTGGTCTGTGCTTCAAGCTTAGACAACTCTCTTACAAAAATGAAGAATGCAGCTAGGGTTACTTTCCATCCTTAAAGTCTTGCTGCAGAGTTGGAAATTAGATAATTTCTGGTGCTGGGGTTGGTTCCTAGCTGCAAATATTTGGAATGCATTTGAAGGAAGATGGGTATTTGGTTAACTTAGGCAAGAAACTCAGAGGCTCATGGACTCAAAGGTTCATACACATTCCCTGACTGAGTGCTGGCTCTTGGTAAGTAGATCGCTCTCATAACATAGCTGCCATTTTTAAATTCTTTATGAAAAACCTATTATTGCCGCTTTTGTCCATGAAATATCTTGGAAGAACAGTGAAAAACCTGTATGTATTTCTAAGCCTTTTAACCTGGAAAGCCTGTGGTTGGAGAGTGGCGTGTCAAAAGTCAGTCGTTCTGAAAACCTTGCCTGGGTAGAAAATGGGAGAGAGATGGAGGCTAACTCATGTATTGTTATTGGGTTTTACATAGTTGGAAAAAAACAAACTGCTAAGCAGCCAACCATTTAGAGATGCTAAAAATATTTAGTATTTATAACACACACATGAAGTCCTGAGTTTGCGTAGCTTTCAAACCTTTTTGTTGTTGTTTTTTGCTGAGTTTCTTTTTCCTTTTTTTTTTTTTTTTTTGATATTATAATGGTTCCTGATAAGCTCTCACAGACAGGTACATTAAACAAGGATTTAGATGAAAACAGGCTGGGTTTTGATCAGTCCAGACGATGATTAGGAATGCCATTTACATAAAACGACATGAGTGTGAGGCAGAAGACTTAAGAGCAGAGGAAATAATAGGAATGCTGAAGCAGTAACAAGTGTTATGTGATGCCTCAGAGTTGAGACAAGGATCCTGGAACTCACTTAAAGTAGAATTTAGCCAGTGCAGGGATTCAAAGAGAGAAATAGTAGTGTTTTCCAAGAGAATATATAATGGAGTGAGGCCTGGAAGAAGGAAGCCGTAATGATCAAGACAAGAAAATTAAAGAGAAATGAACAAGTATTCAAGTGGAAAGAAGAAAACAGGAAAAAGTAATTTTAGGGTTGCAAGGAAGAACAACATTATTTGATTGAATAACCATTTTCTGACCAAACCTGAGCTTGCAGGTTTGTTTTTCATGGAGTCCCTGCTTGAGACAGCTCAGCTGCTTTTCCACCTCTTTGATGTAATAAATGCTAACCACGTTAACTCAAATAATTTTCTAGAATGTCCCAGGATTTTTTTTTATTCTCTATTTTTCCCATTTTTCTTCTTTAAACTTCTCATTGTTCAATTTATCTTAGTATCCAAGAAGTGTTTCCCCACCTCTTCAGGTATCTCTGACTTGTAGTTATTTGGTTTTAAAACATAACACAGAAGAGTTTGTGAGTAGCAGGGGTACATGTGCATGTGACTAGCCAATGTTTTCCCTAGTCAAATGATTCGGAAGTCTGGACCTTGAGTACATACACGAATAACTGCTTGATGAACTCTACTCATCTTGTCAGTGGACACTGATTTTTTTATTTTTCCTTTATCTGTTGTAATGTTTCATCAAAATGGCAATTAGCAAAATGTGCTTCACTATTTGCAAGAAATAAAAAAAGATGTCAAATCTTGTTAACGTCATTGAGCAAAACCGTGTGGATTTTAGGATTATATAGCTTCAAGTATTATGGAATTATTAATTTAAAAATCTATATATGAATAAAGCATCTGGTGAATGAATAAAAGTAATTTCTCTCACATGGATAATTTAAATACCAGCTGTCTCCATACTAAACCGTATTTTCTCATAAAAGCTTTTAAAGAGTCTGTCTGATGGTTGTGAAATTCCAGGATTTATGGACAGTGTAAGGTCTGTCTATACAAGGATCTGAATCTTGGCTCATAATTGAAAGCCACCTCCAATGAACGGTTCAAAACAAGCGCAAAAGAGCCCCAGGAGAAAACAAACAATTAAGCTTTACAGACTAACTCCTCTTAAATGTCTTGTCAAAACTGTAAAAGCTTCATTTTAATTAGGGGATAAACTTGAAGGGGATAAAAGAAAATGTGAAAATGTTCCTTTAATTATCTGCTGGACAGGTGAAATAATCTGACAGTATGAGATCCTACCATCAAAATAAAACAATATACTTGATAAATTGCCATATTCTTTTATGGTGGCTTTATCTGTACTCTTCATCCTTACCCATTTTCTTTCTGATATTAGTGACAGTCTAGAAAACTTACCATGAGCTACTTTTGAATACACTTTGGTGGTACTTTCTGCTTTATTCTAACACAGTTTTCATACTGACTATTTTTCAGAATTTGGATCATTTCAGAAAAATCTAATGACAAGAGAAGGAAAATCTTCAATACGTACAGGACTCTGTGGCTTTTCTGAGATCCTTGTCAGATGGTGTAGGCTGATGGTCTCTGGGAACTTCTTCATTCAGCTCTGAGGCATGGGTTTCGTGCACGTTTCTTGCTTTCAGAATGCAAGAAAATACAGCTGGTCAGAAAACAAAATTCTTTTCGGAAAGTGTCATCTACAGTTTGAAAATTTATTCAGAATTATGATGGATTTTGAGTCCTGCAAAACTGCCCTCTGTAGTTTTTCCAGGTGAGTATATTTCTGACGCAATAGAAAAATGAACCACGTTGCTCACTATTTGCCACAGCAGTAACAGTGACTATGATACTAGGATTTGACTATGTTGCACCAGTAAAAGCAATCTGCACAATTAATTTATGTCTATTATTATCACCAGCTAGGTCTCTTCTCCTTGTGCTTCCTCAACTTCTCAACTTAGCAGTTCTCATGTCTGAGGTCATCATGTTGTACACAATGTCCAGTTCATTTTTGCCATTTGAACCTGAAATTGTTAAGTCCATGCACATTGTTCATAAAAATTTATATTCTGTACAACCTTACGTGTTTCCAATAAACTGGAAAAAAAAAGAAAAAAGAAAAAAAGAAAAAAGAAAAAAAGAAAAAATAATAAAATAAAAAATCTAACATATTTCCTGCTAAAATACCCTGTTTCAGGATTAATATTGTTTTACTTTACCTTCCATAATTATGTTTCATATTCTAAAGAAATAGCTAATGACTAATACTAAAATAGCTAATAACTAATTGACGTGCAGTTTTTACAGATTTTTTCTTTGCGGTACATGGAGAATTTTCCTGTTCTCTTTAAGAACAAAGCCAAATCTTGCAATCACAATAGTCTATTTTCAAACTTAGCTATTGTATAACGTTAGAAAAACATGGTGAAATGTGACTAGAGAAACAACCCATGTCCCTTGGGATCTTCAGTCACGATTTGAAGATAATAGGCATCAGAGGTAGAGACACTCACAGTATCTGTGGTTTCAATTCATCCTATTTCCAGCCACATGCAAATTTATACTTTATTTCTCTTATTTCTCTTCTAATTCTGAATGGGGAACAGGAAAACGTTAAACCCAGAGGGGGTTCAAAGAGGTTCTTAAGATTTTAGGGAAAGTAAAGTCCTGTTTGATTCTCATAACCACCTTGAACATGGAACGTCCCATATAATCCTTTATGTTTGTACAGCATGTGTTACTGCAGAATTGAGCTGCTGCCCTGAGATACTGACTTGATATTTTAGCAAGTACATCGGATGTACTTGTTCCTCCAAGTGTCAGTATTCAATGAGAGGAAAGAAGATGAACTAATTTTCTTAAAATGTAATGTTTCAAATGAATGCACCAAAATATTATGAACCCTAATTCTACTGAATTTTTCTAAGTGCTTTTTGCAAAACATAGTGTAATGACATTTGCATTTTACAAGGAAAGTGCATTAGCGACTTTTATATGGGAAAGAGAGGTTAATTCAATTCTGGGCTGTAATGGAGGTTAAATGTAAAGCTTTAATGTTCTGGAGTTCATCCCAAAATAATAATTCAGCTAATGAAATAACTCATTTGTAATTCAACCAGACTAAATGGAAGCGTTTTTGAAGCTGTGTCTACAAGAATTGATTGCTTAACACTTATGAGCCAGCTTAAATCTCAGCACTCTTTGGACAATGAAGCATGTTTTAGAATTGTGAGGGTGTTTCAATATCCTCCTAAACACCATATATTTAAAAGCATGTCTTAAAATTACTTTATAGTGCTGAATTATCATTTTTTTGATGGACCACTTATAGATCTAATATGTTCCCTAAAAGTACATGGTATGATGACTAGCTAACGCTGAACAATATTTCCTGAAGTAATTCTGATTGAATTGGTTATTAAAAAAAAAAAAGCATTACAGCTTTAGCTCTTTTTTTTCTCGTCACAAATCATTTGTGAAAAATTTTTGAGCACAGGAGCATGTACATTATTCACAAATTCTTTTTATAAGGTTTGATTTAAAAAAGAGTCAGACTTTATATTGTCTGTGATCCACGGAGCTATTCAATAGCTAGATTGTTTTGTGTCACATGTTTTTTGATAGCTTGTCTAAATTGTGGAAGGCAAGTAGTATGTAACAAACCTGTTCTGGCATGAAAGCCCTGCTTTTCACGATGTTATGCGGTTTGGGTGAAAATTTGTCCCTTTTTAAAAGTGTTTGTCAGCAAAACTTGTCCACAGCATTGCAAACGACTAATAATTCATGGAGAAAGTATAAACATGCCTGAATTTGATAGTATTTTGTTATTGAAGGCATACTTCAAAAATGGAAAAACATGTATCTGCAGTATCTCTCCCCAAAGTAAAACCTAAATGATCAGGTTCCTGTCATTACCTACCTCCCCATGCCAAAAAACCCCAAACACAAAACAAATGCGGGTTAATGCAGGTTATAACTCAAAGTTACAGACTGATGTCTCTCTCAAGAAAAAAAGTTTTTTGGACAACTCTTAGGATGGAACAGGTGGTTTGAGCAATGAATAATGCTCAGTGTCTCGGTAAGTTCCAGGTACACCTCAAGGGAAATAATTTATTATAAAGTAAAACTGGGATTGGAATATATGCACTATTCATCCGCAGCACTCCCTGCCCATGTTGCTGGTGGTGTTCCAGGGAAGGAGTAGCTCTGTTGGGACTCTGGAGGGGAGCAATATACCCCTGCTCTGTCACTGTGCCTGCAGTGAGAGACTGGGGATAAGACACTGGTAGGTGATGTCCCAATTTCTTTTATCTGGTTTGTTTGAGATTAAAGAAATATGAGCATTTAAACCAAAGTTCCTGAAAATGTTCGACTACTTTTCTAAATTTTTGGAAGTCTGGGAGGTTTTTTTCCACCTTCCCAGAGCCTGTCAGATATCTTTGTGACCAAACACTGTATTTCTCTGCTCACAAGTAGCAGCTCTCCCTCTGCTGTCATTCCTTTCAGTAGTAGCATTAGTGGTGATATATAGCTATGATACCCTCACTTGGTCTAGTAAAATACAGTACTTCTCCCTATAAGCCTTGCTACACTTGAAAGATATTTGAAGTCTTAGGTTTTAAGGACAGAAGAACTCATTAGATGGCTCAGCCTACAAAGGAGATTTCATGTACCTGATCTGGATCTGACTTGTGCCTATACATTACAGAGTACTTGATTAATCACCTTTCTAATGTTCAGGTCTAAACACTCTGCTTACTCAACAGAGATCAATGGAGGTTTCTCTCCAGAAGTGGGTATCCTCTGCCTAGCTGTGGACATCTAAGTTAGGTGGACAAACCTCTTTCCAAAAACCTTTCAAAGATAATTAGATTTTTTTTTTTTTCAAATAAAAGATGTATCCATCTTTCCTGTATTAGGAAGACTTCTTTATCAGGCTTGATTTTATACCTAAATTTAGGCATGAACTATAATACTTGTGCTGGTTGAATTACTTTGTACCTTGTCAAAATGAGTGGCTTTCTACACTTCTCATTACTCAAAGTTCAGTAACTTACTAGAGGGAAAGCAATGAGGTCTGATCTTAGTAGCCATAGGGCTAGAGAAGGTTTCAAGCCTCTTCCCCCACAGCAGCCCCACAGGATCTCTGCTTCCCTAGCACAGTGGCTGATCAATTGGTATCCCTCCATGGGAAACAGCAACCAATGGCAGAAATCTCCTTCCTATAGAAAAAAGGCAGAGCTGGGCATCTGCCATTGGAGAAACAGGGGAATAGGAGTAAGGATGGGAAGATGGCTGCCCAAGTCAGAGAGCTGGCCTTTTTAAAGAAAAGAGCTGCAGGCAAAATAAAAAATTCCTATGGATCTAATTCCTAGGCTGGCTATTAGCTGAACACATAGATTTAAAAAATAACTTCTCTATTAGAGCAATGTGTTTCACAAAGGCATCTACTCATGATCTGAAGACATCAAGAGATGAAGATGGACTTTACTTTATATTTTTTTCCCAGCAGCTAATCACTTTTGCAATTACAAATTGGTGCATGCTTTCATATTTGGCTTCATTTCTGGCTATGGTTCTTTTTATATCTGTCTTTGTTAAAGAACTCTTTAGCTCTTTCTATTTTTTCCGTTTGAAAGTATTTAGACTGCAATCATGTCACTCTCAGCCTGACCTCTCAAAAGCTAAATTACTTGAGCTGTTAAATTTTTTCATTTTAACACATTTTCTTCAGCTCTCAAAGTCAATTTTTATGACCTTTTACTTCACCTTCTTTCGTTTTCTAATGTCCTTCTCAAAATTTGGCCCCTTAAACTCTTGGCAGCATACCAATACCCCTCCTAATTCTGCTGCTTACATGTCCAAAGATTGTAATAACCCATTTTCCTACAAAACTGCTCAAGGGGCATGTACTGAATTTTTTATCCACTATCACTGCAAAAGCTGTTTTGCAGGGACATCTTTCCTACTCTGTGGATGGCACACACACTCTTCCTTTCAGCCATATTATGTTGTGCTTAAATATACTTAAACACGTTTTGTTTGAGTAAGCCTGAGTCTTCTAGTGATTGCTTCCCACCATTCTTTGTCTAAGCTGAAGATTTAATCAATTTTTTAATATTTATTTCAATTAATTAATTAATGAAAAAGTAGAATAGGATCAGATTTATTGCTAGTCATAGAGTCCTTTGAAAAAACTCCCATTAGCAAATGTTCACTGTCTGATAAATACTTCTTGGCCCAACCTAGCTCTTATCCCATCTAAAGAGTGCCATAGTCTACAGTGTCAATTTTAATCAGAAAGTTCCATAACGCTACAGCAAATGCTGAAAAAAGTGCCCTTGGTCTCTGAAGTTACATTTAGTGGTCAAACACAATCCCCTCAAAGGAGGAAATAAGCTTTCCTTGGTGTGATTTTCTTTTAAGTGATTTTTGTTGTCATTAAGTCTTTATTTCTCTATCTTAATACTTTATCAGTTGGCTCCTTTTTCATTTTTTCTGTAATTTTCTTGAGGTTGATGCCTGGCTAGTTGATCTACTGAGCAAACACAAACGGCCTCTTTATTCTTCCTTCCCTGCTTTCTGGGGTTGCTAGTGTGAATTACCGTAGCTGGTGTTTGTTTACATGTGTGTTGTCACTTGCTGTCTTTTTGTTAGGTATCTTCTCATACATATAATGTCCCAAGCTTTTGGTCGTTTTCTCTATTGTGGAAGTGAAGCTTTTAACTAATTATTTTTCAGGTGCTTATATTTTCACTTGTGTTGTTGGAGGTCCCTTCCAGTTCTGTTTGTACTTTTTCTTGGCTTTTGGAAATTACCACTTTTGAAGTAGTGCCTATCTGTCGGCCTATCTACAAAACCCTTTGAAACTGGCCTCTCTTTGCCCACGTTGAACACAATTGGATTGCTGCTATTGATCTTTAGATAACAGCCAACTACTGTTCTAATGATTCAGTCATCTGCTTTGTTATACAATAGTTGCCTCCCGTTGTGTAGAGCATGATTTGGTTTTAGAATAGAGAAAAGTGTTATATCAGAAGCTCTACTGATGATTTCCTGTAAGCTGATTGAAACCTGCAGCATGCATCTGCCAAGCTGAGGCCTCCAAAAACACACTTCTTATCCCACAGCACTGATAGGTAAGGACGAGTTCATCCTATTCTGTAGTTTGGTCAGATGATCTGCAACAATGCCTCATCAGAACCCGCTCATTGATCCATGTATGTTCAAGGTCCTGCTGTTCTAAGTTATCAATAACTCTAAAGCAAGTAATTGCCTTCTAAAATGAGCACACTTCCAACCTCTTTTCCTTACATAGCCTTTCCCAAACAGGTTATAAGTTATGATTTAATGATTCTAGACAAGAAATTAGTCCCACCAGGTTTCAGTAATGCCAATTACTTCTCATCAACAACAATTTTCAATTATTTTTGCTTACCATCTGGATTTCTATTGATGGTATAAAAATAAAGAAACTTCTATTATTTTCATTGTCTTTGCCACATTACTTCAAAATATATTATGCTGGATTTAATAGTATGAATTATTTTCTAAATATCTTTCCTTGCATGTCTAGTTTTCAGTCCTTCTTGAATCTTTCAGATAGTTTCTAACAAGCAAAATGTTTACCTTACCTATGTGATACAGGTAATTACTTCAGTATCATATTTTCTTTTGGGGGAATGCATCCTGCATCTCCATGAAATCCAGATTGTCTATTTCATTTGTACCTAACAATCTTCCTAACAATTTTCTACCTTTTTTTTGCCCCTCAGTCTAGAAATATTTCAGAGAAGATCACTTGAGCCTATCGCTTAATCATCTCTTTTCCAAGACTTGGATAATTTTCCTAATATGTGTAATTGAGCAGATGCCAACAGTGTTCTGACTTCTAGTCCTCCTTACCTTCGAATGAACTGGTCACCTTATCTCAAGTTAATATCACTGATGAGGGTTGTTTTCATTTCAGAGCAGATAGCGCAATGCAAGTGCAGTCCAGTACAAACATTCCCATGCTCTCTTTCTTAATTGAGAGGCCTAGATAGTTTGATTCAGAACATTTGATAATCTTACAATATCTATGAATTAGGTTGATTGCTTCCAGGCAATCTTTCTCTGGTAACAGAGCTAGTAGTTGTGCTCTTGCTTTATATAGTTTGCCCAAAATATATTGAATGTCTTTTATGAGATTATATCTGTTTTGAAAAGAACAAGAAGACATGTGCACTTCCGAGGACCACAAGAAATTTCACAACACAAATGAAAGAAGGCAGAGGGACTAAACAGGAGAGGGAGTGTGGTTTCTCATATGAAACTGGGAAAAAAAAATAGAACAAAAAATTCCAAGATAGTTATTTTTCTACAATTATATTAGTTGCTGTGGAGCTCAGTAGAGATATGATTAATGCAGATTTCTATATTGGAGGTATTTGCATCCAAATCAGACATCCTATACTCCCTCTGTGCTCAGTGGAGATAAATAGCTAATTTTAGTACATGATTTCTCTCATCCTAAAGTAAAAGTCTATATTTCATGAGGTGACCTGAGTCTTAAAAGCACCTATTTTTCTCCATGAATACCTCAAGTGTGAACACTGGGACTCTAAAGGTAGGTGAGATGAATCATACCTTAGCTGATTAATGTCAAAATACTCAATTTTGTGAAACAGCAGTGCTACCTAATTCTCTCAAGCACTTAAGTTACCCGGAACTTTCTCTGAGAGCAAAGCCTCACATAACTAAAGACTTCTCAGCTGCTGAGATAAGATTTGTTAACACTACCTTATGTTTTTTTCTGTTTTCCAAATTATCATAAACTTACTGATTTACAACCGTAAATTGCATTGTTATCTACGCATAGCTAATATTTTATTGATTTTTCATAATGTATATTGCAGATTTAGATTCTTAATAAATTCCTGGTTTGTACTGACTACATATATTTTTCTAAGTGAACAAAAATATCTGTAGGAGAGCCTTCAAACTAAAATTCTTCTAAATAACTTATAGCACCTAATTTTACTGTAATTTAAACTTTAGTTTCTGGATTTTACCTGTATCTAGCCCATAGGTGAACCATGTTCTGTGCCAGCTTTCTTATTAATTTATAAACACGAAGTCGGCAGTGTCACAGAGACGAAGGATGCACATTAAAGTAACATCTCACAGCAGTATCACTTCCAGCTGGGGAATTCAGTGTAAGAGTTGTTACGACTTCTGTGTGCAAAACTCTCAGAGCTCTTTCTCTTGAAGCCTCTTCTTTTTCTACCTGTTACTGCACGAACTGTTGCCTCAGTTTTGAGTCAGTAGGTTCTTCTTCTTTTCTGAGAGCTGAAAAAGGAACCTTTACCTGGGTTGGACAGCTCAGTTTAAATCCAGAACAAACTAGTTTGCCTCTGCAGATTGGTCACTCAATTTTCTAAGGCAGCTCAAAGGGAAGAGAACACATCATCTCTCAGCGGCCTGACATGCCATAAGCATGGGTTGAGAAAAGGCTCTTGGAAAGACTGTGAGTAAGAAAAAAATATTAACACATGCCAGGAAAGCTGGTTTATAGTGTTAGGTTTGCCTCAAGCGAGACATACCCTGACTTTTGATGTGTTTTTATTTCCCTTTTGGGTCACCACTGTGATGGTGACAATGCTACAAGCATCTGTTCCAGAGAAACCTTTTAGGCCCTTCCTGAACATTTGGACTAAGGCCATCTCCTATTCATCGCAGGGGACACTTGTGCTTATAACTGAAGGCTCACCAGCTCTTGTTCATCTCCCAGATTCACCTGTACTGGCAGCCCACACAGAGATGGAAATCTCACATACACAGCTTTAGTCTCATGAATGACTTTATGACACTTGATATACCTCTTTTTATCCTTCTTCTGGATTTCTTGATCTCAGCACACCAGCAGGACCCAAAAATGGTTCTGGCTTACTCTTGACAAAGGAAAGGAAGAATAGAGTAGAGGTTGGGACAAAGGTGGAGGAGAAGAGAGGTCTTGGAACAGGTACGAACAGTAATAATGTTTTCTTCTTTTCTATCTCTAAGAATTAATCCTCATCCAAAAATTATTGAAACACTGAAGACGAACTAGTGTCTTGAATCCAGTACAACGGATGAAGATAAGGTCTGTTTCTGTATGAAGAGTATCCTGCTCCAGCACTGACTCAAAAGAGGATCTGCACATCGCTAACAATTTGCCCCACTGCATGGTACTGTGAGTAAACAGACGAGGCCATGAAAGGCCTGTTTTGCAGATAATTCTACATCTAAGTGGCAGGCTGCTCCCAACATCTTAGGAGTTGGGATGCTAGATGCTAGAGAGCCCTAAGTTAGGGATCTGCTGGACCTTGGTCAGACCCCAGCATGTGGTGATGGAGGAGTGGGCAGACTGACTTTCTGATCATGATCACTATATTGAAACTCCTCTCCCTTGCTTTGGTCATCATTTTCATGCATGGTACTAGAAAGACACATCAGGTGTCAAATAGAAACTCGGAAAGTATGGCCAGACAGTATGACCTTATCTGCCCTGTCCTTCCTAGAAAAAGGATGTTTTATAGAGGAGGAAAAGCACATAGGCCAGGCTGAGAGGCATGTAAACTGGCTGGTGGTGGAGATGGATCTGAGGTGAAGGGAAGAAAAAAGATGAAAGAGTTTGTGTTGGGAGCAGACAGGGAATCCATGTTTCTAGTAAGTGTTACTTCAGTTAAAACACTTCTCTGCTTATTTATGGGAAATGTTTTAGGATTAAAAAAATTGGTTACAGCATGCAGATTGCTAGGGTGGATGCTGATTGGCTGGGTTACACATAATCGTGCTGTGTGTCATCTTGGATAACTAAATGGTTGAGTCATGTCTGAGAACACGTATCCAATGTATTAGAGAAGGTAGTCACTGAGCATCCCTGTGACTGACTGCTCCTGAGCCAGCAGGCCTGTGAAGTGCTTTCTGACAGGGCAAGGTAAATGCCATCAGAGCTGACTGAGAAAGACTGTGAATTTATAAATGCAGACTTCATAGAGTGTGTAGGGGTGTGTGTGTGCTTGTGCGTGTATATATATGTGTCTGCAGTCTGTGCAAAATTATTTGTCAGGTTTTTTAAGCTGTGTGGCTCCCCTCCAAGCTGTGACATAACCTTTGGATAGTGACTTTTCTGTTACATGTTTTAGTATGGAATCTTAAATGCTAGCTCTGATAAGTGCAAGAGAAGAAACACTCCCCCGAGCAGAGGTGGAGTAGGAATTAGGTATTCGTCAGACATGAGTTCAAGGCGGGCTGAGCTTTTGTGGATCATAGTACTGGGGACTGTAACTCACTGATTGTAGTCCTCTGCAATTAGAAGTGATCATGTAACAGCCGTTCATCAAACAGTCATTCTGACTTATACCAGAAATCACAGTTTTCTGTAACACACTTGGAAACTTAGGACCACCAACAGCCAATGTGGATCCATTTCCACACACTGGAAAGAAAAACACATTGTGACAGAAAACTAGTAATTTCCTCTATTCTTGGCCCTTCAAGTAGCAAGAAACAAGTTTTTGAATTTTTCTCTTCATCCTTGTCTTCAATTTTCTGCTCCCTCCCATATACAGGAGTGTTTCCTCACTATGGTTTCTTGGCTGTATGTAAAGAAAAGTGCTGCCAGTCAGTGAGATGGAAATTGCACTCTGAACAGCAATGCCCATAGAAGAGACATGTTTGGGTCGCTTTTGATTTTTGCAGGCTCACTTGCTTGTGGAATACAGTTCTAATATGCTTGCCTCCAAATGTCTTTTTCTACCCTGCACTGTGTTGGAGTGTTTGGGAAGAAGCTGAGGCTTTCTTTTCTCCATCTGTAAGTCTATCAAATCTGTAACAAGGTAGAAAGGAAACAGATGGACAACATGGTGCTTTGAGGATATGTTTACAGGCAATTAGTTATCACTGTGGATGCATTAATTGTGGATTTTTGCAAGAGGACCTGCGTAGTTAAGAACATTCCAACTCCATTTTCTCATTTGTCTGGGATTGTAGCTTGAGGTGTGTTAGGCTAACCTAACAAAACCCAAAATGCAATATGGTTGATGTATAGAAATGAACATAAATAGCCCCACTCTTTAGAGAACTGGCACTCTGGTGCCTATTTGTGCTCTCTTAAGTACAATGGATTTTCAGCCCTACTCCATTTGTTTCATGTCATCTCATTGTACAAACTGCAGCCAACAAGCTGACTTTGGAATGGGAAAGCAAATCTTACCCATTTTTCAGCTGACTTCCATTTGCCTCCTCAAGGTACACTATACGTGAAGAGTGAAGATTTATATGATTGGCAAAATTCAGCTATAGACAGCCACGGAAGTCACTGGGGGCTTATTTATCTCTGTATAGCTGAGAATAGAATTTGAGCTATTGGATATGTTTTTTACTAGGAACACTTAGGTAATTAAGTAGAACCTTTCTGAAGTACAGTGATTTTACTAAACAGGTTTTACCTTACAGGGAAGAGCTGTTCTTTTGCTAAGAGGTTCCACTCTTATGAGATCGAGTCAGATGGCTCATAAGACTAATAACATAAGAATGACATCTTTAGCTTTCACAAATAGCTAGTTCAAATCTAGTTCTTGCAAACTACCAGGTGTTTTGCTGTAGATTGTAAGTAGATAAAAACTTTTAAAAGGTCTATATGGGGGAAAAAAAAAAAAGAAATCTTGACATCTCTTTGTGTTTCAAGGACAGACGCCTGTATTGTAAGACCTAGCATCACAAGCACATTCATTAGAGGACAGTGGCAGATTTAATAAGCACAGAAACTCCTGTGGCTGATGATAGCCTTCTAGATCAGGATTTGGAAGTATATGAAAAGCAATGAAAGAAACACTGTGTTTTAACTGTCACAAAGAGGGTAGAACACTGACAGTGCTCTGAATTCTACTGTTAAGTGATTTTGTGCTGCTAAAGAGTGAAACAGATGCACTATCCCACTTCTGGAACAGCCTGTACAAAAACTCTCCAGCCCCACCAACTAGAAGGTCAAACACTAATATTCTCTAGCTGGTGGATGTGGAATTACTCCACAGAAAGGAATTGCTGCTTTCTCTACCTGTGTTCTCCTGCTTGGTCAGTGATCTGACTCTCACAGATGCTACATTTATTTAAGTGTGACTGTGTGCAGGAAAGTCTTTCCCTCTAGGGTCAGCTGTTCTTGTGCTTGACAGATGTGGCTTGTGGTGACTTTCACTTGAGAATGGGATTACCCCTGCTTTTCCAAGGCAAGAGGCCAGGGTTCAGGATAAGAGAGACGGGAAGTTCAGAGAAGCATCTTCTGGGATAGCGTCCAGGGCATGGGTAAGAACTTTGGCTGCACAGATGGTGTTTAGTTGAGCTTTACTTAAGAGTTGGGTGATACCTGGGAGAGGTTTTGTACCTGCCTGGTCATTTAGAAGTGGTGTGGGTGGGAGTTTGAAAAAAACCCAAAAGGTCTTTTGAAGGACCAGTGTTGTGTGAGGGCACTGACATCTTTCCTCGTTTACATGAGGTGTTACCTGAAAAGCTGCTAACTGCAGGACTTGAAGCTTAACACAAAATGTTCTGGCTTGTCCTGAATAGCTTTGCTGTGTCTTGCATACTTTGCTAAGGAAGTCTTAGTTTCTGACTAATATTTCCCTTTGAGCTCTGACTAATATGCTACATAGATACAAACCTATTCTTTCTTGATCAAATTTTATCATTACCTGAGGCAGGTACTGATTATGCTGCATCTGTTTTTATCTCCACACTTAATTCATCATATACTGTATTAGTTTTTTTATATTTGCCATTTATATTTCATTGTGCATGGTAATTCAGGCATTCTTTTATGTGACATGAATAGCTCTGAACGTAGGCTCTATGGACTTTTGCAGAGCAAAAGTAAAACCTAATTTCATTTCTGTATAGCATGCCCTTTCTGAATTTCACATGAGAAATACTTGCTCTTGAGCTATCCAAACGAGAATACTTTGGCTTGGGTGGTTGTGGCAGGTCACTTACTCATGCTACTTGTCAGCGACACACTGATGCAAGTTGAAATGCTTTGCCTTCTCATTTGTTTTTAACCTTAATCAAAGCTCGTGTAGAAGAGGTATGCTGGCATAGCAATGAGGAATGAGTCACTACAGTCCTCTACTATCCAGAAAAGAAATGTCAGTGCAGCTGCTCAGTCTTCATTTCCTTACATAACCAAAGGCCAATCAGGTCTCAAAATTTTCTTTAGATTCTAAAGCACTTCTACATCTCCAGAGCCTCCTTTTTATATGCATGGGTGTGGGGGGATTGTGTGTCTTGAATTTCAGCAGAACAGCACAAAACTTTAATTCTTGCTCTCCTTTCCCCCCTCTTACTTCCTCTCTGAATCAGACAGACTAATTTATTATTGTGAAAGTAAGTGGGCTGTTCTCACCTGACTATTCCTAAGAGCATATCATGCCAAAAGGAGCACAGTCTGTCATATAAGAAATAACCAAACTGTCCATTTCTGCATAAATACACGTATTCATGTCGAAGTAAAGAGGGCATAAGTCATTCTGTCAGCTGAGACATGCAATATACTGTGTGTTCTTATTGACAGAAGTATTTAGAAAAAAATAAAATTTGTTTCCATAGCAACTGAACCCTACTTAATTCTAAAGCTACAGGGACCTGGAATTACCAAGACAGGGCAGCTGAGGTGCCTTGGGTACTTTTAGTGCAAGTGTTGTGGATGCATACTTCCCCTTTCCAAGTGTGCATCTCAAAGTACTGCACAAACCTGGCATCAAATATTAGTTGTGTCTCTCACCGTGGCAGCTTCAAACCCCTCTGCCTGGAGCTGTGGAATAGATATGGCAGCATCTATATAAACCCTTTCTAAAATCCACCGTCCTGGTCTTCTGAGCACCACAATGAAGATCTCTGCCTTCTTTTCATCTTTCTTAAGCATCTTGAAGCCTGAGTGGTTTTGCAGGGCTGGCAACACTTTTAATTTTTTTTTTTTTTAATCTAGATATACTTAAATTTGTGGGAGGAGGAAAAAAGTACTCTCAGTTTAGAGACCAAGTGTATTTTTACAAATTTCAAATACAACTAAGCTGCCGCTCCCACCGCCTCAGATTCCCAGTGTATTCCAGTTTGTTTTACCAAGGAAGTGCAGCAAGGTCTGCAGCAGAGATGTTAATTGCTCTCTGTCATACAGTGGATCACTGGTGGCAATAAAGTCTTCGGGAGTCCTGAAGCAAAGGACTCCTCTGCTTCAACTTTTGAATATCTCATGCTTATCATAAATTTTGATGCTTTTTCCTTCAATATGTTGGACCTTCAGAAAATGGGCTTTACAATGGCATCAGTCATGGAAAGGATAAATCAACCTACATGGGTTTTGTAATTCAAAAGTTTTCAGCAATTTTTTTTCAGTTCTATTTCATCTTTGGTGTTTCATGCAAAATGTAAGTATCTTATACAATAGTGGGAAAAAATAGATTTTGATAATTAAAAAAAAAAGTAGTTTTTACCTGTTCAGAATAATTCCAGTGTTGTGAACTGGCATTGAAGAATTTTATTAAAAGAAAAAAAAACAAAAAATACTTGAAAACTAAAAAATAGGAGGAGGAAAGTACTGTGAACAAAAAAACCCAAACCCCTGATTTGAAGTCCATTGAACCTCAAAAAATTACTTCAAAGGGTTTGGATTAGACTCATGCAATTCTTTTTTTTTCTTCTTCAAAAGTTGCATGTGAAATGGCTAACTGAAGATGTGACCCAGGGCTTTGAGTAGCTTTGATTTTATTCTTAAGCAAAAGAGGCTGTAGGTATTGAAAGTCAGATGCTGTATGCCTCTTGAAGATTGTGCTACTTTTCTGCATATGGGAAAGAAAATATGCATATATCTGTGCAGAAATGTTTTTCATATTGAAACAGATCCTGCAGGCCAAATAATTTCAAGCTTTTTTGAATAAATCTTTAAATATTTCTTTCCTCTCCCTTAATGTTGTTGGAGTTATTTATTTATTTATTTTCTAGTGTTAGCATCGCTTGAGAGAAATAAGCCTCCAGACAGTATCCTTAAGTTAGAAAATATTTAAATTCTGGAAATCACTGCATATGTGATAGGGTTAATAATGAAATTCAATTCAAAATATAATGATATGTTTTTGAGTGCTTTTGAATAAAGTTATCTGGTGGGTGTCAGAGTAAGGGAACCAGCCAATGAATACTGACAGTAATGGAATGAGGTTAATACAGTTGCAGGGGGAACATTTTTGGTAAAATTCTTCTAGTTCAGAAAAAAAAGATTTATTTTAAATTAATTTATTTCAGGAAGATATTGATATTGGCAACAACTGCACTGGGAAGGAATGATCTCTGAATTTACTAAGCATTCTGGTTGGAGAGAACCAGCCAGCTGGCCCTCAGATTGGACAGAGGAAAGGCATGTTTCAAGGTCTCTCATGTCACTAAGACCTTTGCGTGATGTCTTTCCAGTTCTTCCCAAAAGAAACCCACTTCCTCAAAATAATTTCAGAGAGTTTGCTGTTTAGCCAATGTTAATATAAAACTCATGTCACCCTAACATTTTTTGAAGACTTTTTGAATACTAGAATAACTGGGAGTGTTTGTAAGGCCAGTGGTAGAACTGATTGGGCTAAGGACCCAGAGGATGGGTTTGGCTACAGACTGACCAGTGCATAGTTACTAGGAATTTCAGTACCCAGGGAAAATACACCCCACACTTCTGTATACGTACCTTCTTTCTAAAGGGCTGATGACTTAACTTCTTCTTGATAAGACAGTAACATTTGGGGAATAGCTTGCATCTTGGTATTTTAAAAAGGAGCCAAATATTCCTCGCTGTCACCAGACAGATCAGGGAAATACTTCTTTTTATCTAGAAGAATATAAAGGGCTGATGTCTGAAATATAGCATTGACCTAAGGCCTCATGGTTACCAAAACAAGGTTTTGAAAGGTCTGATTATAGTTTTGTTGTGAAAAAATACAACCATGTATCAGTTTCCAAAGATAAACCAACTTTGATGTGATAGAAATGATGTGGATGTTCCATCCGTGGAAGTGTTCAAGACCAGGCTGGAGGGAGCTCTGACCAACCTGGTCTAGTGGAAGGTGTCCCTGCCCATGGCAGGGAGGTTTGAACTAGATGATCTTTAAGGTCCCTTCCAACCCAGGCCATTCTATAATTCTATGAGTTTATGATATTGCGGTGACAGGGTACTCAAAAGTGAGTACTTGCTAGAAGGGGAAATTAAATTACATTTGAATATACAAATTTCCATCTGGATAGGTAGGAGCTGGGAGAAATATTATGGGTGGTAGGTATGGAAAGAGTGTTCAGTGGGTGTGTGGCTGTGGTGTTATAGGAAGGAAGAAATGAAGTCCTGTTGAATGAGCTAATCACGTGAAGCAGAATTGATGGAAACCCAGCGAGCCAGTACTCGGTTGCTGCATTAAAGTGCTAAAGATGGGCCAAAAAGAGTCAAAACTCTTTTTTTAATTTGCTCAGAAAAAATTCATTTACATTAAAAATGGCTTATTCCTGCTACTTTGATATGAAAATATTTGATATGAAAATAGTAGAAATAGGCTGTGGTGTTGTCTGACTTACTGCAGGAAATATTTAGTGTTGCAAGCATGCACATTGACAGACAAAAGCTGTGTTAAAAGTATTGTTCAAGGAGAATATATGAATTTTAAAAAATAAACATATGTTAAATAGACACTCTACGTATTCTCAAATCAAACAATCCAAATTCAAGACATTTTTAAAATTGAGATTGCTGTTTAAAATAATCCAAATATGTGAAGGTGGAGTAGCCAAATAGCTCTGATGATTCTACAAGGAGGATAATGTGCATTTTGGCAATAGAATGAAAAGGATCATAAACTGAGCTGAAGAAAAAGAGAAATAACCTCTTTAAAACATAATTTTTCTCTTATCTGGATTTTAAACACTTAGCTGTCACAACTATATTCATGCTTGTTTCATGATGTCACAACCTTGTCATATGCACACATTAGCACGTCTGAAGAATACAGAATATCAAAAAAACACCAATTAACAAGTGAGTTAATTAGTATTGAACATGTAATTGTCCAATTTAACTCCTGCTGCTTGTAAATCATCAGAATGTATTTTGAACACATTTTTTTGCATGGAAGCACTTAAAAACTTAATAAGCATATTTCAGCCTATGGGGTGTTTCTAGGCTCTTTCTATTGACTGTCATCAACCATTTACTTATGAGTAATTGACCTTTTAAAATTGTATCCTATTTTTTTTCCTTTATAATTAAATGACAAGAGAGCTCTGAAAGGGAAGAAAAGTCAGATTTCATTGTGACCCTCCCCATGGGTTCGGCATTTGGTAAGCAAATATTTATTGCAAGTGTGTGAGACTTCTATTCTTGTGAATGCACCGACTGTACAAGGTATTTGTTGATGTTAGTGAATATCTAGTTTTTATTTTAAAGAAAATTAGGAAAAAATCTCTCAAAATTTATTTAGACTTACAAATATCAGTTCACTAAAGCTTTGAAATGTTACTTTCAAATTCTGCAAGAATATAATATGTAATTTTGAGAATTTTTTTAGTAGGAGGGGACACATATCTATATTTCCATGTTTACTCTTGACCATAAAATGCCAGTTATCATCTTCGGACTTGCAAAGGATCCATTTATCAGAGATATTGTCCTCAAATATTTAAGGGAGCAGAGGAAGGGGGTACCTGATGTGAGTGTTACCAATGGGCTTGAGAGGAGTAATAGAGAGACCTGAGAGACTTACACTCCTGAACTGTTGATAGGAGCAGATACCAAGATAAGGGATGCTTTTAGGGACTGTTCTTAAACTAGGCTATGTCAGCAATGTTTTACATGGCATGAAGGATCTGTCTCTGTGCCTGATATGAGAAGAGAAAAGGGCAGCAGGATGATTTAATTTATCTATTTTTAGTTAGGAAAACGCCACAAGAAATGGCTTCTTTTCTTCAAATAAGGGGGGGAGTTAAGTTTATGTAAGTAAATGTTCACATTTATAGATATTCTTCTTAAATGAGATCTGCCCTTACCATAGGCTTTCAATTCTCAGTGAGCCAAAACTTCCATGTGGGCTGCTTGTGAACAGACCCCATGGTTTGATCTCATCAGGCTCTGTGTCATCCTTTTGTGTCTGAAAGGATGCAAATACTGAAAAAACACCTGCATTTTCTGTGAGAATCAGACCCATTGTCATCTACTGCATTTTAACCTTCCTGTTACCACACTAGCTGGGATGGAGGAGGCTTCCATCTTTTATAAACAAGCCAGGTGTTGGAAGTAGGGGAATATTTCTTTGGCCAAATTGAAAGCAAGAGATTAAATTTTCTGGCTGATGCAAATGTACAAAGTATAATGTCTAATCTAAAGTCAGTATTAAGACTATGAAATGGGGAAGTCAGGAGTGCTGGTAAGAAATCACACAGCACACTTCGTAATGTTGGGATTGTTCTTTAATGCAATTAAACCTGATGTTATAGGAACTCAGTTAATGAGATGGGTTTCTATTTCTTTTATCTGTATCATTTGTCAGTTATAACTGGCAACAAAGGGGATAAATATCATATTTTTTATATAACTATATATTTTATTGAGGAAACAAAGATATGACCTTTTTAACTGATTTAAGTCAAACATAGATCATCATCCTTCTGGATAGAAGAGATTAAAATATCATCCTTGTTCAATATCATAAATGGTACAGTCTATCATCAATTGAAATATGACATTTGTTTGGAAGCAATGAATATTAGGTCACATTTTTCCTGACAAAATCAGGGAATTTTAATGTAATCCTTTAGAGATCACTTTTCCTCCAAAAAAAACAGAGCTGCTGTGGAGTTATGACATTGCAATGTGACATCATACATGGGCAGCACAGCTATGTATCAGTAGTACAGCTGTGCATAAACCAACATTTTACAATACGCAGACACTAATGGATGCTGTTTCTAAATACTGCTGAAATTCCTATGGTAAAGCTCATTATGTCTGCGTGAATGGCAAAAGAATTCTTAGTGATGGATGGCAGAACTATGAATGTTAAGAAAACAATTGCGTTTTGCTTTTATTGTATGAAGTGCTGGGCAACAGTCACAAGTGTTCTGTGCATCAGCTTTTTCTAGATACCTGTTCCTGAACAGCAGCAATTTGTTATGACAGCTTTTGCTATTCAGCAGGACTACAAAGAATCAGTCACTTGTCAATATGCATTCATACAGTTAAGTACTGATGCATTCACTTAAAGTAAATTGTGTAGTGCAGCTAACAATTAATCTGCTACTTGATACACTAAGTACTCCACACGGAGCCTATTGGCACAGCTCCCTTAATGCTAAAAGAAAGGCTATCTTTTGGAGTAATACACATACACTTTGCTTCCTTCCATGGCATGTGTTTTAGAAAACGGTGTTGAAAATAATTGGTGTTCCTGTAGGGATGCATGCAGCTATCACAAAGCTGTTGCTTTGTTGGGACTTTTCCTTAGAAGGTGGCCGCTCTGGGAAAGAAGATACAGAAACAGTCTCTACTCTTTACGGTTGCTCATTGAGATAACCTGACCTCAGGGCCGACAAGGGTTTGTTCTATTTGCTGTGTTTCCTCTTCAAAAAGAGTTTCTTTTCTTTCAGGGAACAAAAGGTTTGTGCACAGTATTTTTGCTACAAAGAGTTCAGGAAAGAGCTTACAACTGAACAGCTTGGCATAACACATATGTGTCTAGTTAGATGTAAATAAGAGACTGAAATTTTTGGGACTAGGAGAGCACACAAGCAAGGTGTAAAAAACAGTTTGCTGACCTGTGAGTTTCTCAGTGCATACAGATCCTTTTCTGTCTTCTCGGCATAAGGACACAGATATAGAGATGTGTAACCTCTGCTGATTTAAACATCATTTAGAAAAAGATCAGATCTTAGATTATGTATATATATATATACACTGTATGCATATAGTGACAGCTTGAAAGTTTTGTACAATCCTAACACAAGTGCAGTGACTAGGATAAACACAGTTGAACATCAGGTTATCCTTTATTTTTTTCATTCATTACTACAGTATACTTTTCATGGAAAAACTTCACCTTCTTAAATTTACTGGTGCCATGGCTTTAATGTTGGCTTTAATGGTGCCACTGGACTGTCTCTCCTGTGTTGTGTCACTAATAGTGAAGGTTAAGTAGAGTGAGCTTTCAACAGCTGGCTTTGCATTTGCATTTAAAATAAAAATGCATTATGTATGTAACTGCAAATGCTCATTGTTATTACAGATTACTGGAAGCATGCACCCGTGGAATGGAGAGGGAATCTTTACATAGGAAAGATTATAGGTAGGGTTGAAACGTATGTACAATATTAATAAAAAAAACCCTTCAAAGGCAGAAGCTCTGCTAAGGTTATATGAAAGTTATCTCACTGTCTGTAATAGAACTTTTGTAGTAAAGATTCTGCATAATCAAAGGGATGTTTATAGCAAAACTGTAGCACTATATAATAATGAAAAGCATGTAATAGGAGCAAGGAAGAACTGTATGCTAGGGCTAGTGCCACAAACCCCTTTTTGATAAGGTTCTTGGGGTAAGGAAGAGCAGAGATGTCCATTCAGAAAATATATGTCATGAAGTTCTTGTATCTTCATCCATCTGCAAGATCTTAGAGGCAAGCTGAAGTTTCCTACAGGGAAGAAGAAATACTCTGTGAAGAACAAATGATGCCAAATTTGGGAAGTGCTAAGGTAATGCCAGAAGTACACAAGAACACCATTTTGCTAACTGTTCACTAAAGCTGAACGTAGAGAAATATGTCATTGTGTGTAATGTGCTACCAACCTCTAGCTGACACCCTAGAGGCTGGCAAGTTGTAGTGGTGTTTATATCCAGTGACAGCCTGTAGTGACATGATGCATTCTCCTTTAGTTCATCTATTGTTGGGCTTTGCTCTTGATGCTCTCTCTGCGGTCCCAGATCCAGGCAGAAGTCATTTTTTCACTGTGCACTGGTTCATAGTCTCATTTCCTATTCAGTTAGACAAGGATTTATCCTATTCCTAGAAACTGAGGTAAGAGGAAAACAACTAATCATAGCTAAGAGGAGAGGACTAGCAGGGCCACATCAGGGAGATATCATAGCACCTTGTTTTAAGAAGACCACAAGCATAATTGAAATCAGGTGAGTTAATTCTCTGCTGTCCTATGAATTTCGGGAAAAGGAAGTATGAATAGTGTATATACTCTTATAAGGGTTTGAAACGTTCATCTCCACTCAAATTACAAAAATAAAGTGATTCTTGAGATTCCTATAATTTGTGTGAGTGTTCCCATTTGTGAAAGGAAGATACCCTTATAGCTAAGGGGAGAACACAGATGAAGGGGCAAAATGACATTTCTCTCCTCCTTCTCAGGGACATCAGTTTGTCGATGCAAATGTGTTAGAAATATTAAAAATAGAAATGCTGTACAATCTGTTAAGAAAAATAACAGTAGAGCACTCTAACTCCAGTAAGCATACAGGACACAGACTGATGTGTTTTCTGGTATCTTTATTTTTGTAGAATCACTGGTTCATCACTGAGGGTGAATAATGCTAAAGAAGATCCTATTGCAAGGTTACCTATAACAGGTGGGCACTTTTACAGATTCAGTAGACCTTACCTCTATCCTGGGAAACATGCAGATCTCTATAATATGTTTTTTAGGCTCCATTGATCATTTCCAAGTTATATTCAGTAATAAGCACTGACTGAGTGTCATTTAGACAAGAAATAGACTACTATGCAAAGGAAGGAGGGGAATTTATTTCAGATTCCAGGTAATAATATTATTCCACAGGAAATTTTTTTAAGGTTTCCTCATTATAAAAACATTATACTAGTAAACAATAAACCACTCTAACATATTAACTATTTGTATTATAGTGATATCAGTCATGGATTTCTTTAGCTAAGATAAGAAAACAGCTTCCTTTCTTTGCCTTTGGGATTCGGTGGGGTTTTTTTCACGCTACCATAGCTTAACAGAAAGTTGTTTCTTTCCGTGTAACTTTGTTCATGTGCTACAAGAGGTTCAGATGAGTCTCTCAGCACAAGCCATGCTGATTTGCTCCTCAGAACCCTGAGCACCTCCAGCTCGGTCAGGATCAGTGCCAAATGTCACAGGGAAAGCTGTGAGCTGGGAAGACGGGTGTTCTTCCTTTATTCTTCCATCAAATGCTCTGTTAAAGTGTTTGTAGAAATGGTGAAAAGAACACAGTTATCTTCTGAATTTTGTTTTTTGACCTCTGCTGAATGCCTGTGCAGGCATCTAGTGACCTCAGGATGCTTTGTGAGGTTAAGGTACACAGCCTTCTGAAGAAAAAGCAAGAACCAAACTGAAGAGACCATCTGCCTTCAAATTAAAAATAGCAAATATTTTGGGTTTGTTTTTTTTTTTTTTTGGTTAAACAAACAAATGGCCTCTGCAAGCAAAGAAAAATGAACAAAAATAACATACTATCCCCTAAAAAAAACCCAAATCAAACGTAATCAAAAATATAAATGGTAAAGATGTTCATAATATTTATTTCATTTAAGGATTTAATTTTTTTTTCTGAGACTTTTCAAAATAATTTCAAGAGCACCATGGGGACAAACGAAATCTACTATTTGTTTTTTTCATTTGAAATTTTCTCTAACATGAGCTGAAAAAGAATAGAATTTCAGAAGTATTACTTGTTATCTTAGGTTTCTTTCTAAAACCTTTAGATGTTTTTAGAGAACCCAGTCATAGATTCTCCATCCAACTCCTACTCAGACTATTAGAAGTGAAAGTTTATTTCCCTAAAACTCCTGCATGCGTTTTGATCAAGCAAAAATTGGTTTCCTTGGTACAATAGTATTATAGGTTGAAGGATGCACTGCAATCATGTTATTATTTCTATTATGTGAGTTACTCTTTCATATGGAGGAAGCTCCAACACCAGTTACTTGAGCCATGAGTCAACTTTGGGATGACTGCAGGGTGGGCTGCACTTATGCTGGACTTAATAGTAGCTATGGATAATGATTATGGGCCACATTTCTCATTGATTTAATTACCCTCGGTTAAACAGCTTTATATGAGGTGTTCCTGGATTTACTGTGGGGCCCTGCATGTCTCTGTGACTCATATTAGAAGAGTCCATTGTACCAGAAAGCAGTAATTTTACCAGATCTTAGAAAAATATGAAGTCCTTTTGCTTACGGTTACACAACATTACGTTCGGGGCTGGAGTTATTTTGTGCACATGCATGTGCCAAAAACATTTCCCTACTGAACAGAAAATTTTTAGGTGTTGGTGAACAATCCTGTACAAATATTGTCAGAGCAAGCAAAGGAAAAAGATGCGTAATTGAATAACAAGATTCTTCCAAATATCATAGAAACAGAACAGGAAAAGTGTTATCCCTCTTGTAATGCAAGTAGGAAATCTCTCCTAATTTGACGACTTTCTGATCATCTATGTGAAAGGCAAAACTGTGGCAGAAAGTGATGATTTGGGAACTTTGGTCATTATCTGCAATTTGGCTGATGTCTTGAAATGCCACATGGTCTAAGAGCTGGTGAAAAAATGCTTGATGTTTTATGAATAAATGTTAATTGTGGGCACAAATCTGAGTGCTGTTTTTTGACATAACTGTAGTTATAAGCCTATAAACTAAGAAAAGGATAAACTCCCCCATATTACCAATTGCTGATTATGGTTCCACAATTTATGGTGCTGAATCATTTCTGTAACATAGTGAATAAAAAGCACAACCACCTGCAATAGATTATGTTGATTCGTTTTGCTGGCAGATGTGAGAGAGCATCGTTGCTCATTAGATGGTAAGCTTAATTGGTTTTCTCTAGAATTACATAGACAATATTCTATTAATCTGTTCACACACAGGGTGCTTAGTTTCCAAATCCCTGAACTACTGTTTAATTGTTAAAATTTTTGCAGATAGTGGTTATTCTCTGGGGTTGATTTATAATAAAAATGTGTCTTTTTGCGGGAGGGGATTACAGATGAAAAGGTCACATGAGATACCCACTGTGACCTCCCTCCTCCATTCGGAGTCTATACACTTCCTGTCTGAGAATGGAGATTTTAAAGACAAGCAGTTGATGGGGAAATTCCAGGGAGCAGGAGGCAGATGGAGAGAAAGGCCAAGTCCAGGTCCAGAGCATTCAATAACAGGTGACTAGAAACAGTGATCTGAGATTACCCATCTCCGTTTTTTTCTGAAGTATCACACCCTTCTAACACAGCAGTTAGATCCTTAGGTGCTCCAAGCCCCAGGCTGAGCAGAGACTGTTTTAATGCTCAAGTTCCCTCACTTCCCCTCTGAAGTGCTGGCCCATGGTGAATCTGTGCCCTTGCTGTTGATCGGAGGCAGGGAGGCAATCCCACATCGAGGTGCTGCAGAAGGTGCCAGATGGCCGAGGTCACAGCTGTAGGGCTCATGGGCAACTGGAATCTCTCAGACTTTTCTGTGAGCCCCTGGCCCTGCTCACTTCTGTGCTTCCCTATGCAGCAGCACATAGTGCATGCTTCACATGCTGCTCCATGGAGCAGCTCTGAAGTGGTACTGCTGGGAGCTGTGCTGGGATGATGTCCTTTGGGGTCAGTGTGAGGGAAGAAAGCAACCTAGGAGTGGGATGTGCCTTCCTGTCTTAGTCCTGTGGTAATGACAAGAAAGCAGACTCAGAGGGATACCCTGAAACATCATTCTCCAGATGTGCTATGTTAGATGGTCTAAAATAAACAAATCAAGCTACTCCTTAAAACCAGTGATGCAAGTTGCTCTTACTGTGGTTAATAAGAAGTGCTCACAGAACCTCACTGCCTGAGCCAAACATTCCCTGAAATGCCAGTTAAAGTGTATTCTATGCCACCGGGAAATTAGGATCCTGTGTCTCCATTTTTAGAGATGACTGCTCTTACTGCTATCTCTTTCTCTTGCAAAGAACCCTGAAATCCTTTTAAGAAGACCATTTTCTCAAGAAACACAGAACTGTGCCATGTTTTTCAGGGATGCCTGTCCACACCGTGAGCTGATTTCTCACTTTTGCAAGTGGGGTGTTACAACAGATTCGTTTGCAACTGATGGAGTTTTTTTCTTACTTTCTATAGGTCCTAGTGAAGGTCCACTGTAGTAGGAGTCAGTTTCTTCTGTTTGTGCTATTTTGTGGAGCAATGGATGTAGTGCATGTAAAATGACACGAATCACCCAATGACTTTTAACAGTGTGTATTAATTCCATATCATGATGGAAGTTTCTATAAAGGATAATTTTCTGAAAAGAATTCCTAGGCTTTCCAAAACAAACCCTGAGAAATTTCAACTCTCTTTTGTGCTAGTCACCAGTTAAATGTTATGGAAGACTTATTTTTAAATCCCTGAGACTGCTTTAAACACGTACCTTCTACTTTCCCTTCTTCTGCCTTACACCTCCAACCCATGTTTCTCTGGCACCAAAAAGGTTGCTCAGATTTAGATATTAAGTCTGTGTTTGTCGTGGGTCTGGTTCCTTGTGTTCTCTAACACCAAGCTGGGAAAAATCCTTCCAACCTGGAGAAAGATATGAGAATATTTTTTGTTAGAGTGTTTCCAAATAGAAATGAATGTTGCAATGTAAATGAATGCATACTGTAGATAGCTTTTTTGAAGCAGGGAATACATTAGTCTCTTCCAGTCTCCTCTATCTGAATTTGGCAATGGTTGATGCAGGAAGAAGAAACAGGGAAAGCAGAAATATTTATACTTTCTTTTAAAATCAGGATCAGAGATTTGGATTATATAAAATCACCTATCTGTGCTTTTTTCCAGTTTATGATCTGACTAGGTCAGAGACTACTTTGGTGGATAGATTAGGAAATAATTAATATTATCAGGTACAAAGGAGACAAATAATTAAAAATATCAAAATCCTCAGAAGAATGTATAATGGAAAAAGCACAGCTGGTGTGTACTGGAGGAAGAGGGGTTTCTTGGGCCTTTTTCAAAGCTTCATACTTAGGGCCACCTTGATTGAGTGGAAGCAAAATGCCAGGAGTTTGTCATGTTAGAGTCCAAAGTTGCCATTAAAAATGGAAAATGGAACAGAATAGCCAAATGAGAATTATGCCACTGCTATAAAAGATTATGGCCTATAAATACAGTTCAACAGATCCTGTAAAAGGAATAAAGAGTAAAACTCAGAACAGGAGAGGCCCCACATTTTGGGGGCAAAAACAAGCCCTTCAGCTTACCAGGATCTTAGAAGTCATCAATGTCTCAATAAGAAAGTGCAATCAAAAGAGCCACAGAAAGCTTTGTTAATTGTTTTATGTTGCAAGCCTGCAAATAAGGATTGGAACTAGAAAATGCCTGAGTAATTTAATTGGTTAGACTAGTGCCTTTCTGCCAGCTGGCCTGGCAGGATACAGAATTTTATGGAGCAGTTTGCCATGCCATTTGCAGGACTGTTCTCTACAGATGTCGACACCTTAGATGACATCGGTGTATGAGCTTAGAAAACGTGTAACATATATGCATAATATCTGACTGTAAAGGAATCTGAAAGAAACCTAAAACTTTTTGGAATGATTATACTTCTCAAAAGAGGGAGACGGGCATGCTTTCACCCTGATGGAGAACTCCATGGTAGCCTGTCAATCGACACAATGTAGGATTTGCAGTGTTACTAGGAAATGTAATAGTTTTGCAGAGAAGGTTAATACTTCTGGTCCAGAAGAGTTTCAGATATACCTCCTCCTTGAATGTGGGTTTCTGAGTGTAATGTGGGCATTACTTGCTCAGTTGGACCTGCCCTTCCTCTCAGAGTTAGAGATTCTTTTTGTGAACTCCCAAGTGGAAGCAGAGGAATTTCAGCCTTTACATACTCACCTTGAAGCAACCAATAAACCCCAGATGATTTCCTCACTTGCTGTTCCCTGTCTCTAACAACTGCCCTAAAATTACTTTTATATCCAAGGGGATATAAGCTGTGTCCAGATTCCTGTTTTGGTCTGAAGCAGCAATGCACATGCCCTGGTTGTTCCTGTTCCCTAGGGCTCCAGGTACACGGCAAATGCACCATAGCCCATGTTGTGGAAATCCAAATCAGATGCATATTGAGCATATGTATTATATCAAATGTCCTGTTCAGGGGACCTGACTAAGGTCAGCATGAGGTAAAACCCACAAACTGCTTTTGATAAGGGGGCATCAGTACCAGCTGCTTTGATTTATATGTCTATCCTTATTATACCAAGGAATTTGATAATGTATGTAGACACAGTCAGAACAGATCGGTGCAGTTCATGTGGAACATCAATATTTGGTTCCACTAATCACACAACGGTAGGAAAATAGGTTTCCGAGGTCACATACTCCTTTGCCTTGTTTGAAGAGACTACACTGCCCTGATATTATCAATATCTAAATTAGAGGAATTTTAATTAATATCTAAATTATTATTAATAATTGAGTGTTAATTATTTTGATAAAATCCATACCTATATAACTGAAGTTGACTTTTGAGTGTTGTGCAAGAGGACTGACAACAGCTTTATCTTTAACAAGCATCTAAACAGAGCTCACTATGCAGCTCACTATGATGGATCTTGTTAATTAGTATGAGAAGAAAGAAATCACAGCCATGCAAAATAACACTGCTAGCCTGAAGTACGGGGGGTTTTTAGGGACTTTAAAATAGAAGATTAATTGAAAACATGAAATGTCTTGGTATCTTGATATTTATGTTCCTGATTCTGAGCCACTAGGGTCCATTTACCTCACAATTACTATCTTTCGTCTAAAATTATGTGGCTTAAAATTCTATTTTCTTAAAAAAATGTTCTCTTGTTTGTGCTTTCAAAAAAATGCTAGTGAAAAGGCCAAAATTCTGACAACACTGGAGCCGATTTAGCAGTATCATATGGTCTCCGTGACTCAGACCCGAGTCTGTCCAGTGCCCTGGCCTCATATCCTAGCTATAGCAACGTATGGTGGGCAGAAATTCCAGAAGCAAAGAGCAGCATTTGCAGTAGGCATGAGCAAGGAGAACTGTTGGAAAGGCGGGCAGTGATCACACAGCTGTCCTATGAAGATTTCTCAGGATGAAGAATCAGTTTTACCTTAGAGTAATATTTATTACTATCCAGCTTCTGGTATATGAAACCTTCTGCCACATCTTTCCTGTACAAAGGTCCAAGCAGAATTATCCTGGCCATCTTCAAACCCAGAGATGTGCCTGCAGGACACAGGTGAAGATACTGGTGCCATTTGTGTTGGTAGTGGGGAAGGCTGCCCAACCACCACAAAAGACTCTGTTAAGCCCATTTACTCTCTGGTGCACTTGAATTAGGCATAAGTGAAGAAAGGCTTGTCAGTGAGTGAACCCAGACTGCCCAATGACCCTCACTGTTACAGCAATGGGAGGCAGCTGACACCTTATCAGTTAGCTCTTAAAGCTGGGATTTAGGGAAGCACATCACCTGCCTGTTATATCCTACTTCTGCAGCTTCACCAGGAATCTGGATGTCCAGGAAGAGTAGTCTGCAAACCTGAGGGCAGTTAGAGAATTTACACCTTCGAGGAAACACCCTCCCTTTTCCATAGAAATACGTTTGGGAAAGGGGCACTGTCTTTTTAGGAGAAGACAGTCATCTAGGGGTTGTGTGGTAAGTAATTCACTTTGACTTATCTTTTCATATATGTGTGCTATAGGCTGGTTTTGTTTTAACTAGAAGAGTTGTGTTCCTCCTGAAGTTGAACTATGATTTTGTTCAACCACAAAATAGGAGGAAAAAGTATCACTTCAGGTTTAAGGGTATTAAAACCCTGGAATTACCTGAAATAACCATGGTAACAAGCTCTGAAGTAATGGCAGTTGCTCATATTACCATAGAAACAGGACTTAAGAAGTGGAAATTACCTATAATTTATCTCTGTTGCTTACAGTGACAATAATATAGCATGTATTTTGTGAAAAATATATACGTTTTGCCTACAGTAACTGTCAAGAAGTTACTAAAAATTATTTAAACATATTCAAAAGTATTTTTTATTATTTTGTTGCCATGGTTATGTTTTGTTAGTAGTCCCCACAAGAGTGATGTTCAAAAAAAATGGATACTTGTAGTAACATGTAAAATTCATAGCTGATATACCTGTGATGTAACACAGACAAACGATAAAGTCAGATTATGTTGCTCTTGAATAGGCCAAAAATGTTTGCTGTAATTCTTGATAAATAGTTTGATACTTGAGCTGCTGTGTGTTTGTACCTGCTGAAATGGCAGTGGGTGTAGCAGAGCACAGGCTGATGGCACAAATCCCAAACAGGCACAGGCCCTTTCCTTGGCTGGTGGACAGCTGTGGGTAGAGCAGGGAAGAAAGTGCAGTTTTCATGAAGGCAGAGAAGTGAAAATGAAGTACAGAGTCCCTGCTTTGGCATCTCCTTGTTCCTGTGTTTGTTTGAGACCTGGTTGGTAAAAATTGAAGATGTAGTGATTCATCTGTCAGTCTAAAGTCATGAGATATTGTGCTCTCTTCTGCTTGTGATGATGTAAGATGCTAAGACCTCAAAGTCACAGTCATTCAGACATTAAGTTGATTTTGAAAATTGGAAGAACAATTTTGACTTGTTGATCTGTTCCCTCTGTCTTACCTGCTTCAGACATGGATTCTTGCTTCTTTGTCATCTAATGTGCTCCAGCCAAGTTCGTAGAGTTGTTTGAACTGGGTTAGGTGTTCTGCATGGTTGGGGAGGTTTAAATCAGAAACACATTTTCTTTCTGAGCTTTTATGCACATGGATTAGCAATTTCACTAATGAGTCTTTATTCATTTACATCAGGGACAGTATGATCTGCTATTTATATCAGCAGAGGATAAATTTGGCGCTATCCTTTGCTGGCTGAAGTGACAGCAAGCTGAGTATGTGCATATCTGGCAAGGCTGGATAGCAATTGAGCAGGTGGGCAGAGGTCACTGTGAACAGCAAAGAGGGAGGACCCCTGGGTACATGCATGCTAGTACAATGATGGGGGTTTAGCTCTAAATATTGATGAATTACTTCTCCATTAGCACAGCAGAGCCCTAATCTACAGGAGAACTCTTAATTGAGAAAGTTGAACACAGCCAATGCCACTGGACTGCTGTAACACTCCTTGCAACAGCAGGGATTGAGGCAAGGTATTGGATGAAAAAGCCAGCTCTTGTTGTGCAGTCTTGGGCGCATAGGGAGAAGGCTTGATAGAGACTGCATCATGCACAAGGTCTCTGTGGTAGGGACAGTTCTTCTTTAAAAACAAACAAATCACAACCCCTTCCCCACCCACTCCAAAACAACACAAAACAAAAAGCCCCAGCCACCAAAGAGGGAACACCTGCCCCAAGTATTTAATGCCATCAGTTATCAAACCAGCATTTACGGTCACGAGCATAGTACAAGGTGTTTCTTGTTAACTATGCTAATACTGAAAACTGTATAATTAGGGACTACTGATAATTAAAACCTATATAAATCTCAATATAAATAGCTAGTTAGAAAAGCAAGATTTCACTCTTCCTATTATGTCTACAGATTTGGGGTTAGGTTAATCGAATTCCTAAGGGTAGGATCATTAGCAATTATACAAATTCTTTAAACACATTTAAATAATGCCATTAAATAACTATATGACAGCAGGAAAAAATAGTGACCAAAACACATTTTCGTGTCAGAATGAAAGATTCAGCTTTGATAATTCCTCCAGCCTTTTAAAAACTGCTTGTATTTAAGTAGCAATGAAAAAATATAAACCAGCACATATTTCATTGCAGAGGAAATAAATGAAGCCGAGTCTGAGGAAGCTTGTGTTTAATCACGAAATGCACAACATTTTTCTGTAGTGAATTAGCCATTTGTCTTACTAATGCAAAGCCTCAAGAGAGCTAGAGGCAGAGTGGACAAATTCAGTGGTTGTGCGTGTGTGACCTCTAGGGACCTCAGTAAAAATTCTGCATGGACACAAAAAGGTCTGGTTTCAGAGTCCCTCCTCGTGTGCCAGTGAATGTGATCCTGAGGTTGCAACCACACCTCACTTCCCCCTTGTGTCTTTAACATATCAGTCGAAGAGCAAAATATGACTTTGGCTGGAAGAAAATGAATAAGGCACCATGAGGTTTTGTTGGAAGGTGATTTGTCATGTGGCTTCTGTAGAAAAGAAGTCCATGGTAGCACTTCTCAGAGTTGCAGCATATCTCCTAATTCATATATAGTAAACTTAGAGGTGATATGGAGATGCAGACTGATGAAGGAGGGACGAAAGAGTAAATCTATGTTACAAGGTATATAAAAAGGACTCCAAATGGAGTGACAAAGAAGAAACCCACCAAAACTTATACTCTTCCAGATGCTCATAGCTTGCTGTAATACCTTTTTCCTCTCTTCTACCAAGCCCAAGGTTAAACCACCAATTTTAAGAATCAGAGGAGCAGTGTAGGGTTAACATAACACCAAGAAATGGGGTACAGACTGAGTCATCTATGAAAATATTGAGTGCTACAACTATTATTGAGGGTTTTTTTGTATTCTATGGTATAATTTTCTTTTCCTTTTTTGTAACAGCCAGTTCTGGATTGACAGCAATCAGATCTAAAATTTCAGCTGCATAAATTCTTGGTTTTAAACATAGGATGTGTTTCTTCATTATTCATGGACAAGGTTTTGAGCTCAACAAAATGTCCTTCCTGCTCTCAAAAGTGTGGGCAAAAGCTTAGTTTTTAAAACTGTGGACAGATTTTTCAAATACCTGCTTATGCCTGTGTCAAACCATAGCAATGCAAAACCTCAGGTCCCCACTTATCCTCCTGAAAGCAACTTGAATCACTTCATTTCAGAATCTGCTGTCATCAAACTGGTTCTTCACTTAGGTGCCCTAACTTAGTGCAAATATGCTCTTTGGGAGGAACAAAGCTTCACAATGGGCACCTTCATGAATCTCTGTGTGGAAAAATGTAAGTCTTTAATCTGCAAGTATGTTTTTCATGATGTCTGTTTGAAAAAGTATTCTCTTGGGGCAAGGACTGAGTACTTGTTTGCATTATTTCTAGTGCTGCTGACTGACAGGAGCCATAAGCAAGATCACCAAGCAAATATGTTAGTCCAAATAAGGATGACTTTTGTTTGTTGGATGGAAAAGACACAGTGGTTACAACTTGTTAGTACTGTCTCAGAGATAATGATATCCATCTTTGTTAAAAAATAATCTCTTTAAAAGTACTGTAATTAAAATTGAGTGGGTATTAAAATGATCCACACTGCTTAAAGTTCTATTAAAATACCAGCGATTAGGAGGATAATTAATTAAACCAAAAGGTTTTTCTATAGGCGCTTTTGAGAAGTTCCCATAATCTAGGGAGTACAAATTTTCTTCTTGCAAGGGTCCAGGGAGAGATGAAAACAAGCTCTTTACAAATTAAGGAAATAGGAGGTTGTCTAACCTTATTCATCATATGCTGTGATCTGACTGATACCCACAGTGCCAAACAGTATCCCAGTGTCCAACACAGGTTTCCAAACATTCTGATCCTTTGGCCACTTCCTCGTTCCAAGGAACCACCTGAAGATTGTGGTCTGTCAAAATCCTTGGGCTGATACTCGAGTTTCCAAGATTAAGCTTTAGAGAAACCTGAATGAAGCCTGGAGGGCTGTGGCTCCTCAGCTGACTCATTTCTGAGCCAGCCATCAGCATCCATGTCCTGGGGGTTCTCAGTACAAGAAATTTTACATGGATAGAGAGACCAGTGCAGCGCTGCTGATCCCGTGCCACTAGAAACTGAGGGCCGGCGTGACAGAAACAATAGTGACACCAGAGTAGAGCAATTGAAACAAGGCTGCCAGAAAGCTCACAATAACAGGAAAAGGGCGGAGGGAATACAAGAGGATGAAAAATGAAAACAAAACAAGAACTTAAAATATGAAGAACTGGTCCCATTCTTATATACATTGGTATAGAGTCAGCACAGCTGTTCTGGCAATTATTCTAATTCAAATTTAAAATTTGTGTTGTCATAAAGTGATGTGTCTCAGAGGGACATCTTTCTTGCTTCAGTTTGATCTTCTCATTTAACACCATTTGCCTTGCAAATAGGAAAGAAAACATCTGGAGGAGAGTTAAAATAACGGGAGGAAGGAGAAAAGGAAACCTACTCTTTGTGAACAAATTCTTGCTTCAGTTATAAAGCTTCTTTTCAGACAAGCAGTGAATGTGGTACAGATGGATACAAAGTAGTATAGTGAAGCTCTGTGGCCTTTGTGAAAGGCAGAATAGATGTCTGAATACTTGCTATAACCTTTTTCACTCATATTCTGTAAAGAAATATTGAGAAGAGGAAAGTTCCTCTTGAACAAAAAAAAGCTGTCTGTAAGGGATGCTTTCACTTACGCTTACATGTATATGGCTTCCACAGCCTGGGTGGTGGAAACCAGAGCAGCATAACAGAATAATCTCAAATGTTTTCTCTGCTCTGGGTTTTTTTTACTGGCTCTACCAGAATCTTGCTGAAAACAGGTGTCTCTGCAGTTGGTATTTCCAGCAGGATCTGGAGATAGAATCACAGAATCTTTTAGGTTGGAAATGACTTATTAAATCATAGTCCAGCCATAAACCCAACACCGCCAAGTCCACCAGTAAACCATGTCCCAAAGTGCCACATCTTTACTTCTTTTAAATAATTCCAGGAAAGATGACTCAACCATATTCCTGGGTAGCCTGTCCCAATACTTGACAACCTTTATGGTGAAGAAGTTTTTCCTTAATATCTAAATTGCCCCTGGAACAATTTGAGGCCATTTACCCTAGTCTTACTTCTTGTTACTTGGGAGAAGAGACTGACACCCACCATCTTACATTGTTTCAGGTAGTTGTAGAAAGCAACTTGATTTCATCAGCAAACAGACTGAGGGCACACTTGATCCCTTTGTCCAGGTCATTGGTAAAAATATTAAACAAAACTGGCCCCAATACTGAGACCTGGGGAACACCACTTGTGACCTGGTAGGAAACATCTAACGCTAAGAGAACCACACACAAAACCCCCCGAAAAAACAACCAGTGGCAAACAAACCACCAAACCTCATACACACCACTTTTTGTGGCTAATGTGAAGCTTTGGCTTTTTTTGACTGGGGCCTCTGTTTCCATATAAAGCTGTGGATAAACCAAAGTCCTTGCAAGTGCCCCCGCAAAAAACGGTGTCAGTATTTTGAGTGCCACCTTGTAACATGCTGTGAAAATGTGTTAGCAGCCATAAAGCAACACAAAACAACAGACTCTTACAAATATAGGGTACTGGCCCTTCATGTGGCCAAAAGTTAGTTCTTTTGTAAGTGAGATGGTTCAATAGGACAAATGGTCATTACAGATGATTTGTTTATCCTTTTTTCCCCCCAACTTTAAACATGGAAAAGGAAAAAAATGTTTGTCGCATATTACAGGCCATGAAGTTGAAGGGATGGATGCAGATCTCCTGTGAGGAAAAGCTGAAATACCCAATAATGTGGAGCTTGTTGAAGAGAAGGCTCAGGAGGATCTGATAAAAGTATAGAAATACCTGAAGGGAAGGTGCAAAGAAGACAGAGCCAGGCTGTTTTTGGTGATGCCTAGTGACAGGGCAGGAGGCAATGGGCACAAACTGAAACACACAGGAAGCTCTGTCTAGATCAGGAAACGCTTTTTTACTATGAGGTTGACTGAGCCCTGGTACACATTGTCTAGTGGGGTCATGGAGTTTCCATTCTTGGACATATTCAAAATTCATCTGGTTCTGGGCAGCCTGCTCTAGGCGACCTAGCTGTACTTAGCACGTTTTAGATTGCCTTGGAGAGCAGGACATTCAGGTAGAAAATACATTTCTTCCAGTTGCTGCCCCTCAGTGCAGGTTTGCTCAAGGACAAAAGCATTGTTTTGCCAGGAAACATCAGCCTCTCCTTGGGCATCTCTTCTAAATCATTGGTTAGGTGTGAACTCTGAAGTTCCTACTAGCTGATTTGCATCTGATTTCTTACCAATGTAAAATTTTCCTCTAACAAGAGAAAAAAGGGGAAGTGAAGGTACAGAAATGGCAGACCAGAAGTGGTGAAAATTTCTGTTTTCTACAAACACAATTTTGGGGTATTTTTCAGTAGCAAAGAATTAGAGGTCCTGATGAAAAGGTGAAAAAAATATGAAATTGTTGAAAGAAGATTGCTTCCTCTGGAAATGTCAAGCAAACATATTTCTGTGGGATGTTTTGGAGATGGAAACTCTGCAGAGTACTTTAATTTAAAGACCATGGCATTTGTGAGCGGGGAGTGTGGGGTTTTGGCGGCTCATTTGTAAGGTTTTTGGTGTGCATGGTTGTGTTAGTGTAAGATGGTTCCTACTAGATTGGGGGCTGGACATAATGTCTGTAAAAAAGAATAAGTTATCAGAAATTTCTGTCCCCTGTAAGTGAAATAGATAATTGTTTCTAGATATAAGCTCAGTGAAATGGTCTCAGGGAAATATCTTGTTCAACATTTATTTCCATTGGCACAGATGAAAATTAGATTAGTGTGTAGGAAGCTTTCATTAAGTCCAACAATGGGGCAACCTCTTTACTATTCCTTTTGTTGTTATTGCAATTGAACAGCAATGCCCCTCCAGCCACAGATCCTATAGCTTTGTGCTACTAGCCTACTAGCTTACAATTTGGTGGTTAAATAAGTGCAGAAAGAATAATTTCTGCCTCCATATGGAAAGGTGTTCAATGTTACACACTTTCCTGAAAACTACTTTTACCACCCAGAAGTAAAACGTCAGCCTGAGCAGTTCCTTTGGTTGACCAAACTCCAGTACTTTCTGTGTAAATAGCTAAAGCAGTGGAAGTTCTGCTGGACACTGTCAGCTAAAGTCAAAAGGACAAATTTAACTTAAAGGAGTTGATCCAGCTCACTCTTCACTGTGGAAGCAGAACCTGGACTTTAAATATCTGAATCAAAATCCCTCTTGGTATCCATTTTGAGGGCTTTAAAATAATTTCACTCTTCCCATTGTAAAGTGCCTTTACTACTGCTCCCAGTGCCTCCATTTTGCCCTCTGAGCCTCCACTGATGGACAGTATTTATGCTATCCTGAACTAGAGCAAGTCATATCCCAGGTGACAGGCTGGTTCCAGAGGAGGTGGTAGGTCTGGGATGGGCCCTGAGGTTACCACAAACCTGCAGCAGTTGTTGTTTTATGGCCTGTTCACCATCCTTGCTTTGTTTCCAGACCTTGATTTGACCAGAGCTTGACTTCCTCTTAAAGGGGTGATTCACTGCTGGTATCCCCATATGTCCATAGTCATTCTCTCAGCTGACTTTTCACACAGCAGATGGTTTGCTTAGTTGTTGCATTCATACACCAGATTTTTTACTACCTTAATGTTGCACATTATCAGTGGAAATGTGGTAAGTGAGGATGATGATCTCTAGTGATAATTGAAATTGAACTTCTGTGACTCTTGCTGCAACTGTGGTATGTATCTAACTTCCAGATTATTTTGCCTTATGTTGTTTTCTGTCCCTCTTCTATTTCACCAGAAGTACAGGGCTGTAAAGGCAGATTTCTGACTACTATTTTCTGCCAGATCAAAATAAACAAGAGCAAAATTATTTTGCTTGCTAAACCAAAAGATAGCCCTATATAGAACTGAAGTAATAGGCATAAGAATGCTCGGAATTTTACTATCCTATTAGCCACTCAATTTCCCATATTTTAGCTGTGGAAAGTTTGGCATGAGACCATCTCTGTTCCCTTTATTACATAGTAGTGAACATCACTTAACTCTCATGTCCCCTTGACAGTTAAATATTTTGAAGAATGGCATTTATACTTACATTTAACTGCACCACAAATCTGTTGCAATGAATACAACATGGAAATGGATTTAGGTGTGCTGTATCAGAATGTGTGCTCTGTAATTTATTGCTTGTACCATGCACTGTGAAAGTTGCTGCAGTTGCAAAGTTTATAGAGTGTTGGGTGTGTAAGTGCTAAAGCAAAGCATGCAAATTCAAAGCACTGATGACATCTTAAAAGAGCCTAGATCAGACTGTTCTTCTTGCCTTCGCTATTCAGAATACCTCTGTTCAAAAAATCATTATTCTTTTTCATGAGATTCTTTCACCAGTGTAGACTACTAGACAGGTATGGATTTAAAATATGGCTTCAAACTCCTGTGACATTATAAAGTTCTGTCTCAATCAGGTAGTGAAAATAAATATAGAAATGTGATTACCTTTTGGTCTCAAGGAATCAGTCTGTTTAGATGTCATTTTGCCTGATGACAAAAATTATTTTAAATATTTTTACATGTTAAAAAAATGTTTTGATAAATTTCTTTATAAACGGTCTAAAACTGGATATGTTTTTTTCAAAATAATGAATCTAATTCTGTGTATTAATATTTTCTGATGTTCCCTTGGAAAAAGCTGCTTGGTTGGCATTGTTCTTTAACTCATCTAAGAGAGCTGTATATTACTTGCCAGTGTGTCAGATTCAGGTCTGCATGTGCTTGCATATAAATTTATTAGCTGCTGTAACTAGGTGTAGTTCTGCTCATTATTATTATAGGGTAACCTGTTTAACCACTTTCCTGTTAATTCTTCTAATGCAAAAGTAAATTTTTAATAGAAGAGACGTGTTAGCTACAGTTTCCTTTCAAATTACAACCTTTTAACTGATTTAAAATTACTTTTTTTAATGTGTCTCTTTGGTACTGTGTATCATATTTAAAAACACAGTAAAATTGCAAGTATTCTGAGTGACTGAGATACAGCAGAGCATTTTAAATTTTAATGAGGTTGAATTTGGCTTTACAGTGATAAAGATGGAAACCATCTGAAATTCAAACTAGGTTTAGCAGATAAGTGGGAGTCAACATGACAATAGACTGGAGCTGGTGGGGTCGAGTAGATGACTGAGGCCTTTCTGTCTCTCAGTTTTAACAAGTTGATGAATTTCTATAAGGGTGCTCTGGAAGGTGAGGAGGGGATGTAAACTGGCAGAGATGAATCTATGAATATTTTACCTAGAATTTTGCTTACCCCTGTGCATCATCTCTGAAACAGAGACTGGCATCTCCCATTTTTTTCCTGCTCCCCATACCAGAGACAAAAGTTGCTATCCAGTGCAGTGTCATGTCCATTTCTTATGAAATTTGAGCCAGTAAGAAGGCATTAGGAATAGCAGGCATTGAGGACATTGTCCTACATACACAGGACATACCTACGTACACTCAGGATGTCTGAGTGCTTTAACGGATGTGTTATGTGAAGGAGTTTTTACATTAGTGGGGAAAAAACCCTAAACCACAATCCACCAGCACCCCCCACCCACCTCTCCCGCTTATTGCACTGATTATGCAATAGTCTGTTACAAAGGCTAGGATATTTGGATCAAAAGGAGTCATGTAAGAAGAGAGAGTTCTTTTATTTGGTTGTTTTGGGGATTTTTTTGTTTGGTTTTTTTTTCCTCTGGACCTCTGAGGAAAGGATGTTGGCCAATAATTAAGAGCATATAATCAGCCAAATATATCTGAGAACAGGTTCTTCTTGTACTCTGATCTGTTTATTATCGTTTTATTTACCATTTTCCCACCTGGCATCTAGATATTATAGGACCATAATTGGAGCCTTCATCATGTGTCATCTAGACAGATGTTACTGATGACCTCTTGAAACTTTTCTTTAAAGAAAATAGCAATCTACAGACCAAAAAGATCTCAGCTGTACAATTATATGTCTAAAGTAGATGAAGTTTTCTTCTGGATTGTTATCCAGGCTTGACCAATACTATTCGTACACTTCAGTAATAATTGCTACATTAAAACAAAAAAAAAAAAAAAAAAAAAAAAAAAACCCA
>VWZT01011600.1:1783896-1806968 GCA_013397055.1 Pachycephala philippinensis
AACCCACAAAAACAAAACAAAACAAAAAAAAATTTGTATTTTATCCTGACAATTACTCTCACACATTCAGTACAAACTCCCAAGAAACTGTCTATTTTTATGAATCATTCTTTCACTTAAAATATTTATTACTTCCTTAAATGCCCATGGAAAAGTCTACTTGAAAAAGTAAAGTTTTGAAGTTCTAGTCCATTTTAAATTGCGGCCAAAAGATCTTTGGTTCTTAGGTCCTTGAACTCAAGTAGCCACAATTTATCATACCTCAACTGAAGTAGTTTGGGAGCTACCTTAATTCTATTTTTGTTTCTGTTTTGTTGTTTGGTGATTGTTTTGGGGGGATATATGTTGATTGTTCTGTGGGGGTTTTTTAATTTTTATTTTTTTCTACACACCACTGTGGTTAAGACCCATTAATTGTCCTGTTTCTCTGCCTCTGGCATAGAACTTGTCTTCTGCGCTGTTCAGATCAAGGCAATGCTGAAATCTCATTTACCTAATAAGTAGTCAATTTGATTTTTACTGGTAGAACTGAAGACTAATAAATAAGTAGATGTCATTTCATGACTCATTTTGAGTAACTGACTTAAATATGAGGAATTTTAGTATAGTTTATAGTAAATTTAAAGAGACTGGACATGTAATATCAATTAAAATATTCAATGCATTTCTGGGTTTAAGTGTTTACAAAGGATTGCTTTTTCATCTCAATGAATTCAGAAAAAATGTGTGTGTTTGTTAGCTCTTAATGAAGAAATCTTTGCAATGGAGGATTTTTGAGTCTAGCAAATATTTATAGATCTTGTTTCGCCTGTGCTAGCAGTATGACTTTGAGTTTTTGAAAGTGCAAATTCACTTGTAAATTTTTAGAGTTGCTTTATTGATTTGGGGAAAATTTTAGTGCATAAAGCACTACAGAAGATTATTTTTTCTCCTTAGGTGAAACTGGCCATAGTACTGTTTTCCAGTTAGGGTTTTGTGGAAGCATTTCTGTGCAATGTATCACAGTCTTCTTTCCATCCATCTTGATGTTCACTTATAGCTATCTCTCAACATGGAAGTTCTTTCAGGCAGTACTACCTTGTTGAAAAAAACTAAAAATATATAGACAAGGCATTTATTTGTAAAATATTGTTAGCCCAAACCTTGAATTTTCACTGTGGCTGCTTTGAAATGTTTGTCTTCTATTTCCATGCTTACTGCTTGAATAGGTTCTAAACTCCTGATTCTTTCAGGTCATCAGTCTTTATTTCCAGAAAGTGGCAAATGCTACAGGCATAACAGGCAGAAGCTACTCTCGTTCTCCATGTATAGTGAATTTTATATCTTTTCAATAAAAAATGTGTTTTGTCTAGACATATGTGGCTGTTTATGTATAGTTGTATATGTTGCTTTTATATAAATCCTGATGCTTTATTCTTTAGACAACATTTTTCTTTTCTTCCTTCCTTGTCTCTCAGCCTCGGTTCTGGCAAGCAAAACCCAGTCTAAGACAAGAGTGCTGGCAGTAGCATATTCTGTTTTGGCTACCTGCCTTGCAGCTCCCTGCTGCAGGAAAGGAAGACCTGAAGAGCCTTTTATAGAAAGGTGCTAGGGCTGAAGTCATGGTAAATAGAGGTAAAAGATGAACAGCATAACAAAAAATTTTTTCACCCTGTCTCTTTAATGAGTGCTATGTTTTGGAAGCCTATAGAAATGAAATTTAGTCTGCTGCCACTGGCATAATTAATCATAGGCGATTGCTAACAATGATGTAAAGGGTCATTGCTAGCAGAAAAGCAGTCTGTACCAATTAAGAATTTGCCTAATGGAATTCTCATAGTAGTAGAGAGAATCTGAAGAACTGACTAGATGGAAAAGATTGTGTGTTTGGTTTGTCAATAGTCCAAAACTTGTGCTGAGAGGCATCGACAGATTTAGCTTGTGGCAAGGTCTGTTGAAGTATTTAGTTTGAACTGAAAAATAAAAACATTTGCTGTGGGTTTTTTTATAATACACTGAAATTATAGCATTGTGTTCACTTCTTGTGAGGAGAGAGTAAAACAAAATCAATGATTAATGTGTGTAGATTGAATTCTTTATACAGGAAAAACCGCTTTCTTCCCTGCCCCTTTCCAGAGAGAACAGATCACTTTTTTCTTTTAATTATGATTAAGTTTTGTAAAATTGCAACTGAATTGGTGTCCTCTAGTACAGGATACTACTTTTCATTATTGTTGTTTTGTAACCTTATATCTGGAAAGATGTCTCTCCATGGGGTAAAAAAAAATTATCTGTAGAGGGTGAGTGAAAATAAAGTGGAGTATTATATAGTGGGCACTGAATAGCAGCATTTCTGGCATCTCCAAACCCCAAACCACACTGCAGTCCATTCCTTGAATCAGAAAACCTTTACACATCCCCACACGTATCCCTTTCTATCTCTTCCTTTTTTCTGTTAATATACTTTCAGAGCAAGGCCTAGTATCTGTCATTTTCTTGGTAAAACCGCAGGCATGATCTCGTGTCTTCTGTACCTCTCCAAAGACCTTTCCCAATTCAAATATTAATCCATGAGACAGTCTAAGATTTCCTCAGGGGATGCTGCTACAGCCAATCACCCTCTCTTTGCAAGAGAAGGTGGCTGAGCTTTCTTTCATGGGGAGAAGGAGGAGACCTGGGACACATCCCTATGTACAATTTTATGAATAATTGGTTTGTTGGTGCTCATAACTAAAATTTCCTTTTAAAAAATATAGGTTAGCTAACGCAAGTTGCAGAAGAAAGCTTAAAGCAGGAGATACACCTGAATTTCATTCAACTAACAAACAGCTTGTACTAATTGGTGAAGGAAATTTTGTGTCCTGTCCTTCTGACCTCATCAGGAAACCAGTTTTTGAGAGCATTCTGGAAGGAACTTGTTGCATATTTTGAGTGATCAAATATAGTAGGGATGAGGTTTCTTTACTTCCTCATTAAGGGTTAATTTTGGATTCAGCTGCAGCCCTCTCTGTTATTTCTCCCTGTTTTAAGGAGGTACCTTGTTTCTGCAATCCAAGAAGGCAGGAAAAATATGTTGTTTCCCATCACGTTACTTGCTTATTATTTCTGTAGGACAGTGGAGTACTCAATCAGGAAGGTGGTGGCATCCAAAAAAAAAAAAAATAAAGGCAGAAGTAGAAGATAGGGCAATGGACTTTTAATGTCTTGTGTGTATTATACCTTCCCACTGCATGATATCTGGGGCACAGGACATGGGCTTGCCAAGCTTGACTGTTCCCTCAGCAGAGAATAAGGAACGGGGAAGATAAATCTTTTACATGCGAAAAGCTGTGAACTTTTCTTTAGGCTAACACAATTTTATATGCTAAATTGTCATGTTTGAAGGAAGACAGAGCCCAGAGAAAGAGTGACTAGAGACTCTGTATAGGTTTAATTACCCCTCTAAGCATAAAAATATTAAGCACACCTGAATACTGATAAGTGCAAATAAATAATTTGTTCAATGAAAATGTCTAAAGGAGACTTGTTTCCTGCAGGATAAACAGCTTCATCAGGTTTCTCATATATTTATACTGCCCACTAGGAGAGACAGATACTTTAACTTACCTTTTTGGTGTTTGGTTTTTTGTTTGTTTTTTGGGGGGAGTGTTGTGTTTTGTTTTTATTTGGGGGGAGGGTTGTTTTTTTGGTTTTGTTTGGCTTGCGTTTGGTTTGGTTTGGGTTTTTTTGGCAACAATTGTCTTTCCCTTTGTATGGGGTTTTGTGTCTCAAAGCAGCTGGGGGACAAAACTTGCCCCTGTAGTTTGAGATCAGGATCACTGGGTACCCTTAAGTCTTCCAAGATGTCTACCGCAGGACTAAGACTCTCGCTCTGATAGCCTCCTCTGGTACAAATCCTTGGAAATGCATGGCAGTAAATGGTTCAATGGCAATAAAAGGCGTATTCTGTACTTGAGTTGGAAGGATAATTACAGATATTTTAAGAACTGCCTGAATGTTTCAGAGTAGTGACTCATCCCTGGGTTCTTCAGCACAACTGGTATATTTTTCTGTCGCAGCTATCTTGCAACCAGGACGTTATAATTCTGTTTATATCTGTGCATGTCTATTCCCTATATGGCTTAGCCCGCCTTAACAGTGTGTAAATACTGCTGAGTAAATAACAAATGAAAGGTGAGCCTGGAAAGACACTGTTCTATTACTCATTAAAAAGCTCAGACGCCTGGGATAGAATTTTCATGAATCTATTTTCTGAGAGACTTTCAGTGAAGGGTGAATGTCAGTCATCTAGCTTGCTGATTTGATAATAGTTTGGATCTATTTCAGATACCTGTCTGCAAATCAGACTGAAAATGTTGAATTTGGAAGGAAAGGGAAATGAATTATTTCAGAATGTTTATGAATACCTCTAGTTACATTTTAGTTTAATAGTAATAGAAATCAGTCTTTTCTTTTAACAATATGATGGCTCCCCTCCATCCCACCCCAGTCCACACCCACAGATATACTGGAGGTGAAAAGAAAAGGGAATCAACTAAATATTTTTATCTTTCTGAAAAGGATTTTGTTGCTTTTTTAAAAAAAATCGGTACCAAAAGAAAAGCGACAGCATGTGTATTTATCTATTCTCCCCTCTTCTTTTACGGTCCCAATTGCTCTGAACATACATCACAAGACTAAAAACCATAGAATGATTTGGGTTGAAATGGACTGTGAAGATCATCTAGTTCCAACTCTCCTGCCATGGGCAGGGACAACTCCAACTAGACCAGGTTGCTCAGAGCCCGATCCAACCCGGCCTTGAACACTTTCAGGATATGGCATCCACACCTTTGCAGGGCAATGTTTTCCAGTGCCTTGTCACCCTCACAGTAAAGACTTTCTTCCTAATATCTACTCTAAACCTACGTTCCTTCAGCTTAAGGCCATTCCCCTTGTCCTGTTCCTACACTGGCTGGTGAAAAGTCCCTCTCTAGGTTTCTTGTAGGCTCCTTCAAGTAATGGAAGGCTGCTGTAAGGTTTCCCCTGGGAGCCTTCTCTGGTGGGGTCTCAAAGGGCACGATCCCCTCCCTCACCCTGCTGGCTGTGCTGCTTTTGGTGCAACCCAGGACACAGTTGGCTTTCTGGACTCTGAGCACATATTGTCAGCTCGTGTTGAGGTTCTCATCCACCAACACCCCTACGTCCTTGTCCTCAGGGCTGCTCTTGATCCATCCTCTGCTCAGCCTCTGCTTGTGACCCACACTTAATTTCAAGAAGTTCATATGGGCCCACCCTATTTTAATGTAATACATCTAGGTATAATTCCTCTGACTTCACTAATGTTCCTCCTAATATCTTCTGAATTGTCTGAGAAGAGTATTGAATGTTAGCACTGCTGATTTAAAGTACTTGCTTTGTTATAAGTTCTGGTTCAAAGTGAACTACGTTTTCAGTCCTGCACATCTATTAATTGTCACACCTTCCCAACCTCTCCTTAAACTTCTTGTCTGATGCTTCTTCAGCAATGTCCAGCATTCCTTTAGCAGGATACCTCTGTTGCTCCATTTTTACAGTTCCTGTGCTGCAAACTCTAGGCTTTATTGACTTTCAGTCACTACAATTGCTCCTGAATACTTATAAAACTAGACCAGGCTTTTAATTTGCCTGAATGAAATTTTAGGTGTTCCTAGATTTGCTTAGTGTTTAAACATGGATTTTTATTTTTTTTTTAATGTAACCTTTGCAGCTTTATTTAGTATCCAGTTACAAAGCCAGGAGCTGAATCATGGTAACTGTACTCCTAGCTGAGATTAGTTGAATCCGTCTATATTTTCTTATTGTGGATTTTTCTTCTCCCTGTTTTTGGAACAAAACTGAGGCTCCTGAGCAAAGTGGTCTGTGAGGAGCGGCTTGCTGCTCTCAAAGAAATCATTTGATAAATGGAGTGATAGGAGGCTTCAGGGGAGTGCTCTGTCAATTTCGAGAGGAATAAAGTGTGTTTAATTAAAGTAATCTCTGTTTAGATTAAAATAAATCATTTAGTGCCAAGGGTGGGTTTTTTTAATGACTATGTGATGCCGTTCAAAGGAGATGCAGGAAGCTGATATAGTACTTAAAACTCTATTTCCTCAACTCATGATCGATCACTTGGATGATGTGCTCTGCCAAGAGAATGTTTATTAAACAGTATTCCACAGCACACCAGTAATTGGTAGGAGATATGGCACTGAGGAAAGAGCAACAATTCTGGAACAGAGAAGTTCAAAGGGACAGAAATTTTGCAATGCATCAGAGGATTGACTACTTTAAAGTGACTACCCATGGACCATAGGCTGCCAAGTCCTGTCAGCACTGTAATAATTGCCAAGAGAAGTGTCCTACAGTTAGACAGCCTCAAAATATTTGGTCTACAGATAAAATTTAGGAGTATAAATGCTCTTAATGAGCTTGGAAAAAAATAATGATCCTACCTCCAGTTGTGAGTGCAGTGTTATTGGTGCTTCAGTCTCTCACTTTTAATTTCTTCTCTGTGTTTTGTTTTTATTTTTTCTTTTTAGCCAATAACTTTACTCAAACCCATTTTGATATCCCAGTTTATTTCTATGTCTTGTGCTGCACTGCAGAACCTAAAATTATCTGAGTTCTGTAGTGGTGGGAGCACCTGCTGTCTCAGAGCTTTCTCCTACATACAACTGAACATTCCCTGTGCTGAAATGCAGTGGGGAAACAGCTGAACAGTTCTGCAGAACTGATGAGGTGGTATGTGATGCTGGGGATCAGGGAGAGTAGCAAAATTTGTAACAGAAACAAGCTTTGAAGGACAGAGTTCTCCTGGAAAAGGAGAAATGCCTTCATGCCGTGCAGTGAGGAACTGAAACTTAAATTTCTACAGATATACACAAATTTGGGTTAGGTGTCTTGCTTTTCCGTGTTCAAGGAATGTAGGCAACAAAAGGAAGGAGGATGGCACCTCATGATAATACTTATTATGACTTACCAGGAAGATATGGCTCTTGGTTTTGTGGCTGGGCGTCTCCTTTTTTCTCCTTGACACCAGATCAGAGCTAATCCACTGATCATTGTAACATATATGTACCCTAAAATGGTTCATCTAGCTGGTGAACTAAAGGTTTTCTTCATCCAGGTAATGTCACTGATAAGGCTGGGTCCTGTACAGTTCTGCACTGCTTCTGTGAAATAAACCGGGAGCTGCTGCTGCTTATTGTGTACTATATGGAACTTCTAGGACAGGTATAATTTCCTAAAGGTTCTGCAGCTGTCCTTGGCTTCATTCTGCACTGAAGAAACCATTTACCTGTTGGCACGTAGCATGCTCTGGCAGAACGTACAGTGAACAAACCTGAACCACTAGGGTGAGCGTTTTCTGCTCTGAGGTGTGTTTCGATTAATTCTCACTCCCAGATTTGAAGATGAAGCACTAAGCTGAGTTTGTCTGGATTCCTGATGCGCCCAGTATCTTTGAGAATTGAGTTTTTTGCATATCAAATATTTGTGAGTGATTTGTCTTTAATTCTCTGTGTCCAAGTGTGGCTTAGTTTCTGAGGGTAGCTAATAAAAAAGATAGGACAGTGATGCTGGGCTGTGGATTATTTTTTGTGTAGAGATTTCCTTGGTTGTGTTATTTAATCCCTGTTGTAGTTTAGGAGAGGTAAACCCTAATTTAGTTCTCCTGCCAAGATTCTCTAAACCACGCTGCTGCCTGTTCACTCCCCCTCCTCTTCAGCCCCCATGGGTGGCTGGAGAGGAGAACTGGAGACACAAAAGGCAAAGATCAAAGGCTGAGATAAGAACAATTCATTGGAAACAGCAATGACATAAAAGAATGAACAGTAACAGTATTAACAACAAGAGTGTGCATGGATCCTTCCTCTTCTGGTGAAGAGCTGTGAAGTTTAGTGATGTCTCCACTTATTCTGATTATTTTATTGTGTATTTTGCACTCCTCATTTCCTTATACAGGATACTCTTATACTTTTACAGTAAAATCATTTTTTATAAAGACATTGTAGGAATAGCTTATCTCCTGAAGTTCTTTTAAACTCTAGTAATAAACACTTGCAATTCTGACATTCTAATATTAAAGCAAAAATAGCAAATGTGATGGTGGACAGCTTTCATCCGACCCTCTCTCTGGTTTTTACTTCACAGTCAAGCCCGCCAAGATGATCAATTCACAGTAATTTGTTTTCTACGGATTGGTCCACTCTTTTCCAAGCCAGTTTCATAGTTTTGGGGTTAAAAAGAATGTGTGCTGGATATTTCTATATTAGTGCCCTCAGGGGGTAACTTGGTAGCAGGAAACAAGTGTCATGGCAACTGAAAGAAAAGCCTCTCTCAAAGCTGCCAGCCCAGCATGGTTCTCCATGCGTGACTCTTGCCATTCTGAACTGCCATTAAGAAAAGTGCTCCTTGGAGTTTTGTTCATTGTTTTGTTTTTTTCTCCCCTGCAGCAGTCTTCCGTAACTTTCTTCAATTCTTGCTACTTGCTCACTCTAAAATTGGAAAAAAATACTCTTAAAGTTAAAAAATGGTGGTGAAATAAGAGATGTAAGCAAATCTTAAAAGCTATGGTCCTGGCCTGGTAGAATAAAAAGAAACAAGTATTATCTGGAAACCGGTAGGAAATATTGGTTTTTCAATTAGGCAAAAATAACTCAGAAATTTATCCAGTCTAAAAAATTTACGAATTAACTCTTTCCCCTTTGCACAGGCAGAAATTGAACCAGCATGAATTCTTTCAGTTTCTTAAAGCTTTTCTTTAATGTGTGTCCTTGCTGTATGTTTGAGTTCCAAGCCCTTCATCTGTGGGTTTTTTTAGCGATTTTGCAAGAAAATATTCAAACACCAGATTCAAAAGCAAGAGTGCAAAGCAAGTCAACAGAGACAATCTTAACTAGTCCTTTCACTGGTACAGAAATAGTGCCATTCTCTCGTGTTGTCACTCTTTGGATCAGTCTGCATTGTGATGTTTGAGTTAACTGAGGTCAAGAGCAGAAGGGAGTTTGAATGGGCTATTTACATCTGCTAAATATAAAGCATTACTTTCACAGCTAATTTGCTGACGGCTCAAAGTCTTAAGAGGAAGGCATACCTGAAGAAATCTTAAGTTAACCTAAGTGCAGTGAATTCTGAGTTGAATGAATAAACAAGCAGGCTTAGAAGCACAATGAAAAATTGTTGCTTGATAGTGCAGTTCTGCCGAGTTTAAAGCCATGTTAGAGTGCTGTTTACAGTCATGGGAGACTGGTGGAAAATTTGTTTGGTTCAGCATGGTTGGAAGCAGCTGTGAACACTTCACAGAATTGGCTGCTGAGTTGGAGGGTCTTTGTCTTGTCAGCAAAATTTTTGGATGCTTCTACAACTTCAAGATCTGTCTGCTGCAAGAATTTGCAAATCTGCTCACTTTTGGGCAAATACTTTTGCAATGGAGAGCAGGGTTAGGATGAACTGAGCTTATGTTTTGATAGGCAGTAACTGGTTGTCTGCAGACTATCCTGTGTGCCCACCCTGTGGTTCTACCCAGGGTGAATTACAGAATCACTGAGGTGGGAACATGCTTCTGGAAATCATCTGGTCGTAGTCCACTCCTCCCACCCCAACTGGATCAGAGAGGGGTGTTAACCTACAGGAGGTTGCTCAGGGCTGTGTCCAATCTGATTTTGAATTTCTACAAGGACAGACATTCCATAACTTGTTCTCATGTTTGATCATCAGCATAAAAAAGCATTTTCTTAGGTTTAAATAAGTTTTCCTGTATTTCAAGTTATCTCCCACAAACTTCAAGAATTTACAACACCTGTTTTTCACAGTAGGGGGATGTTCCCAGTTGATGCCTTGGAATTTGAAATCACCTCTAGGGACAAGGGCTACAGATCAGAATTTTCTCTTAATTGCCTGTGCAATAACTCATGCTCCAAGATTTAGCCATCTCCATGGCTATTCACTAGACTTGTTGCAGTATGTACAGGTGTCTTTTGTACTGGAGAGCCCAGAATCAGACTCAATGTTCCAAGCTTGCCTCAGCAGTGCCAAGTAGAGAGGAAGGAACACCTACCTTGACCTGCTGGTAATGTTTCCCTAATGCAGCTCAGGGTACTGTTGGCCTTTTCTGCAGGGGCACATTGCTGTTGTGTGTTCTATTTGTCCTCCATTGCATGTGGAAAGCTGGGTTTTGGCCAGTCAGAACCCAGCATGTGCTCCTGGATGGGTTTGTTCCTCCGTAGGTTTGAGATTTTGCATTTTCATTTGTTGAACTGCATGAGGGTCTTGTTGCCTCCTTTCTCCAGTCTGTTAACACCCTTCTGCATAATAGCAAAACAGCCTGATGTATCAACCACTCCTCCTAATTCAATATAATCTGAAAACTTGCTAAAGTTGCACTCTTTCCCATTTTTAATGGGACTTGTCATGAAGAAGTTCAAGTGTATTGATCTCAGAACCCATCTCTTGGGAACACCAAGTAACTGCCTCCAACTGAACTTCGGTGCCACCGATGACGTCTCGTGAGTCCAGCGGTTCAGTCAGTTTTCAGTCTAATTCTCTATTTACCTACCCCATAATTCATCAGCTGTCTACAACGTCATGGGATGTAGCATTAATGCCTTGCTAAATTTGTTACAAGCAACATCCATTACATCCCATTCTCCCTGCTTCCTTATCCACCAAGCCAGTCCCATACCTTGCAAAGATAATTGGAGTTCATCTCACAGTGATGTTGGCCTACTCCTTCAGCACCCACGAGTACTTCCCATCAAGTCAACGTGTGTTCAACTTGGACAAGCATTCACAAATTTGATCCTTGTACATCAAAGAGATGTCTTCTCTGTCCTCATAAATTTGTTGGTAATACTGGCATTTCAGAGAAATTGCTATGCTTTGCCTTTTCACTGATATTCAATTCTAATGTCCATTAAGCTGGTGAGATTCCTGCCATTTTGATCAAGCAGAATTCATCAGAACGCTCTGAAATTTCAGAAATGTATTTCAGTGAGAGAAATAATGGATGCATTTACACTTATTTCCTACCCTGCTCTGCAGAAAGCTCTCCAGAGCAATGATTTTTAGGTCCGCTCCATTAAATTTGGGTTAGGTTTTTTGGGTGGGTGTGGCAATGGTGAGTTGATGCTTGAATTGAAGGCTGAAGGAGTCTAAATAAAGCTAAACTAAGGGTGTAGAAGAATGGAATTTGAAGAAAAAAAAAATGGGGGGATTTGTGAAATCTAGGTATTACCAGTCACAAATAGAAAGTACTCTGACTCGAACAGTCCAGTGGAAAAGAAATTAAATTCACTGATAACTGCCTCAGGTTGGACAGGAAGGTCATCTACATCTTATGAGATTCTTTTATTTGTTTTTGTTTGCCATTACTGTTCAGCTGGGGAGCAAAGAATTTACTTAAATATATGCACTGGGAAGTCCAATAAAGCTCTGTCTGCAGAATTAGCAGTGTAATTCTGTTAAATCTGCAGTTTATTGTGAAAAGTGGCACTTCTGCATGCTAAACTCTAAATCCAGCTTAGAAGGTGTTCATGAATAGTGAACAAATCCTGCTAGAATCATCCTACCCTGTTTTACTTTTCTGGAACTGAGTGGGTAAATTAATCTCAAAATCTTACATAATGCTGCCTCTGTGAATAAAAGGCAGCTTGAACAATGGTAAACCATTGCAATAGTTTTTGGGTTTTTAATGTGTTATTTTGGTACCGGTTGTGCACCTTTATTCATCTACTATGGTCTTGAGTTTGTTACTCTCAGTACTTATTTGGTTCTGTGGGTAGCTGTGGATCTCCATCGAGTTTATGGGTGCTTTTGTGTGAAGTAAGGCTTATCAAAACTGCATCAGGATATCATCACGGCAATGTTTTCGGGCTTTGGTTTAGGTATTTTGGTCACAGTAATAATATGACTGTTAATATACTTCCTACTAATGATGTTATTAGTAAATTGCATTTACCAACTGATCTACTTGACTATAAATATTACTCTACATTTTTAAAATCTGCAATGTTTTGTCTGGGTGTGGCAAACCTCATCCAGCTGCTATTAAATTATTGAAAAAACTGAATGTAATGCAGCAGCAATAACAAGCTCTATGGTGATCTAGCAAGTGACAGACTCTCTGTGTATAGTTTCCTGTGTATAGATAGTTTCTTCCCTCCTTTTTATTTTATTCTTTGGTCTAATTGTCTGTGTCAGAATAGTTTAGACTGCTGGCTGTAGCATGGACATGGAGGAACTGGATATGGACTTCTGACACTACTGTAATCTTTCTGGTGTGGCCTTGAGGCTACTATTTGACTTAGATTTTTTTTTTTTTAACAATAATATTTTTTAAAAGGGTATTCTAGATCTTAGATAACTAGTGTGTCTCTTGCTCAACTTTTTCTCTTAGCTTGGAGAAAGAGTCTCTCTATAACTACACAAAAGGAGGTTGTAGCCGGGTGGGGATTCAGTCTTGTCTATCAGGTAACAGGTGACAAGACCAGAGGAAATGGCCTCAGATTGCACCGGGGAAGATCTAGATAGGATATTAGGAAAAAAATGTTCACTGGAAGGATTTTCAGGCATTGGGACAGGATGCATAGGAAGTTGATAGAATCACCATCTCTGGAATTGTTCAAAGTGCAACCACAATGTGGCACTTGGGGATGTGATTTAGTGATAAACACTGTGATGCTGGGGTTAGTGGTTGCACCTGATGATCTTAAAAATGTTTATCAACCTTAATGATCCTATGATTCTACTACAGACATGTTGTTCTTAAAAAAAACCCTACACTAAAATCTTGCTAGGATAAATTTCATTTAAGAAGAGGGGTGATTAGCAGTCTATTCTTCAGGTAGACTTATGTAGAGTAGAGATGCACTTCCCTTGCCCTCCTTCAGGAGGCCAGTGAGGTGAGACTGGCTATGTGTCATTCAGCTAAAGGCTGCTGTGCTGTAATCTGTCAGTCACGGAGCTTCACATGAGACACTGAGTGTCCACTGGCACTCCCAGACAAAGACAAGGATTTTTTTCTTCTCTACTAGGTGCTAAACTTATCTTCATCTCTCACCTGAGCTATTTGGTGCTGTTTTCCTTCTCCCCTGCTGCTCTTCAAAGTCCTTCCCAGCCTCTGTTTAATAGTGTATTTTTAACCAGTTCAAGAGTGTTGTTCAGGCTCCACACACAGCTTTCTAGCTAAAATGATCATCTTTGAGACAACCAAGGGTAAGAGCACTTTGATTTATAATTTACAGGAAGTGTGTATTTGTAGGTGTGCTAATGAATAGCTCTTTGGAGATAATAGAAAAGTATTAACTTTCAAACAGAGTGCTGGCTTTGCTAATATCAGTACAAATACACAGTTCAGAAACTATGCTTTTGTATTGTTTCCTTAATTAAAACTGGAAAAAAAATTCCCTTGGGGAATGAGAAACATAGGTAGATCCAGCTAAGTGAGTTTCTTTACTTAGAGCACATTTAAATTATTCCTAGATACCAAGGTGATGTCTGAATTTTACTTCACTTCTTATATATGACTTTAAAATAATTACAGTAGCTGGGTGTATGGCAAATGCAGCATGTATGGTAAAGCAGTGAACATAAAACCAATAAAATCTCCTTAAAATTAAAATATGCGATTCTCATGGGCCACATGAAATACTGTATTCAGCTGTGGTATTCCTGCATCTCAAAGTCTGTGTGAGGAAACAGATGAACAATAATTATTCAAAAATTCTTGATGCTTAAGTTGAGACAAACTGAGTGTGGGCATATGGAGGGATGGCACAAGGCATGCAGCCATGATAGGAGAAGGATGAAATGTCTTCCTCAATCATGTGACTCAGGTGAGGGCTACCTCACTTTGCTGGTGCCAGTCTGGAATGCTGCCACACCCCTAGTTATGTCTGCTCTATTTCTTTTTTTCTGGTAATCTGCAATGATGTTGGGCTGGGGCAAAAGGGCGGTCTCAAATTTCTGTCCCTTTGTTTTGTGTCTCAATGAGACAATCCTCTTTCCATGGCTGACAATGGAAATAAGCAGGAGTTTAAGTGGTGTGGCTTTGCTTTGCTGCTGTCCTTCTTTTTCTGCGAAGTAGTTATTTGTAACAGAGTTGCAGTCAACATAAAGCACTCTGAATCATGAACAATTAAAAAAATGTTATATTTGAGCCACAATTTCTGACTCTGAAATTGGTGCCTCGTAACAGGTTGCAATGGGCATACCTCTTGTACTGTAGTAACTAATTACATCTACTTTCCTTCTTTTTTCATGGTAAGTGGAATGGGATTCTCTGAAAGTCAGATGCTGCTGTGCAGTGCTTCACTTTACTTTCATAATCGACATCATCCTCTAACAAGATAGCTTCAAAACTAATCAGAACCCTTGACTGCAAGTCTCATTAACCCACTCTCTGCCTCAGGTGCTTATTAAGCATTCTCCTCTTGTATGTTTGGCTCTTGAGATACAGAAGTGAGGAGTGCAACGTGGTGTAAAAATGCTGTAGTGAACTTTTTTTTTAAAATGTCCTGACTGGGGGGAAAAAATAACAGATGTCTTATCTCATTGCATCCTTCAAAACAGAGGAACTGTCAGTGCCCTGATTTATTTTAAAAAGGAGGAAATTACCTGAGCTACAAAAATGTGCTGCTGACACAAGCTACATTCAGAATAGACTATCATGGGATGAATTAATGAAAGTAATGTTGTTGGACAGCTTACAGTACAGCCCCTGATCTGAAAAGCAAAATTAGGCAAGGAAGAACTGGCGCAGGATGGAACTGGAATGCAAGCAACTTTGTGGCTGAAGAGAACAATTTCAAGCATCAGTGTCCCATGGTGGGGGAGTGAGGTGTGGGAGTGGTGGAACAGGGCAGGAACAAAAACTCATGATCCCTGGGAACGCAGGCTATCAGTATTCTCCATGCTTGATGTGTTATCAGTGTCTGCCATGCTCATATTCTTACTTTTGTCAGCTTTACCAAGATACCGTGCAGTGATGATGGATCTTTCACAGCCTTATACATTACATGTCTGGCTCTACTAAGCAGTTAGTTGGGATATTAAGTGATACTACAAACATTTGAGCCCAGGAATTTGATATGCTAAGGAGTATTTCATCTTTGGCTCTTTGGCTACCAATGGCATTATCCGTTGTCTGCCGTATAGGTCTCTGGCATCATTTACCAAGTGTTTTCTGCATTAGCCATATCTTATTTACATATTGTATGAGAGAAAATAAAAGTTTAATTCTACCCAGTCTGTGTGGGACAAATATTTGGACTCTGAGGATAAAAAGCAAAATCTCTGGAGGAACAGAGTTAAAAAGTAATGTGTCCCCTGATTTTATAAAGCCATCCTTTCTGTTGAATATTGATGGCTTTTTTCACACTTCTCATTGAAACCTGTGGTTTCCTATGTTATTGATTTTGCTGTTGGAACCTATGCTACGTTAGGGTCTATGTCTTGTCTGGCCTGTAAGGACACAGACAGGTCCTGTGTCAAGTGATCTTGTTTCCAGATGTGGTACAGATGTATCACCCACACAAACATGTAAGAAGTCATAGATCTGTGTCTTCTCACCTGTGAAAATGGATGCAACACTTAGAAAGAACACTTTGGAAGTAAATGACTACCATGTAGTATACTAATAAGAGGAGTGAATGCTGAGCCCTGAGTGCTGTTATGGCAGTTCTTTCAAAAATATTTTCGTAGTTAACTGTTCCACAAGTTTTCCTTGATCAGCCTCCATCTGTTTTGGATTATGTCCTTTTTCACTTATTTATGAGCATTTCTTTATGCTCATCACCATTAATTAGATAGCAACTAATTGTAGCCAAGAATCAATTTATCCAGCAGCAATTTATCCTGACTAAAGCAGAAAAAAAAAATTTAGAGTGGAAGTTGTATTTTTAAGCACCAGATGATTTAGTTGCAGAGGTCTTGATCAAATTAAATGGAGGATCAAATTAAGTGCCAACTGGTGACTAAATTACACTGAAGACACTGTACTTGCAACAACTAGTTTTCCCATGCAAATGCTTATGAGGTGAAAATGGGTAGTTATTTAGAGCTGTAGCAGCTGTGTCCCATATTTTTGACTCTTTCATTCATCTGTCTCTCAGTCACTTTAGACGAAATATTGCTTCTCCAGGAGACACGTTCAAACTGCCCTAATGCAGCAGTTTGGTCTCTTTCCAAGAAATGCCATACAAGTAATGCAGTCACTCTGATTCCTAACTGAAGCAGTAACTAAGGAAAGCAAGCATATCAGAGCTGCCAGTATATGAGCTATACAACTGTCAGGAATACAAAACACAGACAGCTCAGCAGAAACATTGTATAGCTTTTCCTATCAAAAAATACTGCAAGAATCTCTTGTTCACAGTCTTAATATACATAGTTTTAAAGCAATGCAACTTTTGTCAATTAACTCAACAGTATTCATTCAAAAGTATAATTGATTTAAGTGCAGTATGGAGTTCTGTACCTTTGCTGGGGGAGGGAATAAGCAGAAGAAAATGAAGTGCGGTCTTGTAATGTGAGATAATAAAACCAAAACTGCAGATGGAGAATCAAATGTTTCATTGAGAAGTACATTAATGTTCACACTGTTGTTTTTCTGCTCTAGTTGCACATGAGGCACCTCAGGCCAAATGCCATCCATGGTGTGCCTGCCTCTCCTCTGTGCAGTCATATGGGGTCAGGCAGAGTCAGTAATTAACAGCTGGTAGGATGAAGACTAATCAGTAAGTCCTGACAGCCATTTCGCACCGATCACTTTAGACAACTCTATGATCTATAAAGAGAGAAAACTGAAGAAAACAGCTGAGCCCTTCTCTTTGAGTCCAGTGCCATATTTGTATCCATAGATGTAAGGAGTGTGAAAGCTTCCTTTTAGTCTCCCATGCCTTGTCATTTTTCTGTGCAAGCAGCAAATCTTTCTATTAACCCTGTGAATTAGCTGAGTCAGTGTTTTCAGTCTCCAAAGGTGTCTTTTGTGCTCTCATCTGCTGATTACTTAGGGAGGAGTATCTTTCTTGTGAAACAGCTGAGATAGAAATTCTATTGCTGTGTTGGTGTGGCAACACCAACAAAGAGCAACCTTGCTTTTAGCTGTCTGTTAGAGAGTCAAAGATAACACATATTTAGAGAAGAGAACATGACACATCTATAAAAAAACTTTGAATAAATCAACCTCAGTTGGAGGACTAAGCATAAAATTCTAGACCAAGATTGACCCAGAAGTTTGCCTGCAAGATGAGAGTCCAGTGGCCATTGACTCTCTCTCCTAATCCTGTGCAATCTGAGATTTGGATCTAGCATTGTTTTGGGTTTGTCATCTGCACAGAGGGTTCACCCAGTGATCATGACGTTCTCTTCCGCTTCACCCACATTCTTGACTGTCCTGGAATGCAGACAGTGCTGTTAGAACAAGCAGCCAGCACTCATGAGGTTGTCTGTGTTTGATCAAGGAGGTTTCAGATAGGAGCTGCTGTTCCTTTCTGACATAATACTTGTGTTATTTGGACCTACATGTGGTGTTTAACAAGAGCTCAGGAGAGAATGGCTCTTAGGGTAAACAGAGAGCAAGGCTGAATCACTGTAGATTTGCAGCTGATGGTGTGTTGATTTAAGGAAAATAATGTTGAATTTATTGCAAGAGGTGACAGTATAAAAGCAGAATAGCGAAGTTAGAAAAACTAATGGGATGTGTAATGGCTAAGGAAAGAAAATGGGGAGAAGAGAGAAGTGTGAATCTTTCAGGTACAGAGTAACTTGGTAATGCTCCTCTCAGTTTACTGTGATAGTTAATTGTAGTTTAGGAGGTTCTTGGCTTATTTGTGATGGACCTTAGAGTAACTGGTCATGAAAATTGTAAAATATAAAAGGGGTAACATTTAAAAAAATATATGACAACTGTTATTGTTACACCCTTCTGGATTTTGGATTCTAGTGTTTGTCCTAGTTATTAGGAGAATATGTACGTATGGTAGTCAGTAGACTTATTTAATGGACAAATTTTTATTTACTAAGTTGTTCTAATGCTTTTCTTAGCTCTGTGATGCAAATTATAACATACAGTACTGATACCTACAGTGTTTTGCAGAAATTTACTTTCTCAAGTGATAGAAAAAGGGGGACAATGCCTTTCACCTGTGGAGAACTGCTATATTGTAGTACCTTTCACTGGTCTGTGCAGTACACCTATGAAAACGTTTTGGTCATTTTCCTAGGAAGAGACATCAAGTGCTTGTGGGTTTTCATGTCCGTCACGAAAATCTGACTGCAAATGAAAGGACAGTCAAATTTCACTCTTGTGCTATGTCATCCTGTTGCTGACTTAATGAACATTGTCACTCTCTCCAGGCACCTGGGATAGCCAGAGGGTTAAATCCTAGCAAAGACATTTTTCCTCTAATTTCTTAGATTTTTGGCATTGCTTCTGAAATGTTGGCAATAGACAGCCTATGGTTTTTCAAATTGCCCACTCTCAGCAGACATACTGATTTAAGGTGGCCAGCTGTTCATCATTACTCAGGGCCCTCATTAAAGCCCAAATCTGCTGGACTCATCATTACACTCAAGTTATGGAGTAATGTTATTTGTAATGCAAATTGGAGTTAAAGCAAATGCTTAAACTTTTGTTAAAGGTCTTACATTTTAATCGCGTTTCTTGTCAGCTGAAATATCATTTTCATAATGTTAAGATTCGTGCGAAGTAACCAATTATTTTTTATGATTTTACTGAAGATTGACATCAAATTAACTCTTAGTTAGCAATCAGTTGTTTTAATATAGTTATTCAATTGCAGTGACTTGAGAGATAATAGTGAAATGACTGCGTATGGTACTGCTTATATTACTGATTATAGATTTTTATAGTAAGAAATCAGCAAAATCTTAACATATGGATTAATATCACTATATTAGCATGGACATTATGGAAGTGCTATTGTTACGTCTGTGTTATTGTTAAAGGTTGAGATTATTTGTCATGCAATTACTAAAAGTACAAACTGTCTCACTAAGACTGCAGTAGTGGGACAAGGCAGTCAGCACCTTCTTGGTGCTCTGGGGACATCAGGGTATTTTGATTAATGCTGGACTGCACAGAGAACAGTGAGTATGAATTAGTCTTAATTCACTGTTTTACAGCAGCAATATCAGGATGGTACAGATGTAAAAGGATGGTGTTAGAGTTTGGTCTGAATCTGCTTATTTTTCTGGATTTTGTGAAGTGCAGCAAAAGCTTGTATTAGAAAAGTGTTTGATTGGCATTTTGCATTAAAACAAAAAAATCCAAACAAACAAAAAATTGAAAATGTTTTTTGTGTCCCAAACCCACACACTAGAAGTGTAACACATGCGCAGAAGTGGAAGGGCCTCAATGGTATCAAAGGTGCAGTTTGGCTAGGTTTGTTGGGTGCGGTGGTTTTGGTTTGTTTTTTAATGTTCACATTGCATAAACTCTCAGTAGGAAAAAATAGCATTAGAAGCAGAGTAACATTTGATCTTTTTGGTTTCTATGCTATTTAAACTTACTCTTCAATTATCTTCATTGTTCCCTAAATACGTTTCTTATTCTAGTCTGAACATAGCCAGACAAAGCTTTAAGGTGCTGTGAATTTCACAGTTTTTTGTCTACTAAATTGAAATGCCTTCTGTCAAATTTCTATTCTGTGTGTATGTTGATACACAGTTGAAACAAACTTTAATATTCTCTCTGACAGCTAAATACCCTGAGGTTCTTTGACTGTTCATTATACAGCATGTCTTACAAGTCTTCAGTCATTCTTTAGGCTATTTTTTTATACAGTCATATATCGCCACATTTATTTTTTGGTAAATGCACACCAGAGCTGAACTCTTATATAATGCTTATTACATGGGCACGTAGGGCTTGGGTCTTTACCCTGTATTTCAGAATTAATCCTGTAAAGCATCTCCTTTCGCAGCAAGTTTCATGAAAACATTTTCTGGGATACTTAGATGTCTAGAATGCTGCAACAAAGGACTTTGGATGATAAACCCGGAAACAGAGGTTGTGTGGTTGTGTCTAATAACTGGCCCACAAGTCTGTATTTTTAGAAGATGCATGATTTTATGCTTGAGGGGAGGTGAATGTTTAAAAACTGTTCAGGATGATCCAAATGTGTCACCGTTCACCCTCTGTTTATCTCTAAATTTATTGCCTAGAATCTGGGATGCCTCTCCCCTCCCTGAGCAGTCAATTTAATATCTAGGAAGTATGTTAGGTCTCAGAACACATCTCCAGAAATGCTGCTGTTCAACCACAGCTCTACATTTAAAACAACATTTCGAGGCCTATTAATTTGGGAGGTTTGAATTTGTGTAATGCATGCCATGCCGATTGTGCATAATTATAATTCATTAATTAAGGTCAAATCTAACACTTTACAGAAATCTATTACGTTAACAAGTTTACCCTCCTATCAGCAAAAGCTCATTTGAAAGCAAGACTTAGAATTCATAAGCCCATGTTCATTGTCTTTGATTACATTGCATTCCTTTTAATACCTAACAGTGCCATAAATTAGTCATTTCATTATTTTGTTGGGATTGGTGCCAGGTCTACTGATTGCTGATGTTAAACCAGTCAGCCCATTTGCCTCTGTGAAGTATTGTTCCATCACTGCTTTATTTCCTTGTACTGCTAAACTTTTTAGGCCTCCAGAAGCTACTGAAAACCTACTTCAGTGTTTCAGGTTACTTCTCAGCCAGCTCTTTTTTGTATGACTGCATTCATTTTGTGGCTTCTTTTGCTTTGCTTTCCTTAGAACTTTATTTTTGACATGTTAAACTGACATTTACGTTTCAACAATAACTGAAGATGATGCAGAAGTATTTTGTTATCTTTAAAGGTTGAAAATACTTTTCACTATTCCTTCACAAAATTCAGGAGAAAAATGTTTAATACTTCTGCCCTTTTTTGTATTATCATACATAACTTGTAATCTATAGGCACTATTACTGAAATCATTTGTGTTCTTGTTGTGCTTAAAAAAATCTTTGAGTGCTGCTCAGAGAGTTACTTTTATGTCTATTATTTGCTGCATAAAATTTCTGTTCTTTCTAGCTTTTAATTCATATTCAATGTTATAGTGCAGTCATCTTCTTTGTGTGAGTGTGTGTATTGACAGATTTTTCTTGTCTCTCTAAAAGTGACTTCATCCATGTGATTTTCATTCAGAACAGATGGATTGTAACTTTTGGGGACATCTCCTAGTTGTTCTGAATCGTCTTTAGCTATTTTAACTATAATTTGCATTTTTTTGCTCCTCTAGGGTGAGTAGACTGATGTTTTTAGGCTTGGCAAAAGGATATGTTTACAACCGTTACACTTAGATTACTAAATTTCACTTTTAAACCTGTATGCAACAAGATGGTGACCTCTGACTCTAAGCAATGGTTAATTCTCTTGTTTTGGGAATTTTTCATCTGTCCAGGTGATGGCTGATGCAGAATGACCATGTGTTAGATGTGGAATATTTGTGAGTCAGATTTTTTTTTATGTAAAACAAGTATAAATTGCAGAATATTTTAGTTCTAACATTCTAAGACCCCTAGTATTTGGGGTTTAGGGTTTTTTTCTCTGCAACAGACAACTTACAGGAGAAGTTTATGTTGTACTCCAGCATACAGTGGTGGTCTGTAGAGATGCCACCTACTGTCTTAGATGGAGACTATTTATCTATAAATGTTGGGAGCTCTTGCTTCAGAGGTGAGATGGACTTTGAGAGGAGCAGTACTCCCCACTTTCCTTTACCAGCTGATTCTTCGTAGTTGTCTTTAAATGATTCCATTTTAAAAACATTCCACTTTTAATTCACTGATTTTTAATGCTATCTAGTCTGGGTTGATGTACGTGAGGATCTCTTATTTCTGGAAATGGGTCCTTCACTGGTGGTGTAACCATAATTTCTTCATTTTCAGGACATATCATTGGTACAGCGTCCCACTGTGGGCAATTTCTGAAACATCTTATGGCATTTATTTTTCTTCCAAGAAATTCCCTGAAGCGCATATCTGTATTTCTTGAGTACACATGGGCTCAATGGGCTCAGAGAGGAAAGAAAGTTAATCCTGAGGGCAAAAGCCCCACTGATGTAGTTGAGAGAGTGGATTTATCAGCTATCAGCATGCTTTTGTCCTTGCAAGTTTTCTGTGTGTAAATAATAAGAGGAAATTCAGAAGATTATATTTGTTCAAGTAGATGCTGATTCAGACAAGAACTTAAGTGTGTGTCTCATCCTCAGAATGCAAGGAGGTTCATCTCTATTCAACAAAGCTTTTATGTCACCACTTAGAGATAGGCACATGCTCAAGTGCTTCACCAAAATAGAAATGTAATTATTTTCTGTGCGTTGACTTAAAACACTTTGCTTAGGCTGGCACTTGTCATGTCTTCAGTAATCTATTCCCGATTCCTAAACAAGCCCCTCTGTCCTTTCCAGTGAAGGGTTTAGGGCTGAGTTTTACAAAACACATCCCTGTCTGTGCCTCTGTGTTTGCGGTAGCGAACTTCAATGACAGATGGAGAGCTCAGGTGGGGAATTGCAAGCTATGGTTAGCAAAAACCCTTGTTTGCTTTCCTTTTACCTGTTTAATCAAATATAATATCAGACCTGATGGATTTTTTATATCAGTGCTAGGAAATAGCTTTTTTACATATTAAAAGTGCTGCCTTTGGAAAATTCTTTTTGTCTGTTGTGTGGGTTTTTTTTCCTTTTGTTCATTTCAAGTTTTGCAGTGCTTGTGTTTTGTTGTTTTGTTGGGGGTTTTTGTTTGTTTCCTTCTTTGTTTTTTTTCTAGTCAGGCCTGATATAATGTTTGTGTTGTTGTCCTCAGCTGGATTATTCTGGAAGAAAGGAACTGTACTAACACGGTAGTTAGCCTAGTTAGCCTTTGCTTAATTGCTGAGGCTTATATGCAACAGGGCAGTGTTTCTATTCATTCCCATGGCAGATTAAAAAAAAAAAGTGATATTTTTCAAAGTCACCTAAGGTGATCTGAGTAGCTTTTCCACCAAAAGTGTCCAAAATAATTTGATTCTAGAAACACTCCTTGTCTTTTTTTTTTTTTTT